>CM051502.1:1451720-1571636 GCA_028031935.1 Paedocypris micromegethes | reverse complement strand
TCTCTCTCTCTCTCTCTCTCTCTGTGTGTGGATCTCTATCACTCATACACACTCTCTCTCTCTCTCTCTCTCTCTCTCTTTCTCTCTGTGTGGATCTCTATCACTCACACACACTCTCTCTCTCTGTTCATCTCTCTGTTTCTCTCTGTGTCTTTTTCACTTTTCTCTTTTTCTCTCAAAAAAAAAAAAAAACGCCTTGGCTACTTGTAAAAATAATACTGTAAATACTGTTAAAACGGTTAACCAGATGAATCCTTATGCTTATCCAGATTAATCATGCGTCTACTTTCTTACTTTAAATGAAGTTAGAAAACATATTCTGTGTACAAATAATGTCGTTAAGCCCACATTGAAAATGAGTTTGACAGCCCTGATCTAGATTGTTGGCGGCCCATTCGCAGAGCCTGACAAACAGACACACACTTTCACACTCTCACTTTCACCTGCAAGGAAACCAGGGATCTAAGGGAGAACAGGGAGAACCTACAAACTCTACATGCAAACTCATGTCTTGAGTCTCAAACTTGTGAACGAGAAATTAATCGTGTTCTACACTGTACAAGCAGAAATACCAAAAGTAATAGCCGACGATTGTAATAATGACAATACAATGCATGATATACCGATACCGATACTTTCTTACTTTTAGCACACAATATATATTACATTTATATTCTTGCAAGAGGGGATGTCACAATTTATTAAGTGATTGCATAATTTATATCTGTATACATCTTTGATTCACTCTTAGTGCCTGTTATTCATGTGTGAGGTTGACAAAAACAGAACATTTTCAAATATGAAAAAAATATATTATTGAAATGAAGTTAAGAACAGGAAAAACAGAATAATGCTATGAAACACGTACGTTAACCAAAAATATAGTAACAAAAAATGTTCAAGCTTTTATTTAATTAGTTTTCACCTCCAAATCCCAATGACAGAGAACTCCTTTAGATGCGAGAACCCTTTTGAAAATAACTTTCTTTTGGGTTTTCGTTAAAAAAACATGTTTACACTATTACCGTTTTAAGGGTTTGTATAAGTTGGTGGTGTTACCACAGGAGCGTATGATTATTTCACAAACGTCGCAATGAGTTTTCATGAAATACTTCCACACAGCACTTCGTTTTTTATCTGCATCATGACACCAAAGCAAGTCACGTGATGGCAGGGCAACCAAAGACAGCAGAGCAGGGAGGCGTGTCCAATGGAGAAAGCGTTGTTTACTAGCTCATTTTAAATATTATACTTCATGCGAAATAATTTTTTTTTTATCACTAGTTTAACAAACATTTTGACTTTTGGATCGATCGATTTCAATACAACCTAAATATTGATAGTATCAATTTTAAAGATCGATCTGCCCACCACTAGTTTGAAGCTCGGTTCAAAAACGTTTACAGGTGAAGAATGGAAAAGTGCTCAGAAGTGTGAGTCGAAGTGTATGTGTATCGCTCCATTTCAGTGTGTGTCTGCGTAAGACTGCCCACTGCTCCGGGTTTGTGTGTGTATCTTCACTGAACTAATTACAGAACACCATTTCTAAATGGCCGCCAGTGGCCATTATGACAAATTTTGGTCAGATTGGTCTTTCGCTCAGAGTCGCTCCCTGCGACTCAGAAATAGAAAAAAAAACATTGAGAAAACCGACGGATGGAAATTGCGGTCAGCATCTATCACGAGGACCGAGCAGAAAATGTGCTCAGACAGTCAGCGCTGCTTCTAATAATCTTGCGTCATGCTTACAAATGTCGGTCCCGGAAAGGCATGTACTCGTCTTTGAACTGTTTCTTCCCCGTCTGGTTTGAGCATTTCATCATCCGCTCTCTCAGACGAAGAAGCTCTTCTGAATCTCAAAGGAGTCCGACCCTAAACAACAACGCCGCTCCGTGATGGATCATTTGCCCATGCAAATCTGAAAGCCAGTCACGGCGTTTAGCATAACACCATTGGAGTTGCACCACGGAGATACAGTATTCCGCCTCATCACGGGATGCGATTGTTCCCTCTGCGCAACTTCATCCGCATGTAAACTACATAATGGCCTCAGACAGCTATGACCAAGAGCAGACCAATCGTGGCCGGCAAACTAAAACGCTCCGATTGTTCAATTATGGCTTGACTGACATGTAATCAGCGGCTTAAAAGGAGGCGAAGAAAAAAAAAAAATAACATCTGCACAAAAGATACTTGCTAATAGTTTTCCAGCAATAGAAGCTATGGAAATATTACCTGCGCTGCTGTTGGGTCTGGTTACTCATCTTTCATTAGTAAAGCGATGCTGTGCTGGGCGGTAAATGGGAGATTAGGGAGGGATGCTGAAGGGATGGAAGAGAACAGAGCTGTAATGAGTGTTAACCGCCTATGCTGCCGGCTCTTATTGAATAAATAAATAAGAAGATTAGGGACTGCTTAAATATCCGCACGCACCTGCGTTTGGTAATAGCCGAGCTGCTCATATAAAGCCACAGCGCTGCTGATGAATGAGCAGGTCTTACTCCGGTAATACGGCTCCTTTCACCTTGTTTGCGTACACGTCGGCTTTATGTTCCCGCTCATATTCTGTAATGGCTTTCTAACGGTTTGACTCGACGCTTTGGTTCTTGGGGTCGGAGGGATTTCAAGATGATGATGTCTTTATTGCTGGGACAAAAATTGAAAGGTTTTTGCTTGCGGAATTTGAGGCGAAGGTGAAGGAACGTGGAGTCGGATGAAAAAGATACAGATAAACTAACTAATAATAATAATAATAATAATAATAATAATAATAAAAGTTGCAGTGTTTTGCTACAATTTGACTTTCTCAACAAGGATGCTAACATTAACATAAACATAACATAAACATTAACATTCTTATTATGTTAATGTTTATAAGAGACTGTTAAAAATTTATTAATTACTTACCGGTCTAAAATAATTACTTTTTCTTTTTTTTTGTATTTCCAATATTTTTTTTTTTTTTCAATTTTCTTGCAGTGTCTTTGCACAATTTTCTCATGGGGTGGAGCTGTGCAGAGCTCCGATTGGTTAAATGGGCGTTACATTTTTGAAGACTTTTTTATCATAATTCAGATTCCTTAGTGAAAGTGAACAATTTCAGAACTTTCCAATGAAAAGTAACTGTACTTTATACTGTAAAGTACGAACTTTCATTGTAAAGCCATAAAACACTGTAAAAGAATTGATGCATAAAAAATGTAGAATGTTTATAATAAAACAAACATATTACTCAATTTAAATTTAGAATTGCATTACAAGCATTCATACAATCAAATAGATAATTCACAATTGTGTTGATTCTTCTTTCAAATTAATTAGTTTAAAATGTAAAAAAGGGCAAAATAAACATTTGATTTATAACCAAAGTTTTATTACTGGATATTCCCAGTAATAAAAATAATCTAACAGTTGTTCCGTTCTTTCTAGCAAGTTGATCTTAATTGTTTTTTGGCATTTAAAAATGTTAATAATACATCTACATGATATAAGTTTAGCAAAAACATAACATGAAATTGTTGTACCGCGATCCATGCCGGGCAGTAAATAGTAATAAAACAAGAAAGATAAAAACAAGCAGACAAATAAAAAAAGTAGTGGTTTCAGAGAAAAGCTATAGGGAAAAAAATTCACTTCCGTATTTAAGGAAAAATAAGTGTGTGATGATTTTTTTTCTTTATTATTATAATCTAATGATGTGCAAAAACAAACAGACAACGTAAATAATAATTAAATATCGGTCGCCTGATTATCTCTCCACCAATAAACAGCCACGTTGTTGCTAATTAAACGTTGACTTAAAGAAATGCGCAATCTCTTAGATTACATCACTGATGAGTATCTGAATATCGCAATTACTTTCCTTCATATCGAAACAAGAGCGTAATTAAAATGTCTGTGTTCTTTATTAGCACCGGGTAAAACTTTGCACCGCCGCCCACCAATTACATTCAAACGTGACGGCAAAAAAAAAAAGAATTCAAGTAAATATTACCGGGAGCAAAAGAGCAGAAACAGCAAACGCACTTTTGCTGTCTACGTTAATTGTCTGCTAATTATCATTGAGCATAAAACACACGGGGGACATACCAACATCTCATTTAAAGCACGGCAATCAGATCCGTCCGATAGCGAAAGGCGTCAACAGGTTTTTCTTTCTAAATCTGCTTAGAAAATCGACCGGTACACTGTAAAAAATGACTCATGAGGCTTGGACTTTTTATTAAACAAATTATGTAATTACTAAAAAAAAATGTACATGTGTCCTTAATGTTGTTCTGTGTTTCTCTTAAAATATTTGAGAGCATTTGGGGAAAAAAACTAATTAAAATGTACATTTCACCTATTTTTTAAAGCAAACTAGTGCAAAAACTAGTTTCTTCAAGCTAAAAGATTGAGAAAACGAGAATTCACGTTTATTTTAAGGGTAATGGTTCGATTGGTTTGCGGTTTTAATTGAGCAACGTTCATTTGACTCTCAACACGTGGAGTGATCAAATGCCATTTTACTTTGCTTTACAGTCATTTAGCAGACGCTTTCACATTTCATTATGAAGAGTGAATGTTAAGAGGAACGACCACTGGCTGCGAATCGTCAGATGAGCTTGTTCCTTGAAAAAGCCAATGGGAAGCTTGCATGTGTTGCGCAAAGTTCTTAAACTCTTTATAAACTTGAAAATAAAGCATAAAGACGTTTACATAAACCTGTTACATTGCAACAAAGAGCAATTTAAGAGACTTATAAAGGTCATAAAGGGAGAAAATATATGTTTAAATAAAGTAAATGGTATGAGGCAACTTTTGTGAATATATTGTTTTTCCACTGGTCCTCAGTGTTCAGGCAACATGGATCTCGATATAATCACTTACTATAAGTTGCAGTTTTGCACATTATTACTATTTTTTTTTTTGCTCTCTGTGTCAGCACGGAAAGGGTGTAAATGAACCGTCCATCATTCATTTAGATTCCTGGCCACTGCTTAACAAAAGTGAGCAAATGGTGTTTTATTTGCTTAAATCGAAAAGCACAATTATCAAAGGTTAAAATAATCATGTGAAAGGATAAATATTTCACGTATGATCCTTTTCAAGCATATTCTGCTTAAAATTGTAAGCTAATAAAAAAAAAAATGTAAACATAATACGTGTAATATGTTACCAAACTATTTTTAAGCAGATAGCACGTGACATTTTTTTTACCGTGTAAGCGTTGGGTTTGTGGCCTGTGTGAGCGGATGCGTCACACTGTAAAAACTGAATCATGAGGCTTGGAATTTTCATTAAAAAAATTATGTGATTGCTAAAAAGAATAAAAGAATACGTGTCCTTAAAAAAAATGTTGTTCTGTGTTTCACTTAAAATATTGAGCACATTTTGGTAAAAACGAATAAAAATGTACATTTCACCTCCTTTTTAAGTAAACCACTGCAATTTTTGGCGTCAATTTAAGACACCATTTTTTTGAGGAAACGAGTATTCACATTTATTTCAAGAGAATTGGTTCAAATGGTTTGCGTCACAGTCCTATGAATCGTAACACGTGAAGTGATCAAATGCCATTTTTATGAACGTTTTCAGTCATATGATTAGTGAATGTGGAGTCCGTTAAGAGGAACGTGCTAAATTGTTCCTTGGAGAGCCAATGAGAAGCTTGCATGTGTTGCTTACAGTTCTGTAACTTTTTTGTGGAATCTCTTCGTGAGGAAATATATGGAAATGTAATCAATCAAGTCTTTAGCATTCAAACCATTAATAATCAAAGAAATTGAGAAAAAAATGGTTTTATTTTCTCAAATTAAAAAGCACAATCCACTAAGAATTGTTAAATTAATATTGTCAAGCTGAACACTTCAATGTTTTTCACTTAATTTTATCAAGTATGTTCTACTTAAAAAGTAAGCTCTGAGAAACTACTTAAATATATTTCGTGTAATATGTTACCAAACAAAATAGCACGTCACATTTTTTACAGTGCAGATGTCTATGGGATACTGTCTGTCGCCGTGATGCTGTGGGAGCGTCTTCCTCTCTGGTTGTGAGGACCAGAGAATCCCAGCGCTTCTCTCGGTCGAGCTTACACGAGACGCTCAATTCAAAAAGCCCATTTTCTGCATTCATTTCATGGTCGTGCTCCTGTCAAAGCGTGGATTTCAAGGATGAATCCATTCAGTTCTGCCCAGGTTTACCAGGCTTAGAGATTTCTTTTTTACGTGCTATGACTTGTCTTTGTGTAGGAATACTGTAGGTGTGTGTGTGTGTGTGTGTGTCCTAACCGTATTCAGTATTCTTCCACCACATGATGTTATATCAAAGGTTGGAATCCTCGTTCAGACCTTCTTTGTGCACTTCCAGATATGTTGTCTTTAGTTTATTTAATTATTTTTTATTATTAGTTAGCTTTTAATTATTAGTTTTAATTCAACATTGTGGAAAGAAAAAAAGAATAGACTTATTTCAAGAAAAATTGGCAATAACTGTCTTTAGTTTATTAATTAATTAGTTAGTTAATAAATTAATTTTTTTTTTTATTACTTCTTTATTGTGTTAATTACACATTGAAGATAAAATAATACACTAACGCATTTCAAGAGAGTATTTCAAAAGTCATCAGCTTTAAATATTTCATTCATTCATTCATATATTAATTTATTCAATTATTTATTTATTCTTTTAATTAAGAATTGTGAAATGAAAAAAATAATACACTAACTTATTTCAAGAGGAAAGGTCAATAACTGTCTTTAGTTTATTAATTAATTAATTAATCAATTTATTAATTAATGTATTTGATTATTTCTGTATTGTATTTTTTAATTAAGCATTGTAAAAAAAACAATAATACACTGACTTATTTCTAGAGGTCAATAACTCTGTGTGTGTGTAGTTTTCCAAATCGTTTTGACAAAGCGTATTTATTTTCATTGGAATGGATTGATGGACCGCGATAATGAGTTTGGAAATGTAAATTCTGGCAGCAATTTCAGCAGGACTTTCTACAGCTCATTATTCATGTCTATTAAACCGTTATGAATAATAGTTTAAACGTTATGAATAACTGGTGCATCTTGAATCAAATTCAAAATGTAATTGTCATATACACATTATACACGGTTCAACATGCAATGAAATGTATTTTTACTATTGTATGCGAGGAAGAGATACAATAAAAAGCAAAAAAAAAAAAGATTAAAAAAAAACATTAAAACACAAAATAAATAAGAGAAGATTAAATACCAATAAAAACAAGGAAAAACTATGAAGATGAACAAACAAAGATAAAAATACAATTAAATGAGCAAAATACAAAAAGTGTCTCAAGTGATCCATGTAAAGTTAAAATGTTTAAAATCTCCAATAACCAGCTAAGTTTTCGAACTTTAAAGCAAAGTCTGAAAACTCAATTCCTGAATTAAGATTGTTGTTGTGCGACACTGATTTCACACTCTTCTCCGCATTAACATCCCTACTACTGAACCAAAACTGCCACTTATCCCACAAATCACATCCATCGCACATTTTTCTTTCATTATATCATGAGTTTGAAAGTGCATAGGTAATAAATCCCACAACAAGTACTGGTATTAATCACCTTATTCTTGTTTCATATTTACCTTGTTCAACAAGTGCCTGCTTTGCCTGTTTAAAAAGGAAAACCATCATTTTAATTCAAAATGACACGAAGTGAACATTAAGCAACTCAGTCAATCAGGAAAATCCGAGGCCAATCACAGACTCATCAGCAGTCATTCAAACAGCGGCGTTTATCATCGAAATCAAAACGGCCAGAAGCTGAAAGAAAAGCGCTTAAGCTGATCTGGAACCAGACCAAGCGCGCCGTGCTCCAGTTCACACTGATTAAAGTTTATCTTCGCCGGCGAATCCACAGCAACGCGTGGAACAGAAGCAAAGGTTGACTTCTGTTGGTTAAATTAGATCCTGCGACCAGTTTACCAGTGACATTTCAGGCAGCAGAAACAAAGCGCTTTGGCAGATTAGAGCTAATATCCGCTCTCAACTATATTGAATAAAAGAGCTGAATATATTACTCCACGTACAAATCTCTTGCCTTGCCCTTGCTAATGATTTGCCCTCATTATTTTGAAACAGTAGACCATATGCTTTCCTTGCTCAGTGATCTGTGTTTCCAGCCAAACTTCCAGAGAGCACTGAAGTGCAACTCTACTTTTCGAGCCGATTCTCATTACAAACTAACTTTTCTTTATTTGGCAGTAACATTGAAACAAACATTTTTTTTGCCCCTGTTGACAAGTACTGTTTTGTAACAGTGGTGTCACATCTCCACAGCCCCTTTAAGAATCGCAGGTCGCAGTTTACTCGCTGCACTGTCTGCTTCAGGAAAAGTTCTAAATGTGTCAGGATCTCAGTGAGGGACTTTTATTTTGAACTATTTTCTGCAGTTTCAGCTGATTAATTTTCTGGTGATTTCTGTCACCTGTTCACTGGATTGCGTTTCATTATTGACTCATTATTTAATGCCTTGGTTTTTCTGTCTTTGGCACGAAAACTAAGGTATGTCACGTAAGTCTTAGTGATGGGAAGTCTGGCTCTTAAAAAAATCGGTTCTACTGGCTCAAAACCTGCTCCCAAACAACTCATATTTTACTATCGCTTTGCCCCTTATATTTGTCGCGTTATTATCTATGTTACATACAGACGCAGCCTCACACGCTCAGAAATGATTGGCTAAACTTACGCTTAACATTATCCAGAAATATTTTGTTAAAGAATAAATATTACTCTATTCTATTTTGATGGACTGACGATTGCGCATAGTGATGATGAATAAACAAACAATTTATTTTCTAATTTTCCTTTTTACCTATTTTATTTGTCAGACTAAAGTTCTGATGTTTGAAGTTCTACCATTCTTTCCTACCCATCATTTTATCCTAAATTATGCATAGTCGTCCAAAGTAGATATTTACACTAACCAAATATATCTGACAATTTTTAAGAGAATGCAGTGATTTCTATTTCCGGTAGGACAGATTTATTTTATTAATTGTTTATTGCGCATCGGCTTAACACGAGGGAGGAGAAAAGATAGAAAAGAGAAAAATGATTCTCTCTGTATAAGTCTAGTCTATTCTCTGACATGGTTGGAGAAATTGTGTGCTCACAAAAATAGTCACTCTTTTCTGTGGACAGATTCTCAGCAGAACTGACTAAGAGCCACTGTCCTTCTTCTTTGGTCCGTTTAATTTTGAGTTCAGTTTCCTGTTCCTGAAAGTTTTCAAGTTCAGTCATTGCATTTGTAAAGCGCTTTTCACAGTTACAACCGTCTCAAAACCCCTATGTGTAAAAATTTATGTTTAACATTGTTGCGTTTTGTCCATTGTTCGTGGGTGTTTAAGATTATGGCTATGACCAGTGAGCAAGCAACAGATGCGACAGTGGCCAGGTAAAAAAAACAACATCACTGGTGGGATGGAAGGAAAAAACGCGGCCTCTTCTGGCATTCTAATACTACAAAATCATTGTGATGGTTGTTTCGAGCCTGTCACGATCTGGGATGCAGGACACAGGAGCTCAGACCCAATTCCCAAGAAAACCCATCCCAGACTGACTCACACCAACAAGACGATCCCACATCAAACAAAGGAAAACACAGACTTAAATACTAGAACAAAGCAGACCCAAAAAGACACAGGTGGACACGATAATTCAATAATGAACTCAAATTAAAACACTACACCTGGTCACTAATGAAATTACCTAATGTAATTGTAATTGTAATTGTCTAATTGTAATGAAATGTAAGTCGCTTTGGATAAAAGCGTCTGCTAAATGACTGTAAAGTAAAGTAACCTAATGAGGTCAACTAATGAAACCAAACTCGAACACATGACAAACATAAACAGGGAAGTGAACTGAGAGTACGTGATCTAACACAGTTTTGTTTATTATGCTTAAAAAAATCTTCTGCACTTGGGTCTGAGCTCCTTTTTCATGAACCGTGACAATATGGCGAATGTCCACGTGTGATCCTCTGTGCGATTTGTCAGCATCCCGTCCTGTCCGCATCACTCCTGCTGACTCCATGGTCACTCCTGACTGCTCACTTACTGCTGGAGCTGAAGCAGAGTTGACTGATCTGCCCCTAGGGGCCAAAGCTTCCGGGCTCCCTACATGCGTCTCCATCCTTCATTCACCTTAAACCTGCTGCTAGCACAGGGCAACCATTGCTTTTAAACCTCTGGACCGGCTTTCTCGCTCTTTATCCTCTTTCCAGCTCTGAAATACAAAAAAAAAAAGATAACATACAGCAGCTGTTACAAACTTTGTTTTCTCAAAGAATGGAACACTGAAAAAAGTGTCTCATTGAATCGGAGTAAAAATTACACCTAATCACTTTACTTTGGATCAACTTAACATTTTTACTTTGAAAGGAATTGACTATCCACTACTTGGCCAATGCAAAAACATCTTTGAATCAAATTATGTTTGAAATCTCAAATTATGCTTTTTCTTATAAGTATAAGAAGAGTTGAAAAACAGACCACCACTCTAATATATGCATATATTTGCATCCTTTGTTAATTGGAGATTGTGTACTAAAGGTTTGAATTTGATTAATAACAATGTGTATAAAGGCATCTTTACTTTGCTTTACACTCATTTAACAGACAGACAGCAACAGCGCCTCCCGCTATGAGAGTGGCAAACAGGTAGAAATACAGCCGAGTCTCCGCTCACATAACGAGACACATTGATGGTTATTTACACAATTACCTTATTTAAACATATATTGTCTCCTTTTAAGACAACTTGCTTCAATTGCTCCTTCTTACAACAAAACAAGATCATGTAAACATGTATATGATTTATTTTAAAGATTAATGGAGTAAAAAAAAAATTCCGTACAGCACATGCAAGCTTCTCATTGGCCAATTCTCATTGGCCAATCCAAGAAACAATATTTTTTCTTCTCATCACCATCTCTGACTCCAAACCACATATTTACTTTACTTTAAGAAATGTATTTACTTTACACCACAAGACTTACTTTTATTCTAAATCACAGCAAGCATTTTACATTACACTGATGGCTAGGCAGAACATTAAATGTTTTGAGTTAGATCAAGAATAAAAGCTTTTTTAGAGTAACGGCAATCAATATAAACTTGTATGGATTCTGAGAATATACTTACTGCATAGATCAAGAAACATTAATTATGCGTGTTACTAGTGGCCCGCTTTATCAGGAAGCCCGGTACCTTAAGAGCCAATGCTTGTTTTGCTCAGATTGCATTCTGCATTGCACTGAAGTCATTCATCTACTTATTCAAATGAAACCCTTCTAATATCCTTACGAGGCACGAAAATGAACAGGTATCGATTCCCCAAGAAAAAGTTGACAAATGAAAGCTGTGGTGCATGGAATCGCTTTGACTCGCTGACGGAGTGAGAGGATATTTGTCAAGCTCTGGCGAGGCTGTGAAACTGTGATAGTCGGGAATGGAACATTGCCACAGGGACAGTTCCTCGGGCTAATTAACACACACCCTAACATACACACACTCACACACACACACACACACACACCCTAACTGACATGTTGTTATCGTACGCCATTTCTAATCTGGACGGAAAAGAAGTTATCTCTGAAATTAATTACACCAATAACAGGAGCAGCCTGCAGGACCAATAAACAGGATAATTAGGAAAAGCAATCAGGCTCTTATTAGATTCCTAGGGAAAAGAAGACAAGACTTCTTGAGTGTTTGAAAGCTATGAAGGAAAGAAGAAAAAAACAGAAAACAAAAGAGAAAGCTCTAGGGAATCTGTCTTGTGGGATCTTTTTCATCTATATCTGCCATAATTTGGCAGAAAAAAGCAATGTAATATATACCATGTACAGTATATACAGTGTGTATATATATTTTTTTTTATTTATTCTGGAACATAATATGAATCAAGGTCATCATATAGGTCACAATCTCTGAGATGAGATTTTACACAAAAAGTTCCAAAAGTAAAATTTAGGACCAGGGACATGAACAATACAACGCAACGCTATTTGTATTTACAACATTTCTTGAAAATGTGCGCAACAAATGCTAATTTGTGCTAATTAGATGCTAATTAGAGGCTATTATTAACAAATTCATGGTTAGTTAATGAACAACCTGTATGATGCAACGACTAACAAAAAACACCATTTGCTTTAAAAAAAAGTACAACGCCACCAGTCAATGGCTCTTTTAAGCTATCCAACATTTTTATTGACAACAATGTATTTTATTGAGAAGAAATGCATTAGATCAGGCTGAAAATGTCTAAGACGCCTGTAGTTAATAAACGTGCTGAATACTAATCTTCACATTGATTACTAACAATGAGGTTTACACGCTCTTATTTCAGAACCACGGACCGGGGCAATCAACTAGCTGCTGGGATCAGCACCATGGACAGCGCCACCATATTGCCATTTATGAATGGTTCTTTAATGAGAATAATGAGTGTTATCTAAGATGCAGTTAGTTAATGAATATACTCAGTGATAATCTTTGCTCTAAATACAAAGAGAAGAACAGTCGTCCCAGTCTCTGGGGGAAAACGTCATGATATCGCTTTACTCCAGCAGTCACAAAAGCTTTGAAATCTTGCGACTAGATTTCACAGCCAGGCGGCCCAGAGGGAGGAAATCATAACAAAGAAATACACCAATTTGAGTCAAACTGTTTTCAATTACACCCAGCACACTACCGCACATAGATATAGTTTTATGTACTCATTGCCAATTACCAATCCCGGGCATACTAGGATGTTGAGTGAATAGGAACAGCTGGTGGTGAGGGGACAACACACACACACACACACACACATAACAGTGTATTAGAATCGGAGACACATTAGTATGCAGACTATATTGATATCAGCATGAGTCTTCATGGTCTCACACCAGAAATATCAAACCCCTCGTGGCACATGATGAGGATTAATATTACACCATAAATCATCTTTTTGTGTCTCTTCTCTCAGATTTGCCACCAACCCGGTTGTTTTTGCGCGTTTATTTAACGACTGAACTTTTTAAGTGCTTCTGGTGGGATGACGCAAGTTGAGCAAGGGACTTTTATCGCCATTGCTAGATTAACTCTGCAGGCCGAATGGAGTTTTGCAGTCTGCGTGGATGTCTCTAGCCGTGTTAATGCGTCTTTTGTTATCTTTTAAATGAATGGAGGAACGGAGTCTGTCTCATACATAATCCCATGATTCTTGCTGTCGCGTAAATATACAGTTAAAGAGCGCTCTCAGACAGTCGTCTTTCAAAGAGGCTTCAGAACCATCAGAGAGACGAGTGACTCCTTTTTGTCTGCATTATCAGGGCTTCCTGACTTTCTTCTAGACACAATTAATTGTGTTTTTTTTGTATTTTGAGTCAATGAGACCGAGTCATAGATGAAGGTATTTTGAAATGCGATCTAAAAAAATAGGCATGTTATTGTCTGATTTGAAATAGTTTCAAAGCTGTTAAAAGTCATCAAATGCTTTTTGTGCCTTTTCTTTCGCTCTTTTAAATTAATTGGTGGGGAATAGTGACGAGATAAGAAAGATGTTTGAAAGCACATCACTCACGCCGACGTTACAAAGCAACAATCCCACTGAGATCCTCTATCTTGCTTTGATTACGTTGCGCATTTTTACAATGTTTTTGTGAGCGAGCAAGCTACTTTATTCTTTTGTATTCTATGTTATTTTTCTCCCGCAATAATGCAGAGCAATTATGACCTCATGCTTTTACACAAAGCGACTGGACGTGTTGTGCTAATGCGCCGCTTAAAGTATTTCTCCATTGAGTTAGCATGCTCTTCATGTGTTTGTCTGGGTTTCTTCAGGGTTTCCTCCAACGGTTTGAACTTTCTGGAAGAAGTTTCTGGAGGACTGTCTCGAAATCTGCTTGTGTTCTGATCATCAGATCCTGCACTGTGATTGGTTGGTCTATTTATATATAAGATATGTTTATATATAAAAAAAAAAAAACTAAATATGAGATAATGTAGTAAATTCAGCCCATGCAATATTTATTTTACATATTTACTATAATTCAAGTTATTTTATACCACATTTCACATTTTCCTTGATTGATCCGATGAAATACTTTCTACTAAAGCTTATCTTATGTAAGTTTAATATTGTTGTATAAATGAATGAATAAATAAATAAATACAAATTATGAGATAATTTAGTCAATTCAGCCCATGTGATATTTGTTTTCTACATACTATAATTTGACTTTTTATACCACATTTCAAAAACGTTTGCTTGATCAATCCGATGGAACACTTTCAAACAAAGCTTAGCTCTTTTTGTTAGTTAAATATTTATGTATATATAAATACATAAATGCAAAATATGAGATATTTTAGTCTATTCAGCCCATGTGATATTTGTTCTTTACATGTACTATAATTTGACTTATTTTATACCACATTTTACAAAATGTTCCTTGATTGATCCAGCGCAGCTCTTTCTACCAAAGCATCCTTTTGTTAGCTTAATATTCATGTATAAACAAAAAAAACCAACAAAATCTGAGATAATTTAGTCAATTCAGCCCATGTGATTTTTGTTCCATACATACTATAATTCGATTTATTTGATACCACATTTCAAAAACGTTTGCTTGATTGATCCGACGCAGCACGTTCTACCAAAGCGTAGCACCTTTTGTTACTGTTGCACTTGGCCGTCTAGCAATGTTTAACAAAGTTAATTTCTTTCACTATTTTATCTTTTTTTTTTTTTTTTTTTTTTTTTTTTTTAGTGAGCATTTTCCGTCTCTTAGTGCGGAGCTTAATTAACACGGTCTCCGTGGGGAGTGTGTGTGTCGAGCAGATGGCACCGGCGAAGCTTAGGCGAGATGAAAAATGCTAATTTGTCAAATGCAGCTAAAACAACCTGATTGGAGATCTCATTAGGAGGCGGTTTGAACTCCCATCTGAAGCCACATCTTGCCAGAACACACACCTTCTTCTCTCGTCCGCCCTCTGCACTATTTTAGTCCCGCTTTACCTCAGTTCTTCCCACACAGCGCTCGCTCCTGTTGCCCTCTGGGAGAACGTGTCTGCCGTTTCAGCTTCTAAACACTTCCGACGGTGCTACTTTGCTCCTCACTTCATGTTTTATTCGATTATTTGTGTAGAGTTCAGATGCAGGCTTCTTTTAGCTAGCTGATGCTATTTCAAACTAAAATGTAAATGTAATAATAATGTAATGATCTTTTGAAAACAACCTTAAAAGATTCATGATAAAACAGTCACACAACAAGAGTTGCATGGACGAGTTGTCTTCCTTCCTTCTTTCCTTCTTTCCTTCCTACATACCTACCTTCTTTTTAGCCTTCCTTCTTTCTTCCTACCCTCACGCTTCCGTATTTTCTTTTTTCCTTCCTTCCTTCATTCCTACCTACCTATCTTCTCTTTAGCCTTCTTTCTTCCTTCTATCTTCCTTCCATCCTTCCTACCTTCTTTCCTACCTATCTACCTTTCTTTCATTCTTTCTGGCTTTCTTTTTTTTCCTTTCTTTTTTCTTTCCTACCTTTCATCTTTCCTTCATTTCATTCTATCTTTCTTTTATTCTCCCTTCCATCCTTCCTACTTTCTTTTAAGCCTTCCTTCTTTCTTCCTTCCCATCAACCTTCTGTATTTTCTTTTTTCCTTTCTTCGTTCCTACCTACCTACCTTCTTTCTTCCTTCCTTTCTTCCTTCCGTCTGTCCTTCCTTCCTTCCTTCCTTCCTTCCTTCCATTCTTTCTTCCTTCCTTCATTCCTTCCTTACTTTCTTCCTACCGACCTACCTTCTTTTTAGCCTTCCTTCTTACTTCTTACTTCCTTCCCATCAGCCTTCCTTTCATCCTTCCTTCCTTCATTTCTTCCTACCTACTTACCTACCTTACTTTCTTTCTTCCTGCCTTTCTTTCATCAGCATCACAAACTTTTGAAAATGGAATTTCATCCAATTTAATTGTCCATTTTTAATTGCCCATTTCACAACTTAAATTCAAATCCAAACCTTGAGCAGCCAAAAGATGCGGAGCCTCTAAACCGCACGTTACTCAACAGAAACACATGAGGTGGAAAAAAAAGAAAGCCATCTGTTGCCCCGTGTTCTACATGATGTATTTTCAGCAGCGCTCTCAGTGTTCGATTTCTTCCCGCTCCGGATAAAACTGTCAAATCAGTGATTGTGTGTATGGATAAACACTCCAGGAGTCGTGCTCCAGCATCATCTCGGTATCATGTTCAAATTGCTCATCTGTCATGTCCTCGGTCTGCTTGTCAGGTACACTAAGCTGGGGCAGGGCACAATGATTATCGCTGAAGTGTTTTGTCAGCCGTTTGTTTGTCTCCCGGAGCATTCCCAAAGCTCGGTGGTGTGTGGGATTCCCAGCGTGACCTAGAATGATGATCGTAATGGAGAGGAGAAGAGAATAAAGGCCATATTTATCTGATAGCCAGAGCAGAAAGTGAGGTCAGAAGAAGCCCGTGTGCATTAACGCTCTTACCCGAAGAATCTCTTTGTGTGTGTGTGTGTGTGTGTGTGTGTGTGTGTGTGTGTGTGTGTGTGTGGTTAAAACTGTCACACAAGCCTCAGCCAATGATCAATTACCAGGGGAATTGCATCTATTTGATGTATCATAGGTACCGTAATTACGCGAATATAAGCATCCCATTTTTTCCCCGAATTTTAGACCTGGAGACCTGGAGGAAACCCATGCACACGTAACGCACAAGTAAACTCTGTGAACAAGTGTTCTGGTGACTGTGCTACCCATTACACCACCGTGCCACCCTACACATCAAGCCATACATTTAAAACTCAAGGCAATGTGGAATTGACCTGAAAATCCCTTTTGTATTATATATATATATATATATATATATATATATATATATATATATTTATTTATTTATTTATTATTTTTTTTTTTTGCCATTTTCTCTTTGACCAAAACATTGTTGTACTTAGGTTTTGTGTGTTTTTAATTTATACTTTTTTATTTTTATATTATTATTTTTTTTTAATTAAATGATGTTGGGACATTTTCATTGCTGGTTTCATGAACTACAATGCCCTGGAGTCCCGGCGTCTGTCATTTCCTGTGTTTGTGGTCACATGATTCATTGATTTCACCTGTTCCAATGTTTAAGTGTATTTAGGTTGACACCTGTGTCTGTATGCTTGTAAGTTTTAGTTTAAACTCTAAATGTTTATTTATTGTAACTATGCACATTCCTGAATATGATTTTACACATAGATTAAACATTTGTGTTTTCAAATTATAATCAAATAAATAATGACCATAAATAATACTAATAATAATACTAATACTACTACTACTACTACTACTACTACTAATAATAATAATAATAATAATAATAACAACAATAATAACAATAATAATAATATATTAACTAAAAAAGTTCTAGATCGAATTAATACATATTGTCCACATACAAATGAGGATAATATTATTAAATAAAAAATGTAAATGATATAATCGTGTATATAAAACAGGCTTAAACAAACAATCACCATGCTTTACCTTAATTTTATACATTTTTATAGTAATTGAACTTTTGGTAGAAAAGCCTAATTCCAGAATCTGAAATAAAATGATTTCAGATAAGACATAAAGCTGCTTGTCCGTCTCAGAATCAACAGCCAGAGACGTTCAAGCACTAATCCAGGAAGTGAAGTCAGATTAACGCTGAGGGGGGGTTATTTTAAAATAATGTGCTGGGTATAAGTCCCACCATTTGAATGATTCATCCGATGGGGTTCCGATGTAATTTAGCTTTAGCTTGACAGTTTAATTCATCAGCGTGTAAATCTCAGATCTCAGGTGAACTGAATGTGTCTGTCATTGCCGTAGATGAAGTAGTTTGCACTTTGCATGCAAATTGACGCAATATCTCAAACCGTTCAGCTGTCTGGGTTTGAGGAACACACACTCGGTTGTACATTGGTGTGATACTAGTACATTTAAGCTTGGTTTACTTCTTATTTATCTGATTTATAAACTTTAGAGCTGTTCGTCATGTTCTGAATTATTTATGACAAAAACTGTATTTCAGACTCGCTTGCTGCGGAGGTAATTATAACTCGCAATGTCATGGAACTGTAGAGCGCTTGAAGCAACCCAGATTATTGAAGATAATTATAGGTGCATTTGTGTCTGTTTGGCCAAATCCGTCATGCGATTGATTTGACTGGGAATTTTTTAGGATTTTTTAGGACTTTTTTTTATTGGATGGGGTGGCTTGATGACTGACACGAAGATGCTGAAGAGAATGATTTGCGACAAAGGAAGCTCCATTTGAAATTGGGCGAAACGTTTCAGATTGAGCATCTTTTCCCGTTGTTGCTTTTCAGAAATGCCGTTTGTCTGCTTGGATTGTATGTACATTAAAATGTCACATGGTGGTTGATTCGATTTAGGCGTTTGCTGGCACTTTCTTTGCTAATTAGAATATCTAGGCGAATGAGTGAAGTGAAGACCAATTAAATAAAGCCTGACAAATGCAGACAAGCCTGATTCACTTCTGACACAAATACATAATTTAGTTGCTTTGTTTGCTACTGTTATTTAAAAAAAAAAGGAAACGTCAGATTTCAAGGTGATGATTGAGTCATGTGGTGGACGCCAGATCGTGTTTTTTCCTCCGCTCATTCTGTCCATCTGTACTCCCCTCTTTATATCTGACAGCGGTCCACGTTTTGAGCTAATTGCCTGCCCGTCTCACTGGATATGTACAGGATAATTTGACGTAGAGGCAGAGCTGAAGCTAATAATCCATCCGCTATTTCAAGGTCTCTGGCATCTGTCATATATGTCCCGTGCTTGGAAGAGGAGATTGTTTTTATGGCTGCAGAACCTGCCATGCACTTGCCAAGGAAGAAGATTGTGAAGGGCCCGGCGTCCATTTTCTTTCATCACATCTAGTTGTCGCTCTTCCAATTTCAAATGTTTTTTTTTTTCCCTAAATGAATGTCAAACTTAGGGAACGTACACATTTAGTGTTTCTAAAAATGGTCAGGTTTATAAAGGACAGAAGACCAATGGTTTTTGTTCCCAGATGTGTTCCTGCAAAAATAAAAACCAAACAAACAAACAAAAATCACTCACGTGTCAAGTACGGGATCATATTGGTAGTTTCCCAAACTTTTTTTTTTCGTTTCACTCAAACTCGCTCCTATAGGACGATGAGAAAAAAGTTGTTCTGATGGACATCAGACGGATAGTTTATTATTATAGAATTTATAGTAGTTTCTGTCTTAATGTAATATTGACCATTTGTACGGTTATATTCTGGCAATAAAGAACGTGACCGAACACAATTTTTAATGAATTGGAAGAGGTAGAGGTATAGGTCTATTAGATAGATGGATGGATGGATGGATGGATGGATGGATGGATGGATGGATGGATGGATGGATGGATGGATGGATGGATGGATGGATAGATAGATAGATAGATAGATAGATAGATAGATAGATAGATAGATAGATAGATAGATAGATAGATAGATGATTGAGCAACATATTTAATGAATTGAGAAAGAGAGTGGGGAAGATGGATGGATGGATGGATGGATGGTTGGTTGGATGGATGGATGGATGGATGGATAGATAGATGGATGCATGGGAAGATAAATAAAACACGTATTATGAAATGTGACACATTTAACTGTGGATATGAGACAGAAAGAGAGGGATGGATGAATGGATGGATAGATTAGCATTACTGAGTTATGCCGCTTTCATTCAAGCGACTTTGTAAAACCTTTTGACAAATGGAAACCCAGTTGATGATGCATTACAGCCTTTTAAGCAAAGACTCTGCAAGACATCACCTGACAGCTATTTAACATAAAAAAAAATCACATGTTTTGATTAACAAACCGCATAGAAAAAAAAACCTTCAATTATATATGCTGCACGATTTCCCTTTCATTTGGTTGCCTCCCGAGGGAAGGTTAGAGTTGAACATGGGTTAAGGTAATGTTATTAACTGTAACCTTTTTCAGCTTACATGTGCTTCAATTAGAAAAGCAATTAATCTCAATATCCCTGCAAATCCTCCGGTTCACAACGTGTTCACAAGTTGAACCTACGGGGAATGCAACGAAAAGGCGTCTTTTATATATTCAAACGCTCGTTGGATTGAAAGAAACTGCGTCAGATTCTTGTACGCGATAGTTGATGGATGAATCTGTTATTAAAATTCTCAAGCGATGGGGCGATTTTCTTTAATTCGCTTGTCGGTTCGCTCTGTTGCACAGTTGTGTACGTTTTATCCGTCTTATGATCTGTACGATTGTTGTCCATAGTGTTTTATACGCGTTTTTCTGGAAAGCCTGAGGTGCAAACCGCAAAACCTCTGAAGGAAGAGATTTAGACAATAGCTCAATCATTGATAAGTGCGGAGCTTTATTATCACGCAATCAAAGCTTCGGACATTCATTTATCTCAATCATTGTCATTGTCCTCCCTTCATCTGTCTTGCAGGATGAGTCGAACATTTTCTGCCCATCATAAATCCTTTCAAAGGCCATTCAGAGAGCTAAGTTTGGAACATTAATTCAACTTTTTCCTCTCATTGTCGACGGGTTTAAGTTCTAATTAAAATGGGTGGTAAAGTAGGGTTGAGTGGACAAGGACAATAATACTGATGGGGTGAAAAGTAATAATGAGGTGCAATTGCTCTAGTGCTGGGACTTGGAATGTGGAAGTTTTCTGGAAGGTTCTTGTCCCAGAGGATGAAGAGCTTAGGTGATTCCCGAAGACAATCTTGTTGTTCATTTCGGGAAATGGTTCTGAAGACTGCGTTCTGCATCATGGCTTCTATTCTTCCCACCTTCCATTCATTTCCCCCCGTTGTGTTTGGTTTAACTGGAGGCTTCTTTCATAGCAGGGACACTTCAGTGATTCTTGGGGCTCTGGAGTAAGATCTGGTGCTTTACCTTATCGGCCAAGGGCACATTTCCTCTGGGATATTGTCCATGTTCAACCATGAACCTTGGCAGGAAGAACTAGGCGCATTCCACTCAAACCGCTCTGTTACTAGTCTGCAAAGTGAAAGGTTCTGTAACATTTCATCTCTGCTTCTTTGTCTTGTTTCAATATCCTGTTGGTGTGGCACGTGCTTATGTGCGTTCAACGATCATTATTTTCATCCACATGAAAGGTGATTCTTGTGTTTACTTGTGACTTCTATTTAGCTATTGAGTTAAGACATCCTTGACTTCCTTTGCATATCTACTGATGAACTGAATCTAATACAGCTATTCCGGTCCAAAGGAAAGTTGTCTCTCATCTTACTTTCTTAGTGGTGCAGAGCGATGTCATTGTCCGTCAGATTCACTAGGAGACACCTTTCTTTCAAGTGGTCCAGAGCAATGCCCTCCCATCTAACACTACAGCGGACTCTTTCCTCCCTTAGCCTTCCTAATGGTCCAGGGAACACCTTCCTTTTTTAGCGGTCCAGAGCTCTGTCCTCTTCCAACTGTTGGATTAGGAGACATCATCACTCCTTAGCGGTCCAGAGCGAAGTCATCTTCGATCTAGTGCTCCAAAGGACACCTTCCTTCCTTTGTGGCCCAGATTGAGGTCATCTTCTGGCCATTGGTCCAGGGAACACCTTCCTCCATTAATGGTCCAGAGCTCTGTCCTCTTCCATTTGTCGATTTAGGAGACTTCACTCCTTAGCAGTCCAGATCGAAGTCATCGTCCATCTAGTGCTCCAAAAAACACCTTCCTTCCTTTGTGGCCCAGTGTGAGGTCATCTTCTGACCATTGGTCCAGGGAACACCTTCCTTCTTTAGCGGTCCAGAGCTCTGTCTTCTTCCAACTGTCGGATTAGGAGACATCTTCACTCCTTAGCGGTCCAGAGCAAAGTCATCTTCCATCTAGTGCTCCAGAGGACACCTTCCTCCCTTAGCGGCCCAGAGTGAGGTCATCTTCTGGCCATTAGTCCAGGGAACGCCTTCCTTCTTTAGTGGTCTAGAGCAAAGTCATCTTCTATCTAATGCTCCACAGGACACCTTCCTCTCTTAGCAACCCCAACAAACTACTGATCGAGAATCTCAAAATAACTGCCCCTTTTTTTAGCTTTATGTTTCAATTTGTCAAGTTATTCATTTTTACTTTTTGAGTTTTAGAGCAACATCATCTTCCCTGATGTTTCAGGCGACACCTTTACTTCTTTCATTCAGAGCTGCATCAATTGCAATCTCCATCTTGGATGATGGTCATGAGCTATGCTAATCAGCTTTGCCCTGACAAGATTGTAACATCCTGTAACATCTAGAGGAAACTTTGGTACATATTGTGTTACAGAACATGGCAGAGAAAAGACTGATGCAGAGATAACGCTATTGAGATCCTCAAGGGCTAAGTTAATAAAAACCGAAGACATTCAGAATGAATCAACCTGATTTACACATGGGAAATGTGACTCTTTTCAAGACCAATTCACTTCATTCTGAGTGAGTTCATGAATTAAGCTCGAGGCCCGCGGGCCAAATCCAGCCTGTGAATGTATTAAATATGGCCCACTGTTTTATTTAAAAGTTTTAGAGTTTATGACTGTACACTGATATTAGAATAACTTTCTATTGGATATGACCTTCAAATGTGACTGAAAGACAAATGTAGAGAAAAATCTCTCATTTTGAGTTTTTCCATTTCATCTCTGACATTTTGGCGACTAGACTTCAAATATCCAATTTCAAATTGTGTGTGCCACTGACTTAGTATGTCAATAGCTTAAGTAAACTTGGTTGTAGCCTAATAAACTAAAATACTTAAGATAGAATAGTAGCTAAAATAGCCAAAGATTTTGTTTTCATTTTTTTGTAACTCTCTGGCTGCAAAGCTAAATCTAATCTCTAGATGCAACTTGCAAATGTCAGACCATTATTTTGTTCTCCACTTACACTCAGTGCAGTGCATGATTAAATATTAACAAACGTCTTACATTCTTCAAGCTAAATCAAACACAACAAAAGCCTTTTAGTTGAGAATAAATGCCACATTTAGCTGCGATATAATTAGGTAAAGTGGAATGGCTTCAGTTTGGTGTCGTGACCTTTGGCGATCGCTCCTCTTTTGCGTTTGGATATGTTTTGTTGCTCCGCTGATTAAGACTGTGACTCAGACTCATTGAACCGAGCGAGAATGAGCAGCAAAACAAATCTCGCCTAACAAATATTTGCCACTTCCGAGCAGCAATGCGCAATTTGGCGATGATGTTGTCAAGCTAAAAAAGTCGAGTATCACTGTTTTAAGATTTGATGGACCGGGTGCATTTCAGAAAGTGATGTGTGAGTGTTAACCACTTTTATACACATTGCAAATATAATCAGACGTTATTGTGCAAAACAGATGCAATGCTTGTTTTGAGGTTGGAAGACATCGAGCCTTAAAAAATAAAGCCTAAAATTAGTGTCTTGTTTTTCACATCCCGTGGTGCTTTTTCAGCCTAAATTTAGTACGAGTATAACACCTACGTTTTTTTTTTATTGGATACTTTACGACTTTTACCTCAAGTCTTCTTGGAATTGGTGACTTGGAACTTGTAATGGAGTTATTTTTACAGCAAGGTATCTGTACTTTTTTGTGTGAAGTACTTGAGTAAACTGTGTTACTCAAGTTGCGTAATTAAGTTGTGCAAAGTCCGGCTACTTTGTACTCAGAATTAAAAAAATGTGTATATAATAAAACACTTCTTCTCTCTACTTGACTACATTTTTGTTTGAGCATCTGTACTTTTTACTCCACTACATTTAATGGACACTTGTTACTCGTTACATTGTGATTGTGCGCAACAAGTCGGCATCTTTTTCTACCGCGGTTAATTTCTTTCAGGTTTTATTTATGAGCTAAATCACGTGACATATAATCAGACGTTATTGTGCAAAACAGATGCAATGCTTCGGCCTTGTTTCGAGGCTGGAAGACACCGAGGAGGCCGAATATGTAAAAGCGCATTGAACTTCCGCTTGAGTGATTTCTCTTAATTATTCAAATAATCAGATTGGAGAGGACAGAGAGGCAGAATTTAATGGATTGCAACAAGCCATTTCTCTGCAGGCTTCCTCTCTCCGCTTTCTTCTCACTCCATCATGCTGATGCTGAGAGCAGCTGGACTTGCTTTAACATTTGTGCCATGGTGGGGGCTGAATAATGGCATCCAGGGAGCAAAGAGGTATTAGAGGAGATCGATAGCTGGCAACCCAGAGAGCCAGCCCATAATCTCCGTCAGCCATGTAGGAAAGTACATTATTGCAACTACAAAGCCTATTAACAAACCCACAGGTCGTGCATTATTGAAATGGCGGTGGTTTTATGAGGCTCTAATCAAAGAGAAAGTAAGGAAAAAAAGGGACAAACATAAATTATGCAGCCGAGCCAGGATCTACGCAACGGACTCCTCTTGAAAATATGACTTTTGTTTGGGCTTTAATTGGATTCTTAGCTGGTGCGCTTTGTCACCTGGCAAATGCTCGTGCGCGTATGTGTCTTGCCTGTGTAGATGCTTAAGTAGTCGGCCATATTGGCTATTAGTTGATTTTGCTGAGAACGGAGGAAAAAGTCCCAAAGCAAGTCCGAGCTTTCTTATTTGCAGCCTGTGGATTAGATATTGGTTAAAATTCAGAAGAGAACACAGTATCTAGCATGGTGTTTGCTCTATTCCCTTTTCTGTGGACTTGCATGGCGCTTTCCAGCTTAAATCGGTTTGGGTTGATAATCAGTGTTGAATAAAAATGTCTACGTTTAATCTGCTGATCATTTGAAGTCCTAGTTAGGTAAAGTCCTAGTTAAATTGACTTTTTTACTCAAATTTTTTGGCTACTTTGTACTGGTACAGAGTATCAAAACTATGAGCAACTTTTACTCTCTACTTGACTACATTTGTGACATTCCACTACATTTGACTTGTTACATTGTGATTGTGTGCAACAAGTCGGCATCTTTTTCTACCGCGGTTATTTCTTAAGATTAATTTTCTTCCGCAGTTAATTTTGCAGATATTTCGGAAGGGGTGATATTGCCATATGCGGGTTTCATTTATGAGCTCAATCACGCAAATCTGAATTAGCAGTTGCACTTTTTGCACATTCGAGTTTGACTTTTTTTCTTTTTTAATCTACATAGAACATCTATTGTGAAACATTGAGGTGTTACATTTTATTTCTAGATTTGGAATTAAAGACTAAAAAATAGTTTCTTGTTTTTAAAATTTCTTGGTGCTTTTTTAGCCTAAATTCAGTTTTAATAGAATTAAATGCATAATCTTTTTTTAAACTGGATACTTTCCGATTTTTACTTGAGTCTTCTTGGAATTGGTGACTTGGAACTTTTAATGGATTAATTTTTACAGTAAGGTATCTGTACTTTTGTGTAAAGTACTTGAGTAAATGTACTTTGTTACTTACATTTTGTATTTTTTCTGCTACTTTGTACTGAGTATCAAAAATATAAGCAACTTTTACTCTCTACTTGACTATATTTTTGTTTGAGTATCTTTATCTTTACTCCACTACATTTGAATGGACTCTTACCTTTACTCGTTACATTGTGAAATAATTTCTTGATTTATTTGAGCCTAAATTCAGTTCAAGGATAATACTTAAGTTCTTTTATAATAAGATACTTTACGACTTTTACTCAAGTTTTCTTGGAATTGGTGACTTTGAACTTGTAATTAAGTCATTTTTACAGTAAGATATCTGTACTTTTAATCAAGTAATACTCAAAATGTACTTAATCTATTTGAATGTATGTCCGCAGACTAGCAGTGGCATACATTAAAAGAAAACAAATACAATCCTAAACCAGTTTGTTCCACAAACTGTTTAGAACAGACCAATGGGGATGACCTTCACGATGATCTCTAGCTATTTCTTGATCTCATTATCAGGAAAGAACCATACCATTCCAGGAAATGCATCGCTATAGGATGCAGACCTGCTTTGTGGTCAGTGTTGGTGTTTGAGAAGAAAGCTGGAGACATGTGGACACCCACACGTTCCACCTTCCTGACCCAGCACTTTACTAGTGTGTACTAAAGGCAGCAGATGTGAGTTACGAACAACAGGAAGAAGCCGAACACAGATTGGAAGATAAAGTTCAAATTATGCAAAATAACTAGTACTTTGGGAACTCGACAATCTGTCAAAGTGTTTCAGTGCGATTTTGGTGCATTGAAGATGCGCATGGTGGGTTTTAGCAACATTGTGGCACAAATGTAGGCTGTGCCAAGTAGATTTAACATTTAAACGTCTGCAAATTATCGAAATGACACAAGTATCTTTTACTAGTCTGAAACACAGTGCATTTATTACTGACAATGGGGAAAACGCAAAGCAAACAGGATTAGAAAATGTTTTATTATAATGTGCCGCAGAGGTTTAATTGTTAAATTGGCTTGCCACAGTGTTTTTTTTTTTTTTTTTTTCCCCCTCAATACATCCACAACTTTGCAAAACAGTATCATTGCAGTTCCATTATTTCCAACTGCTAGTTATTGTTGTGAACAACTTGTTTAATGTTGAAAGTAAATGGACTTTGTTACTGAACTTTTGTATTTTAGCTTGTACTTGTACTGATCAAAAATATAAGCAACTTTTACTCTCTACTTGACTACATTTGTGATTGAGTATTTGTTCTCTTGACTCCACAACATAATACTGATACTCGGTTAAATACTGACTCGGACAATGACAAAGAGATCCGGTCATGCTTGATGCTGAAATGAAATATCACAAAAAACGGTTAAACTCAGACACTGAAGGTGAATACAGTAATTGAATGACCATGAATTTGTTTTTGTTACATTAGACCAATGTTTAGTTATTTTGAATGTTTAGTTACATTCTTATGGTCTGAATATATGTTGTGTTTATATTTTACATTTATTACAAAGTGTATTAAAAATGTGTATGATACATATAATGAGGCTGAATCTAGGCATCTTTTTAAAATGGAACTTGCCTTATTGCCATACGTCATTAACGTGCATCTTTTTTTAAACCAGTTGAACTGTAAATTAATGGTGCTAAGAATCCGCTGCACTTATTGCACATATTTACGTGAATATAAGCAAATAAGAAGCATAAGCACACCCCTGATTATTCAGGCACAAAATAAAAATCATTCACAAAATCATTAATTTCTGACTAAATTACTTTCATTTTCCCTTAAAAATACATTTTCTTAAATTTAACAAGCCTAACTTGTGACTTGTATCACTTCAATGTCTTTTTACTTGAATAATAGTTTAAAATATATTTTAGTCATAAAAACTCCACCTCCCATAATCCTTCGCTGCTCACTCTGTAGGTCAATAGGCTCCCATGAGCCTTTGCACGCCAGACTAGAGCTGAGCTCGGTTTTTGTTAGACGTAAATATTACAACAGTTAATGTTTTTCTCTGTGCAGCAGACAGAGCAATTTGATGGTGTTTGACTCTATAATTCTCAATTCTATAATTGTAATGACTCTAATATATTGTTTGCCGCCAAAATTGGAAAAAAAGAAAACGCAACCATCAAATCTGCATTATTTGTTGCTTACATTGGCCTCATGCCACATCCTCGCTTCACAGGCCGGAACAGCCGACCTAACCTCCCCGGTTCTGCTTGTGGAACATCTGGTTGCAGGCATCTGATAAGCCTGGATCAGTGTGAGGAGTAGCTGTGAGCAGATCTCCCCACCCCTTCCTAATCTCTCCTATTTGCTGTGGCTGATAAATTTTTAATGAGGAATAAACATAATGAGAGACCCTGAAAGATTAGCATAAACCGGGATAACTTCTCAACTGTGTGCCAACAGGGCAGCAGATGCAATGAAACTGGCGTCAAACAAGCGCTTTCGTGGAATCTGTATCGCCATCACACCTGAATTTCCACACAATCCAGTGTTTGAAAAGAAAATTTTCAGTACAAGTCTCAGTTCTTTTAAAACTGTGTGTCAGAACTAACACCTAGCCAGTGTTGGGTAAGTTACTTTTACAAATTACCAATTACTTTACAATGTTGTAATTAAATTACTGTGTCTGAAAAGTAACCGAGTTGCTGAATAAGTGACTTAACTAAATACTTCTTAATATTAAGATTGGGGGGGGGGGTTGGAAAAAATTCACTCGACTTCTTGTTCCAGGAAGTTTTGTGTTAAAACATAATGTCTACTTTGGAAAAATATATCCAAATTGGCATTTCTTTGTAAGCGAGAAAAAACAAATCCTATTATCTTGAAATAAGCAGAGAAATATTTCACTCTAATCCTAAAATAGTTTTTTTTATCTTGTAAGAAAAAGATTCAAGATTTCCTGTCGAATTTCAAGATTTTTTTAGCTTGTCAACAATTCATTTTCTTTGCAGTGTAAAACACCATCGTAGAGGTAAATGAATTTTTCCTTTTTTCCCCCAAATTTTTCAAATTTTGCCTCGTACCGGGTGAACTCGCATTTAGAGAAAAAAGTAAGGTGGTTGTGTGAAACCGTGGAATTAATTGAGCAATTTGGTGAAAACAGGTCCAGTGTGGAAGTACAGGAAGTTGTAGACTTCAACCAACCAAAAGCATTAAGAAATAGATTTAGTAGACATTTTTTCTAGAACTGTAGAACTGTATTGTTCTAGTCTCTCACCGCTATGTTCTACCATCAAACGGAACTCTACACACTCTAATGAAAATGAATGACTTCCTGTCGATTTGACTCCATGCGTGTTGGCTGTGAACTCGGCTGGGAGGTTAAATCTGTCGTGCACTATCAGGTTGTAGGTAAAGTCGATCTGTCAGGAGTCGCGTAGGTGGTAAGCAAACGACTACACGTGCTATTTGGTTCACAGAATAATTTGGCAAATTGACTTTGATCACATATTAATTGTTTCATTACTGAGGTAGACTTTCCCCCTAGAGTTCTAAACAATGCGTCTACCGTAATTATTGCACTATATGGCACACTGGATTAAGATGCGCACCAATTAATAAACGTATTTTTTCATAACCTCTACTTTATGAAAAAAAAAAAAAAAATAGATTTGCAGCGGATTTGCACTTTTTATTTTCTTTAAGGCACTTTTTAGCCCGATTACAAGAACCACTATTTATTAAATGCTTTTTAATATTTTTTTTATAATTATTAATTTAATATTTTTGCTTTATTTTGGCCTTTAAGTGCGCCTTATAGTCCAAAAAAACGGTGCGCATATTATTAAGATGTCAATTAAAAACTAATTGAACACAATGAGATGATTATACATATTATACACTAATGTTTTAGAATATCCTTTGGAATACAATGATTTTTATTAAAGCTCATATTTATCATAAAACGAAAATTACAAACTGGGATTTTGATACATATTTCTGCTCTATTAAACTAAGATAACAATGAATAGAAACACGCAGAAAGCAAAAAAAGTCGTGTACAAGGAAAATGGTGGAAACACAATATGAGGTGTATGTGAACAGAACAACATGTTTTTTTCACTCGATTTCTCAAATTTCTGTCATCAAAATTATTAATTTTAATTCTTCGGCAGAGCAGTAAACTTTTATAAACACGACTTACATTAACAAATTGTTGCATTTGCCAAATATCCACCTTGAAGTAAACAAGAAAATAATACTGTTCTGCAGATAGTAACTCACTCGCTTATTGCATATTACACTTATTTTAAGATGGTTTCTTTTGACACATTTGGGTTTGTTTTGATTTTGTTTTTAAATAAGTTGGACCTGAAAACTGTCACGACTCAGTCATCACCACCTAAACTATTTTCCCTTCTCCTTTCACCGAGATAATTCTTGTAAATTCTTGTAGCCGTGTGTCTTCAGGTGCTTCCGAGAATCAATTGGCAAAATGAAGCCGTGTTAGATGGCAAATTTTAGATGTCTCTGGGTGACGGAACCTTCTCGGAACCACATGAGACCTGCCTGTCTGCTTCAATTAAGAGTGAAGAAGAGTGTTTTCTTGACCTTTTTTTAAAAGAAAGAACCGACAAATGTTCACTTTTGTCGATGTCTTCAGTCTCTGTTTGTGAATTTGTACATTTTGGTAAGATGTGGGTAGTTTTCTTTAAAATAACAATCATGGCGTCTATTTGGAGACTGACTGACTATTTGGAGAATGACATCTGATAGATAATATTTGATCGGTTTTGGTGGTTGTCCCACTTGTAACACACAGTCAATGTAAAGTGAAATAATTTACCAAAGTGAAGACCATGTTACTATGGTGAACTGTTTCATTATTAGAGCTTAGAGCCACTTAATTGTCCCATTGCCTAGTTAAATTTGGACTTAGGGGCTGTTGTGGTCCAGTAGGCCATTGGGCTTTGTGTCCAAGAGCTTGCAGGTTCGAATCTCACTTCGGATGGTTCTAGAATAATGATCATTGTGCAAGACACCAATCCCCAAATGCTTGAGTATATTCCTTGTCTGTCTGGGTCAAATGCTGAGACACATTTCCCGTTTTAAGGGATTAAAACATTCCAATTATTAATATTAACCTTACACACACTAATAAATCACACTCTATGTTATGAAATCAGATATTTCTAGAAAAATGGCACAAGTCTTGTAGTACTGACCTGAAAGATTGGCACCAAAAATACATCTCCTAAAGCTCTGACAGGTGGAGGTGTCTAAGGATGCCAGGGTTTAGAGATAAGACGAGACCCCTCTGATGGTCCTCATCCCCAGAACTGCCATAACATCATGTTCCTTCTCTCCGGCTTTCTTCTTTCACTAAATTCAGCACTCACCTGCAGCACAGACTGTTTCTTGTCTCCAGTGTGGATGATAAGGAGAGACCTGTCAACTTTCTCTTTTAATGCTGGCTGTTGAATGGAGGGCATTGTCCCGTGATTGGTGTTCAGGTGTCATCACCATGTCAGTCTTATAATGGCATTGGGTTTCCTGGCAAAAGTGAGGTGAGATAAGGGTTCAATAGGCCAATTAAGTGCCCAGCAGTTCTGCTTTCTTTCACAGCAGGTCACTTCTCAAAGGAAGACCTCCAGAATTACCTTGTTGACAAGATGGATATAGAGATTGAGCAAGACAGAAGCTGTTGAGCTACGTAGACTGACCGCTTTACCACATATCTTGACAAACATGGATGCAGTTTGATCTTTATCCAGTTGTGTACTACAGTTGTGGTCTTATGGTAGAACGTTGGACATCCCAGTTGGGTTGATTTGACAACTGAAGCGTCTTTGAGCAACACCAGTGTGTCGACTTCACTTTACACTCTTTACTTTATCATCACGTATCACAAGCCAACGAAACCGCTGCACTCTCAAAACTCAGGTATATAATATCTAAATATCAAATATCTAAAATCTCTTTCACTTATCTAGCACCAAAATTATGGAACACTGCCTAGCACGATCCGTGAATCAGAATCAGTTAGTCAGTTGAAATCTAGATTAAAAACACGTCTTTTCAACAAAGCATTTTATAACTGTATTAACAATATGTTCAATGACTCATATTGACTAATAGGAAGGCTGCATAGGGTAGAATCCTGGAACCGAACCGAACCTGCACCAGAGCAAAACTACTATTATTATTGTCTTGGAGCCCTTCAAAGTGCTAATAGCTTTTGCTCTTGTTCGTTTCACTCCCATTGGACATTGGACACTTTTTGTCGTTAAACACTATTTTTTCCCTAATTCCGCATAGCGACTTTGCGTTGGTCTGGAACGAAGAACTCTATTAAATTTGAACTTTTCAAATGTATGCTAGTTTTAAAATTCCCCATCTCAAAAGTTTATTTCCCGACTTGACGGACCTAAACAAAATCAATTTGAGAAAGATTGAGACTTCGTTGTACTTGCAGGTTCACCTTGCCTTTCAACCAATGTTCCTCTGTGACAGTTCTCACCAGTAATAAAACTTCCCAGTGATTATGGAACGGCTTTTTTTCAGACCGGTACACAGACTGGCTCAGGTAATGGGACAGTGAGAGGCAACATCGGCTTGCCTGTGGGTAGTTAATGGCAAGAAGCAAGCAGACCGTCTGATTAGGTGTATCTGCAATGAGAGCTGAGGGAACAAGTCACAGTGCTTCATGGGCCTGTCGTGCACCTTTGCTAATGGACGTCATTAGCCTTAGCCGACAAACCGCCCACAGCCTGTTTATTAGCACCCATTACAGCACCATTGCCCCTCAGCCTTATGCACCAGCACCCAACCCCACAAACCAGTCGCCGCGTGGAGCTGTGTGTGTCGCTGATTTCTGTGCGTGCCAGCCAATGAAAGATACAAATCGTTCTGAGGGAGACCTCGCCAAATAAACAAGAGAACATTCATCAAAGAATTCAATCAGGGTTGTGTGGCGAAATGCGCTTTAGATTGCGACTTGTCAAAAACAGGTCATGTGGATCCAGACAGCGCCGCTTTCGGATTTCGGTTCTGCTGAACGTCGAGAGTTTTACTGTTCATTGGTGCCGGATGGCTACGCTGGTCTGAATGAAAGGCCCGTCTGTGAGATTTAACCCTTTAATACGTGGTGTCAAACTAAAAGTTGTGTTTATCAATCGTGTAAATATACAAAATGACAATTCAAAGTCAACTTTATTGTCAATTCTACTGTAAGTATTGAGCATATACTGTAGACATTTTAAATTGTTATTTACCTTGATCTACATACTTTAATGTAAATAAGTGTCAGAAACCAAAAAGTGTGTGTGTGTGGGGGGGGGAGGGAGTGTTTGAGAGAGAGTGTGTGAGTGTGAGACTGCGGTGTATTATGTCTCATTGTTGCAAAGAAACTAATAGTATTGGATCTTTCTGACTCTTTTTAGCTTCATTTTGTCTGAAGAGTCAAATTGACCAGAACATGAACTTTGTAGTATAAATATGTAGCATGTTAACAATATGTGAACTGAATCATTATATTTTTTATATGATGACTACACCAAATAAACCAAGTGAAAATTTAAACTTTGAAATGTGATCAATTTCATCCGAGCATTATCGTGAGGGTTAAACAAATACAAAAATGCTAAAAAAAAAAATCAACATGGGTACAATGTAAACAAAGACAATGCAATAATAAAACTAAAAGTATAATTTAGAGCAAAACTAACTTTTATTGCACTGTACAGTGGACACTCAAGTGGCTCTTTCTATTTTTTTTTATCTCCTCTTCTACATTTTATTTAACAAGTATTAAAATATTTCTTCCAAATTTCCATAATTCGACAGCTTGTTTTCCTGGATCGCCTTAAGTTGATTAATTTGTGAGCTTGGTGTGCTTTTTCCTCGTCTGTTCAATCCTTTTCTTTTTCAAATTGGTAGTGATTATCATATTTTTAGGGTAGGATGTGTTCGCCTGGCAACCGTTTGTTCGCATTGACATACGCTCTGCATACACACAACACGTGCCGGACCATTATTACCAAGACAAGAAGGGAACATGTTAGATCTCTGGATCTGTTGGGATCTAAAAAAGCCGAATTTGTCATCTAGCCCACTGCTGATCTGAGGTTGTATTTCATTATATTTAGCATCAGGTCCGGCCAATTAATTTTTCTCGCATGTCTCTAAGGGAAACAGTCCGTCAGTAGAATTCAGACTAAAGCTATCTGTCTTTGACGGGGAAAAATGGAGGCAGAAAGAGCGGAGCGAGATTGGGCTCTACGACGAGATCAGAAAGGCTGTTAAAGACTTAGATTTTGGGTGTGAGAGATGTGGTGGCGGGCTGTATACCTACGGAATCAGATTAGTACATTTCAAAGAAACAAACGAAAATGCTTCACATTTGTTTTTCTTTTTTTCGCTTGCAATTACGTTTGTTTTTTAATTTATAGCTTGCAATCTTCACGTTTTTGTTTGAAACTTTAGTTTTCCGCTTCGGATTTTCCGTTTGTTCAATATTGTTTTTTTTTCATTTGGATTTCTGACTGAAGTTTCACGTGGGAACAGTCCTTACTGTAATTGGCTGGTGAGAATTTGATTGACAGCTGCATTCTCGATATGAATGTGATTGATTGAAAGAGGAGGAGGAGTTTAGCGAGCGTTAAACACATTCCTAATCAGAACACCTTCATTTTCTCTTCAACGCTCTTCCATGCTCTTCTACATTCTCACCAGCCAATCAGAGTGAGGGCCACCCCCACGTGAAACTTGTGCCAGAAATTAGAGTGAAAAAAAACGAACGAAAAATCTGAAGCGAAAAAGCTATTTTCAAACGAAAAAGTGAAGATTGCAAGCGAAAAACGTCAATCGATCAAAACATCAATACTTAATCCATTTTGAAATATTGCAGTCGTGATTTCCACAACTGATGTTTCTCGCACAATGCACATTGTTGGGTGTTTGAGCGAATAACACAAATAAATGGATGCTGGAAAAGTTGTGCAGAAAATCCATAGGCAAATAAGTGGAGATTGACGTGTTTTGAAGAAGGTAGGAAGCACAGGGAAAGTAAATGTACTTTAGATTAAAGTTAAAGATAAGGAAATAAAGACAAGTAGGTCAGTTAGACTTAGTTTTACGTCTCACTGTTTTTCAATTTGTAAATGAATCGATTCCTAATGCATTCGAGCAACCTTTTTTTTACCCCTTGAAATGTGCTTTTTTTGTTCAAGATGTGGCAAAAGTCTTGGACTGAGAAGGTAATTGAGTTCCTGTGGCTTGTTTAATGGCGTGTAGGGCTTGGGACATCACTGGTTGAGGGATCGATTATGAGTGAAAGCATTATATTTACTGTAGCATACAAAATAGAGTTTGGAGTTTGCTATAAAGTAATGGAGTTTATTATAGTTATTTAATGCAATGGATCAGAGAAGTGTATGAGAAGTGTATGAGAAGATATGAGAAGTGTAAATGTAGTGTTCATTTTAAATACCTTTATTTTATATGCACCCTGTATATACATGTAGCTTTATGAGACAACTTAAAATGTGTACTTAACTTAACACACGGTGGCCATTTATTGTGGTCAGTCTAGGGCCCACTCGTGAAATAATCTGTATTAGAGGAGAGAGATAGAGAGAGTAAGAGTAAGAGAGGGAGATAGAGAGAAAGTGAGAGGGTGAGAGAGATATATAGAGAGAATGTGAGATAGAGAGAGAAAGAGAGAGACACGCAGAGAGAGAAAGAGAGAGATTGTTAGAACGAGAGACTGAGAGAGAGGGAGAGATAGAGAGAGAAAGTGAGAGAGAGAGAGAGAAAGAGAGAGTGAGAGGGTGAGAGAGAGAGATATAGAGCGAAAGTGAGAGAGAGGGAGAAAGAGAGAGATTGTTAGAACGAGAGACACAGAGAGAGTGAGAGAGATAGAGATTGTTAGAACGAGAGACTGAGAGAGATAGAGAGATTGTTAGAACGAGAGACACAGAGAGAGGGAGAGATAGAGAGAGAAAGTGAGAGAGATTGAGAGAGATAGAAAAAGAGATTGTTAGAACGAGAGACAGTGAGAGAGAGATAGAAAGAGTGAAAGAGAGAGAGAGTGAGAGAAGCCATGTTTGTGTCTGTTTGTTTTCCGGCATTAATTAGTCATTAAAATGCACTAGAGCTCTATTGTCTATGAATGAGTTTTTCTTTTTTTCTCTCCTGAGAGTCCTACAATCTGAATGAAACAGATGTCAGCCACTCTCTACCTCCCACTACTATCAGCTTTACCAGCGAACCCATAATAATAAAAAACGCATATATTTAAATTAGCAAACATTGTGAATGAGATTGAACAGAGTATGCTTTTGTTTTTGTTTGCATTTTATATTTTCAGAAAAGTTTAAAATAGTAGTGCATATTACATGATGAGTAAAATTGACATGGAATCATGGAGAGAGAGAGAGAGAGAGAGAGAGAGAGAGAGAGAGAGAGAGAGAGAGAGAGAGAGAGAGAGAGAGAGAGAGAGATGGGAAAGAACGTTTGCAAAAGAGAGATTAGAGACATCAAAAGTGTGTAAGCGAAAGAGGAGAGAAAAAAGATGGGGAAAAGTAAAATAGAGAGAGGAACAAAGAGGGCAATGGCGAGAAGAGGATGAGCAAGAGAGTGTGAGAAAGAGAAAGGCTGAGATATATAAATAGAGAGAAAGAGATAGAAAAGAAAGTTTGCAAAAGAGAGACAGACTAGAGACATCAAAAGTGTGGAAGTGGGGGAGAGAGAGAGGATGGGGGAAAGAGCGAGATAAAGAGATGAACGAAAAGGGCAAAGGAGAGAAGAGGGTGAACGATAGAGCGTGAGAAAGAGAGAAGCTGGGCAAGAGAAATACGGAGAGAGATAGAAAATAAAATTTGCAAAAGAGAGACAGACTGGAGACATCAAAAGTGTGGGAGAGAGAGAGAGAGAGAGAGAGAGAGAGTGTGTGTGTGTGAGAGAGAGAGAGAGAGAGAGAGAGAGAGAGAGAGAGAGAGAGAGAAGATGTGGGAAAGAGTGAGATAGAGAGAGGAACAAAGAGGGCAATGGAGAGAAGAGGGAAACATAGAAAGGATGAGCAACAGAGAGAGAAAAGAGAAACGTTTGTAAAAGAGTGAGACTGGGGAAAAAGTGAGTTAGAGAGAGGAACAAAGAGTGCAAATGAGAGAAGAGCGTGAGCAAGAGACTGTGGAAAAGACTGAGCTGAGCGATGGATGGATGGATGGATGGATGGATGGATGGATGGATGGATGGATGGATGGATGGATGGATGGATGGATAGATAGATAGATAGATAGATAGATAGATAGATAGATAGATAGATAGATAGATAGATAGATAGATAGATAGATCGATAGATAGAAAGATAGATAGAAAGAAAGAAAGAGATAGAGGGAATAGAAAGTTTGCAAAAGAGAGACAAACTAGAGACATCAAAAGTGTGGAAGCGGAGAGAGAGAAGATGGGGGAAAGAGTGTGATAGAGAGAGAGGAAAGAAAAGGGCAAAGGAGAGAAGAGGGTGAGCGCTAGAGTGTGAGAAAGAGAGACGCTGAGCGAGAGAATGAGAGCGAAAGAGAGAAAAGAACGTTTGCAAAAGAGAGACAGACTAGAGACATCAAAAGTGTGGGAGAGAGGGAGAGAGAGAGAGAGAGAGAGACAGGTTGGTCAGTCCTGTGGTGTTCAATCCAGCGATGATGTTGAGGATCCGTTGATGTTTGAGCTCAACTTTAAGTCGGCGAAGCGTTTGTATGACGCGTGTGTAGACAGACGAGCTTGAGGTTCCAAGCTGAGTTTAAATCTCACTCTTGCAACAATCCGATAATAATTATCTTCCCTGGATGAGCCATGCAGCAGCTGAAATAAGCGCTGGTGGGGATCGAAGTGCAGAGTAAATTAAACGAATTGATCAGAATAACTGAGCCGCGCAGGGGATCAACTCCCAATGCCGAGCCGAGCTTTCTGGAACAACAGCCATAATGGCAATATTGAATGCTTCGGAATTGTTTTTTTCCGCTTAAAAAACGCAAAAGCCCAAGTGAACAAATACAACAGAGCTCCCGTGATTAGATGGTAGCTTGGATAAAGCTGTTTAATTGCAGAGAAAGGCTAAAATGAACGGTTGTGGAGACGCGCCGCCTGTTCCTCCCAGTGACTTGCTGCCAATTCGAGGTGCAAAAACAAGATATAATATGATGTAAAGCCAATGACAAACATTTACATATGAAAATCACTACTAATTAGCTTTAGCTAATTAGCACAATTTTCTACACTTGCTATAATCGTTTTATTTATTTATCAAATCTGCGCTTTTCTGTCGCATGAATGGAGGCAAATTTCCCATCAGCCAATACTAATATGGCGCTGTCATCGGAATTAAATATTTCAAGGGCAAATTTGCATTAATTGTTCATTGTATTTCGCATTGTTTAATTTTTTGGAGTCTGAAAGGCCGTGGTTAGGCGACATCAGCTCATAATCACACCTCGCATTCGCCTGCTTTTCTTTCAAGCAACACAGTGGTTGGTACGAGGCACAGATTGTGGAGCAGGATTTTCCTAGAATTCTAAAAATGATCTAAATCACCGAGCGTGAGCTAGAAACAAGCGTGTTGAGAAAAACAAGAGGCATTTAGTCGTCCGTGACGAAGCATCACGCACAGCCTGTTGGACATGTTTCTTTTTCGTTTTGTTTCTTACATCATCACACCTCATCGAATTCGAGTCTCACCTACTTGAGTTGCTTTTGCTACACACAGTTAGACTGCCCAGAGCCTAGGGTTTATCAAAACTCAATTCAATAATATAAATATAAAAAGGCATATGAATCAACCAGCTTATGAAATGTTAAACATCCATCAGTTTTCTACCCCTTAGTCCATTTCTGGATCACAAGGAGCTAGAGCGTTTCTCCGCATCTCTTGAATTTTGTACTTCAATAAACTGGCGACCCTGAGGAAACCCACGCAAACACATGGAGAATATCCAACAGAAAGATTGCAACCTGGTCTCAAACTTGGGTTTTTTTTACTCTAGGAACATTCGAGGAACTCCAGACATTTTTATTCCTGAAATGTCCGAAAGATTGTGGTACAAAAACTAAACATTGACAATAAAAAGTTATCGATGTAGAGTTTGCACAACCAAGCAAATCTGGCACTTGTGATTTGAGCTTTTCTGTCTTCACGGACTGAATGATGCTGAGGACGAGTGTGCAGGTGTGAGGAAGAGACAAGCCAGGCTTTTTTGAAGAGGCGCGTGGCTGATGAGTGCTGGAGAAACACGGATGTCATTCATATTCACGCTTCACTGTCCTTCAGAGGGAAAACAAAACGGAGCAGATGTGACATTAATCTCAGACGCTTGACAGAAAAACAACACATAGTGGCTTGTGTGCCAATGTTAGTTTGATCTCAAATTATCCATCCCTCCATTTATGTTGCAAAGCACTTTGTCACTTGAGTCACAGGAAGTTGGTGACAATCTCGGCAACTGTTCTAGCCAAGGTCGGCGAATGAGTTACTGACAGGTCATTGTTGTAGTCCATAGCGGTTCGAGTCTGTCTACGTAGCTCGAGATAATATCAAATTGACCATTAATATATGCATACATTCATTCCTACAGCCATTCATCCATCCATCCGTCCATTTTGTTCACAGGAAGCTGAAACCAACTCTTGGTCAGACTCCCTAGCTCATTATGCCTGTCATGAATGGCGAGGTTGAGACACAATTCCTGTTCTGAAAGGTCAGTGTTTAACGTGAAGTCCATAAGGCAAAAGGCGTAGTCAAAATACAGGCAGTAGGTCAAACCAGGGCGGGCAGAGACAGAGACAGGACATGGGAACACGGGCAGAAAAAAGGAACACAAGATCTGTGCCTGAAAATCTTCTCTTTTGTGTGCAAAAAATGCTTTTTTAATATCACTGGCTACGCTGTAAAGAATCTTAACGAGAACTTCTGAAATTAGAAGGTGTAAAAATCCAGTTTGGTGCAAAGTTTGACCTACTAACATTTAAATTACAGCTGTTCTTCTTGAAACACAGGACGTTTTTAATTAATTTATTAATACATTTTTATTTATAAGCCAAATTATCCTATTAGTTTATCAATCACTTGAGTCTCTTGAAGCTGAAGCCATTCTCAGAAATCAATTCTTCTGGGTCGTTTTTTTTTTCTTTTTTTGTTCCTAGCCTTTTTCTACTACTTACTTGCTCACACGTCAATGCCATTTTCACTTTGTCCATAATTTTATTAAATGTTTGTCTGGTTGATAATGTTTTGTTGTAGTATTCCAATTTATATTCTAATATTTTGCATGTTTTGAGTTTCAACAGTTTTTTTTTACCCAACTTGCATGAAGGTAGTCATCAGTAATGCGTTCACGAATCTGTTTTTAGTCATTTATGTTTTTTTTTCTCGACTTCACCGTAAAGAACCTAAACAAAGAACTCGCGAGGCAGCAAATTATTCAGAGCAAATTTGGTGCAAAGTTTGACCCGGTAGATCTCAAACAAGCAGCTTTTCCCTATGAACCTAAGATTTTATTTTGGTATGTGTCTAATTTGTTTTTCATGCCTAGCTGTATCTTAAAACACACTAGTTAGCTCACGATGATTGATTTTGACCAGCGTGTGCTCTAGTGTGATTAAAGGCGTTTAATTAGGGTCCCTGGCTTTGCAGACACAGTTTTGCTGTATATAAACACGTCCTTTTAACATTTAGCCAAAGGAATGGAGGAACGGTAATGAGAAAATGACATGGCTTTGACACATAATTTTGACATGCTGCATTTCCATCTCATTAAAGGCCGTTTTCGGTGTTTATGTCTCGGTGAATCTCCCTCTGCAGTGTCCTTGTAGAACTCAAGAGTGTGTTCTCCAGATGTAGTTGTCTTTGAAAGTCTGACCACAGATGGGTTTGTGCCTTCACGTCTACATTCATTCTTGTTCAGTGCAGCTGTTCCCTTCTCTTTTTAGTGCGTCTTTACAAAAAGAGAGCTTTCAGAGGTGGTACTTGGAAAGAATGAATTTATTGTGACCAAATGTTCAATTTTATGTTTGAGGCTCTATACTGTAGATCCAAACCTAAAAGTTGAAAGGACAAACGTGGGCTAATGTGTAGAGAGTTGGAAAGCAGAAGAATATATGTTTAACAAGAACTCTGGTGTGTAGAGTACCTCAAAACCATACTTAAGTAAAAGTACTGAGACTATACTGTAAAAATGACAACATTACAAGGCACCAATTCCAAGAAGACTTGAGTAAAAGTCGTAAAGTATCCAATTTTAAAAGAACTTAAGTATTTTTATTTTGGCTCGATGTTTAAACTTTAAATGTCTAAAAGAAGAAACTCTTTATTTATGAGGTTTTATTTCCTGATATAGAAATGAAATAGAACACATCAATGTTTCAAAATGGCTTTGACAAAGTAACAGTTAACGGTAAGTGTCCATTCAAATGTAGTGGAGTAAAGAGTACAGATACTCAATTAAAAATGTAGTCAAGTAGAGAGTAAAAGTTAAGAGTTTCAATTTTTGATACTCAGTACAGTACATAAAAAGTCAGTCAAAAAGTACTTTATTACAGTAGAAAAGTCAATTTACTTAAGTACTTCACACCACTGTCAACAAGCAAACTACTCCAGGCTTGTGTGTGTGTGTGCGCTCACCTCACTGTACGTAAACACATTTCATCGTTTGAATGGGTCAAATCAGAACACGATTTAATATAGAGTTTCTTGCCACTTTCCCCTCATTTTCTTCATCTTATGCACATGCTGATGATCCATGTAGGAGTCATTACGGCTTCATTCAATGTCTTTATTGTTGTGCTGGTAGTAATGAAACTATTTTCGATATGCGTTGGACTTTAGAAGTGTTAGACCGATGAGTCACACTAATATCAGGTTTGATGTAGAACCATCTGTGAATGTCTTGGACATCACACTGAGCATATTAACTCGCACAAACACATACGGTGGCCTTGTGAAAGGTGTTTGAATACTGAATTCACACCTCAAGTGTCCAGAAGCCTTTGTAGTGCGCACAATTTCACAGCAAGTTGCTTCCATTCGTATTGTATTTTACATTTTTTTTGACTGGCTGTTGATTGAAAGAAGTCGGCAAAGTGACAGTCTTTTATCATCAGATATCACTCGGTGCAATATTTGTTTCACATACAGTCCAGGAACCATGTTTGTTGAGTCAACAATGAACTCTTTTCTGTTTACCGTCTAGCTACCGACCAGCTTTACATTCAATCAGTTCCGTCTTAAGTTCAAGTGTAAGGCATTTGTAAAGTGCTTTTCACTGTTACAACTGTCTCAAAGCGCATGTGTGGAAAAAGTACAAAAACGAAGATTGTTGTATTTTATTCATTTGTTCGTTGGAGTTAAGACGTGACTATGACCAGTGAGTAAGCACATTTGCGACAGTGGCCAGGGAAAGAAAAAAACTTCTCGAACCCCCAATAGGGGAATCCATCTTCCCGTGGTCTGATTGACGTCATATCCGTCTGAATCGTCTTAGAAGGTGCAGGTGTGATTTGGTTCCAAACAACTAGACTAGGCAGCCTTTCTATCCGATTAGCTTAATTTTATTTATTAACAACTCATTCGATGTTATTATTTCAAGTCAATATATGCTTCGTTAAAGAGACGCGTCTTCAGTCTAGACTTAAATTGATTCACTGATTCTGAGTCTCAAATTGTGCCAGGCAGAGTAACCCAACAATCTTCTTATTTTCTCGTCTCTGAGTCTTGTTATATCGTCTCTGAACTCTGTGGAAGAAAAAGCTTGTGGTCAACAGCACGTCCAGCTCCAGGAGTGTTACTATCTCAGTATGTGCTCCTAAATTGGTAAATATCACCAGTGTGCTACTCAGAGCCCATCACAAACTGCATCTCAGTGTGGACTGTAAAGTTCTTCAGAAGGTTGGTGAAAACTGACCAATCAATTACCAGCAGTCAGATATCCAACTTCAACAAGATCTTCAAGAAACACCATTTTCAAACACTCTGGGAACCTACGGTTAGACAGTTAAAACTGTGAAAAATGCCTTACAAATGCTCAGAACTTGAACTTGAACTATGGGTATAGGTTCCGCACCCGGAGCAGTGGGCAGCCTTAAGTAGTGGTGTCTTGGTCCAATTCCTGACCACTGGACTCTGGATTCTGGTTCCTGTTCTTTCTTCTTCTACTATACACACTGTACATTCCACTGCACTTTTTACCCATATTTATTCAGCATATACTGTAATTCCAAACATTCTTTCAATCACAGCCTTGCAGATTGTTTCTAAACAGGTCATCTGTGCAACATCTGATCAATGGCATTCCATTGGCTCTCAAAATTCTCAACGCTCAATGTACATAAATATAAATTTGCATAAATGATGGCTTGATTTCTGATTCACTTGACATTTTCTTAGCACAAATAATCACCATCCGTTTGTCTGACATTTATTTCCTCAGCTTTATGTTACTATACTGGTACTCCTATCACACAGAGTTTCATCCAATCATCTTCATCCAAAGCAACTTGTTCCACAATTGCTCTCAAACTTAGAATCTGTCATGGTGTGCATCATGGGGATGCTTATATCCACAGGGTGCTTATATTCACGTAAATACTGTACTTTACTTACTTTACAGTCATTTGTGCATTTTTATCAAAATTTTTGCCAAATTCTTTAATCCAAAATACAGGATGACTGAAGAATTTAAAGGAGAAATTCATCAGATCAGCTTCCTGTGGTTTTCGGTGAACACGCTCCGTTCACTCAGTCAATTGTACGTATCGAATTGCCTTCACTCTCGTTCTGGTCTCAATTTTTTTCCCTCTCCCGTACACCCTAAATGATTGTCAGATGGGACATTAAAATGGAGATGCCCGGCTCACCATTAACCTCCTGACTTGACGGCTGGACGTTGTGTAGCCACGGTTAACGTTGTCTCTGGAGGTTGAAAGCTCCCCAGCCTTGAATGCTTAATTCCCCTCAATGTGTTTGCCTTTGGTGTTTAATTCACTTTCTTCTTACACAGGTCAGTAAGTGCTTCTTCAAACATGCTTTGCATTATAATGGAGGCCGTGTGAGTTGTGTGTTCAGAAGCAAGGTTGTATTGGGTTTTTAGTTACAGCTTTACACGTTAATCGACACGCAGAACTTTGTACGTATACATATTTTTCCGCCGTGAACTGCACAATTGTTGCTAGCAGCTATATCTCTATGATGTATGTATTTGTCTGTCACATTTAGCGATTTGATTTGTCCACTAATCCAGCATGTGCCCCGCCTTCAGACCCAGAGGGGCTGTGATTGGCTCCTGCCTCCTGTGACCCAGAAATGGAGAAGTGGTTTGGACAATATATTGGTTTTTGAGTTTATTTTAAAATATTTATATATATATATAATATTATATAATTATCTATAGTGAGTGCAGTGTCATTTACGTATATTTATTTAAGATAAGAGATTAGATAAGACAAGAGACTTTTATTGTCATTGTATGTTGTACAACGACATTTATTTCGGTATCTCTTCGAGTTCAGCAGCAATAAAAATAATAAAAATAATCAAGTTAAATTTATTTAAATTAATTTAATGCATCTCAACTCAACTCAACTCATCTCATCTGAACTACTCTATTCTACTCTACTCTACTCTACTCGATTCTTCAAAATCAGGCTGCCTCAACAACTCAATCAACTGAACATTTTTCAAAGACATATTTCAAAAGGACATAATTACAGTATATGGAATATAATAATAATAATAATAATAATAATAATAATAATAATAATAATAATAATACATATTGCATTTTATATAAAAGCCCATTCTGACACTCAAGGTCAGTGTCATGGATAAATGCAGAATATATGGAATGGCGATATTATTAAAACAGAGTAGAGCAAGAAAAAACATTTAGGAAAAGATACATCAAAACATCTTTCAAGCATCTAATGCTTTATGAATTATCGTTTGAAAAAAAGAAAAGAAAATTGCAGTTCACCGAGCAAATCCACAATATTAGAAATTGTGCTATATTGTCTTATTTGCAATTGGATCTGGACATCCATATTTTTTACCTCAAAATTTTAATCTGTACTTTAGTGTTGTTAAGTACAAACACCCCAAAATTAGACTAATAACGGTTGTCTTATTCTGTCTTTAACACTATAATACAAATGTGGAAAGATTGCATTATAAGTATATAATTAATAAGTACATGTAAAAGTCTAAATATATACACCAGTTTATATGTTATTAAAAGTATATAAATTGCACTACAAACAATGTGTGAATTTGAGAACAATTTTTTTTTTACGCTTCCCATCCAATAGACTATTTTTTTTTAAATATACATCTATTTATAAAATTGTAGCCCAACTGACCAATCGGATTTTAGGACCTAAATGATCCAGTCTTGATTGGGTCCGATTACCCAGAATTCTCTGTATATCACAAGTATACCATGTATCGTGCTTAAAAAGGGAATCATGTTTGTCAGAAATAGCATTTGCAACTACTAATTACTAATTACTTAATACATTTCTAAGAATTATTAATTCGTTTGTAACTAATCAATCAACAAACCATCAAACTGTGATTTTTTTAATTGACCCAGAAGCTTTAATTATATGAGTTGATAGATGCTGAGGCCCGTGACATAATGTGTTTGTTAGCTGTTCCGCATGCCATGTTTAGCCATTTATCCCTTCTGATGCCGTGCGCTTTCCGTAATATATGATCAGATGCGGATAAAAAAAGCGTGTTTTTTTAATCGTCATATCCAATTATGCTTTTGCATACCATACAGAGAACATAAACACCACTGGGCCTTGTGAAAAGTTTGTAGATTAGCGTGCGCTGTTGTGCCGGCCTGCGTTGTATTTTATAAGCCTACGTGTTTCCTTGGCAACCATGTTCTTAAGAGTCATACTTCATTTATGCTTGTGGGTGTGTGAGACAGACAGTTCAAAGGATTTAGCATCATTATTTCACTTCAAACAAACAAATGCTCAGAGTGTGATGTAATTGCAGAGTTGCTTTTTTTTTTTTTTTTTTTTTTGGTGCGACTACAATCCGACATCAGATGTACAGTTAACTTTACACGTCACTTTTACAGTTGTTTTCTATCTGAGAAACTTCACTTCAATGCGTCTCCACATATCTGAGTGCTCTTTAGATCTGAGACGTAAATGGTTTTTACAAAGGAGTTCTTTATAATTGAATCTCTTTCTGGCTTTGCTCTCAGCTTGAGGTCTTCCGTGATGGACAATCTGCTCAGATGAGGGACGTTTGGATGTTGTTGAGGAGGTTTGGTTCTGTGTTGGTCTTGACTGGTTGGAGTTGGCCGGATCCGAACCGTGATTCGAACCAGCGACCTGTTGGACGCAAGCTTAACTCTCTGGCACTAGGACACTGCTGCTGATTTTGTAAAGTTTTTTTTGTAAAACATATTTTTGTAAAGTCTCTGTTACATTTTTGTTTTGAGTTCATTTTTTTCTTCTGTTGAGTTTTTTATTTTTTATTTATTTTTTTTTGTCTTCAAAAGTGTAACTTTCTACCATTAGGACACTGCTGCCGGTTTTGTAAAGTTTTTTGTAAAGAAATATTTGTAAACCGTTTTCCTTTTTACTTTTACAGCTACTGTTACATTCTCGCTTCGGGTTGAATTTTCTCGCCGAGATTTCAAGCTTTGGTTTTTCAGATTTCCTAATTTTCCAAATGTCTTGACTATTGCTGTTGTTTATTGTATGTTTAATCTTTTGAAAATGTATATTGTACATTTTGAATAAAATATTTTGTTATTTTGAATACATCATTCCTTTTTCTTTCACTTTTCAAACTCGCTATTCTTCCTTCTGTCCATCCATCTGGTTCTGCACAGCTGCTCTGAAACGTTCAGCACACATTGACTAATAAATACAACTTACACTATCGTTCAAAAGTTTGGGGTCACTTTGAAATTTCCTTATTTTTGAAAGACAAACACTGTTTTGGTCAATGAAAATAACTTTAAACTAATCAAAAATACACTCTATACATTGCTAATGTGGTACGTAACTATTCTAGCTATAAATGTCTAGTTTTTGGTGTTATATCTATATAAGTGTATAGAGGAACATTTCCAGCAACTGTCACTCCAGTGTTTTACTGGTACAATGTGTTTGCTAATAGTGTCAGAAGGATAATGGATGATTGTAAATGTCTTGTTTGATCATGTTAGCGCTGCTGGAAACTGTTTAGCTGGTTAAAGAAGCTTTAAAACTTACCTTTTGAGCAGGTTGAGAATCTGGAGCTTCACATTTGTGGGTCAATCAAACGCTCAGAATTTCCAGAAATAGAGAACTTTCATGAAGCTTGACAGTCTATCCTTGTCCTTGAAAAAATAAAGTGTGACTTTAAATGGAACACACAAAATTGTCTAGGTGACCCGTACATTTTCAACGGTAGTGTAGATATAAACATAGAATAAAATACATAAACGCAATGAACTTGACTCCTAAAACTTTGATGTTATTTTTTTCTCTCTACACTTAAAGATTCTTCGTCCAACTTTGGTGTTGTTGAGTTTCGATCTAAAGGATTTGTGCTCTCACCTCAGAGATGCTGACTCTCAGACTCCGGCTGATCCTCTTTCTTTCTCGGCTGCTGTTGTTTCCCACTTAACGGACACAATTGATGACTTGTTAGTCGGTTTTTATTTAAGTCATTCTATTTGATTTTAAACCTAAATCGTCTGATGAATCTCCAGTGTTTTAGCTGGCCAGCTGTTGTTTACTTTAACCGTATCTTAAATAGTTAATTTAGATCAAAAGCAGCATTAATTATCTTAAATAGTCAAATGTTTGCATTATTCACATACTGTTAAATACCATATGTTAGTTTTCAATTTGCGGAAAGCTTAAGGCTATATTACTGTAAGTTAAAAAAAAATTAAAAAGATAAATTGTGTGTGTGTGTGTGTGTGTGTGTGTGTGTGTGTGTGTGTGTGTGTACTATCATGTAGCTGGGCCTTTACTTTTTTTTAAAGTACTGGTTATCTCTTTTTATCTTTTTATGTCTTTGTCTAATCCATCCATCCTTCCATCCATCCATGTCTTTCTATCTCTTTTTATCTTTTTTCTGTCTTTGTCCACTCCATCTATTCATCCATCCATCCATCCATCCAAGTCTTTCGTTTTCTTTTTATCTTTTGTCTGTCTTTGTCTAATCCATCCTTCCATTCATTCATGCCTTTCTATCTCTTTTTATATTTTTTCTGTCTTTGTCCACTCCATTCATTCATCCATCCATGCATCCATCCACCCACGTCTTGCTATCTCTTTTTATCTTATTCTGTCTTTGTCTTGTCCATCCATCCAAGTCTTTCTATTTTTTTTCATTTTTTCATGTCTTTGTCCATTCATGTCTTTCTACAGTATCTATTTTTGTATTTTTTCTGTCTTTGTCCACTCCATTCATTCATTCATCCATCCATCCATCCATTGATCCAAGTCTTTCTACCTCTTTTTTATCTTTTTCTGTCTTTGTCTAGTCCATCCATCCATCCATCCAAGTTTTTATATCTCTTATTTTTTCATGTCTTTGTCTAATCCATCCATCCACTGTAGGGTCCTAATAGCACTTGGGGACTTTTGTCTGGGTCCCACACGATGGGATTTTAAGTGATGGGGGGTTGTTTGATTATGTCAATCAATTGGACCCCACTGTGGTATAAATACGTGTGTGTGTGTGTGTGTGTGTGTGTGTACTTTTTGCATTCAAGCGCTTTTATTATCTGCTCTGCGCTTTATAATGTTGGGACTATGTAAATCTGTGCCAGCTTTTATGAAGCCTTCAGATTATGTGCCAGGATAAAATGCATGGCACAGTTTGAGAACAGACCATCGGGGCTCTAAAAGCTCCGCTCCTGAACGACTCTCGCTCACACGCTGAGATAATACTACCCTCTGTTGGCCAGCGGCGGAAATGGATTCCACTCTCCAATTCAGACAATAACTTCGTAGATGCCTGGCATGATGAGACCCGGGAGATTAAATTTGCTTTCTGAATGCTTACAATCACAGGGCTAATGTTCCGAAAGTGCGTATTACAGGGTGTTTGTGAGTAATTAATGTGTGTGATTTATTTTTTAGTGTTCTGTTCACACCTTCACGCACACATACGACAGAAATAGCAGCTAAAGTGTGAATTCCACCATCTTTAGTCTTATCATCTTGACCGGTGATGTGTGTACTAGAATCGCTCGGGTTTGAGAGGACACAGTGGTGGTCTGTCCCGGTGGGGAGAGATAGAGGCCGGAAAAAGAGCCGGATTTAAGAGAATGGCATAAAAAGAGGGAGATAACGTATGAAGGCTTATTTTACCTGGTGCGCTGTTCTGTAGTGTTCGTGTGCAGAGATGGAAAGATAGACTGAAAGAGAGTGAGAGAGACATGTTGAGAGGGAAACAGAGAGAGATGAGAGTGGGAGGCTGAGAGAGAGAGAGACTGAGATAGAACAAACAGATTGAGGAAAAATACTTTGAACTGGCTTTGAAATAGACAGAAAATTGAGAGAGAGAGAGAGAGAGAGAGAGAGTATATAAACAGAGAAAATATCCAGAGAGTAAGAAAGACTGGATGGATGTGTCGATCTGTGGATGTGAAAGATGGATGGATGGATGGATGGATGGATGAATGGACGGACTAGACAAAGACAGAAAGTGATAAAAAAAGGATAACAAAAATCTTGGATGAATGACTGAATAGATGGATAGATAGATAGATAAATAGATAGATGGAGGAAGGGATGGATGAATGGATGGATGGATAGATGGATTGATGGATGGACAGAAGGACAAACGGATAGCTAGACTAGACAAAACATACAAGATAAAAAGAGATAGAGAGACTTGGATGGATGGATTGATGGATAGACGGATGGATGGATGGATGGATGGATGGATGGATGGATGGATAGATATATAGATAGATAGATAGATAGATAGATAGATAGATAGATAGATAGATAGATAGATAGATAGATAGATAGATAGACTTGGATGGATGGATGGATGGATTGATGGATGATTGTATGGATAGAGAGAGAAAGTGACACACAAATAGACAAAAAAAGAGAGATAGAAAATAGCTGAATCTGATAGTAATGATTATATTGCTCAGGACTAATCGACCTACCACTATGTATCAAAAAAGATTGAAACTTTTTTTTTTCCTTGAAATGATTTACACGTGACATCTTCTGAAGCCTTTTCTGTTCTCTGGAACACATATCGGATTATAAATATTACAAGTGACTCAAGCATCCCATTTCAACCTTTCCTCTCTTTGTTTATCTGGCTTGGTGTCTAACACAAAGGGAAGGAATGAAACGAGAGAGAGGTGGAAATCTTCTCCGGAACATCACTGTACCATGTTGCCGTTTCAATCATAATCCTCCCGTCTTCCTCTTGGCGAAGCCCGGAGTTCACAAGCACAATGATGGGCTTCAATATTTAATGTGCCAGACAGTTGAGAAAGCGAGAAGTGGCAGAGTTAATCGAAGAGAAGCGAAGTGCTGCGATGAACTTCGCCACGGCGACTCAATCACATCACCCAATCCGCCTGAAAAATAACAATAATCCTCACAGTCACGCTAATTCTCATAAGGACAAAGCCATTGATTCAAATGAAAGGCGCGGTGGCTTCTTTTTGGCGGGAGATGGAACGATATTGAACGGGCTCGCTGCAATCGCACATTACACTTGATTGTGCATTACGCCATCGATTGCTATGACCGGAGAGCTATCAAAGCCGACGTCGAGACTGTGATTACCAGTGCTTCACTTTCGTTACTTCATTAGTAGTATAGATATTAGAGTTAACAAGTACTTCTGTGAAAGTAAAAGTAAAATGCCCAATATTCTACTCAAGTAAAAGTAGCGTTACTAATACTGATAAAACTACTTTTAAGTGTAAAAGTAATGCGAGGAAAAAAATAGCCTTATAGAACTATATTGTTCTATTAAATTGTTGTAATTGCATTGAAAATTAATGCATTTTATTACAAAGCTTCTGTGCAATCTGCGCGGCCTCAAGACACTAAACCACACAGGCTTCTCAGAGGTTGATAAATCTGTAAAAGCTTGTAACAAAATATATTCTTTTCATATATATGTTATGCAATATTGACCAAAATATGAACTCTTATGTTCGAAAATCTAGCTTCAACATTACATTATCTCCTTTATATCTAGTATAAGATAAATCGTATCACTCAAAGTCTCACAAAGATACTAACTGAAATGTTTGTCAGTGTTCACGTGAGCTTTGAGATCTTGTCCGGACTGGGACGATATGTTGATCATTCGTTTGCCATTTTACCTGCATTTTCGCACCCGTTTTACCCGCATTTTCGCCGACAAAGCGCAATGTGCAGGCGTGACGGGCCGCGCGCAAACCAATAGGGTGTTGGAATGATACGTGTTTATACGTCTCATCCAACCACAATCATTTACCGGCGTGATTTGTCCGGATGTTTTTTTTTTAAATAGATTCAACACGGAAATAAAACTAACCGGTAACGCTGCTGGTTTTGAAGAAGTGACGAATAGAAAATACCAATATTTGCTTAAAATAATAAGAATAGAAGTAGAAATTAAGCGGGAAAATAAATACTCTAGAAAAGTACAAGTAGGCCAAATTTCTACTTTAGTTAGGTAACGAAGTAGTATTACTTTTTTACTTGACTCCTCTGGTGATTACTAACCCCCCTCCCCACCCCATCCCCCACAGGACCTGGTTTTTGGTGTCCAGCCTCAGCACCCGGCCAGTTAGCCTTCAGTCAGACATCTTTGGCCTACACCGGGTTTGTCCGGAGGGATACAAGACCTCATCCGAAAGCTTCTAATCTTGCCTGTGGTTTCAAACACACTTTGGCTTTCATCCGCTCTGTCTCTTTTGGGTCTTTCTTTTCCACTTCTTTTATCCAGCCTTTATTTGACCTTGTCTGGCAGGTGTGTTATTTCTCCGGCCCGAGAACTCAGTGTGTGTGCAGATGTTCTATTGAATTCCGACTCTTTAAGATGGTCAGTGTCTCAGCGTGAGACATCATTTGAGAATCCGGCTCGTCTTTTTAACAGTTTATCTTTATTCCTACCTGGCTTTATGGTTTTCAGAAGGAATATTTTGATGGAGTGGCAGAGCAGGTGGTGCCATCAAGACGTTGAGGAGCAACATCAAGACCCGGTCTGAACTTTTTTGCACAAAAAAAAGTTGAGTGCACAGTTTGCACTTTACACTGTTGTTGCTTTTGGCACCTTTTATTAATTGTATCTACGATTTGTATGAGTTTGCATGTTCACCCTCTGCTTGCATGTGTTTCTTCTGGATCTCCGATGTCCTCCACAGTCCACAAACATGTTCAGGAGAATTAAAGTTTGGAATTTTATTGAATTTAATTTAATCGAATCGAATCAAATTGAAAATGCCTTTGTTTGTGGGAAATTGCATCTTACAGCAGCCAGAAATAATAGAATAACCGAGAATATATAAATAATATGTAAACACATCTCTATAAAAATAAACATACATAAAAACAGATAGACATAACAGTGCACACATCAATAATAAACATTTTGTTCCTTTTTTATTCTTCTTTTCTTTTTTTAACTGAGTTTTTTTCATCTATAAAGACTATTTTTCCCTGGGTCCGCATAGAGACTTTGTATTGGTCCGGAACTAAGAAAAGTGCTATATAAATAAACTTGAACTTGAACCAATGAACATAAACATATCAGTACACGTAAACATTACCGCACAAATTTAACACAGATGTGAGTGAGAGTGCAAATCTGTGTCCTGCTCTGTGATTGGTCGGCCACACGTTCAGTGTGTCCCGCCTTCAGGCCCAATGATTGGCTCAAATTCCCTGTGACCCAGAATTGGAAGATTTGATGTTTTGATAGTGTAAAAATAACCGCGTAATAAAAAAAACAGTGTAACAAATGTATTAATTAAAATGTCGCATTGCCTCTAATTATTATAAAATAACAGGTTGAAGTGTAACCATTTAGCTAATTGTTCTTATTGCAATAGTCAAACACGTTTTAAGTTAACGGATGAAGAATACGTACGATATTGTGCGAATATTTTAATGTATTCGGCGCGAATGTGATAGTGGAAGCGGCTCTCAGTATTGATCCGGAGGGTTTCGGACATGTTTCAGAGCTGGTTTATTCAATGAGATAAGAGGTTCGAGCTAATTTATGACATCCTTTCCCTTTCTATTACGCTGTGTTTGTCAGAGTGGATCTTGCGTCTTTTGGATTCACGATGGCTGTTCAGCGCGAATCCATCTCGCACCATCTCACACGGATCACGAACTGCAGTTTGTGTGTCATAAACGGACTTGACATATTTATTGAGTGGCCTAGCGTTTACGGTGCCAATAGTGGCGACAGACCGAGCAAGAGAGGCAGCGAGACAAAGACATGCTTTGGGACGGAAGACAAGCCGTCAACGCTGTCTGAGCGCCATGGTAACCGTGAGCAAAGTGCAACGTCTGTGTACATGGAGCGAACAACCGGGCTAAACAAAAGACTCCGGCGCTTGAAAGGCTCTGACTTCTCCGTCCTCTCTTCACCTGTCAAGACTGAAACAGAATAAAGCATCAGTCGGTAGCATGCGGAAAACCGTCTGCTTCCTACGTTACACAGGCAGCCATTGTTCTGTACAGTTTGAAATCTCTATACAAAGACTATACAAAGGTGTGGAAAAAATGACAATTTTCCGATAAATGAAGATTTTCCGATATAAGACCCTGTTTATTGTTGCGTCAGATTTGAGAGCTGTAGCTCCTTAGACGTATTTTAGCTATTTACTGATTTAGGGTTAGGGTTAGGGTTTAGACTTAGATTTAGACTTTGTTGGATTTTGCATTCAGCTGAACTTGAAAGGTACGAAGGTACATACACTATATCACCAAAAGTATTCGGTCAACCAGCCAAACAACGAGGTTTGTCAGGACTTGGGCTTGGCACCTTAGTTCCAGTGAAAGGAACTTTGAATGCTTCAGGGTACCAACACTTTTTGGACAAATCCATACTCCAAACTCCAAACCAACCTCATGTGAACAGTTTGGAGCAGGAGCCCCTTCCTCTTCCAACATGACAAGTCCATAAAACCATGGATGACAGAGTCTGGTGTGGACGAGCTTGACTGGCCGAACTTGAGTCCTGACCTCAACCCTATAGAACACGTTTGGGATGAAGTAGAGCGGAGCCTGAGAGTAAGACCTTCTCGACCAACATCAGCGTGTGACCTCGCTTTTAGAAGAAGGGTCAAAGATTCCTGTAAACACACTCCTCAACCTTGTGGACAGCCTTCCCAGAAGAGTTGAAGCTGTAATAGCTGCGAAATGTGGACCGACATCATATTGAAAGATGGCACTTCATACAGCTCATACAGTAAGTAAGTCAGGTAAGGCAGGTGACCGAATATTTTTGTGTATGTCATTTTGTATATGCAATTTTAAAGTCTACCAGCTTGTACTTTTGGATCATTCTTGCCTTACCTTTTGTATAGTATAAATCAGGGGCTCTTATCATTTTTTACCCCAAATTTTCCAGGAAAAAGTGGCCAGCGGACCATTAAAACAAACATTGTTTCAACAGGTAGCTGGACTTTACTGGCTAGTGACACGAGAGTTCTTTTCAAGCGAAAAAAAAATCCAAAGTAAAAATGTGAAGCATTTCATAGAAGCTTACGTTAGATATTTTGGAGATTAATATAAATGTATAGAGGTCGTAACTTTCAACTTTTTCAATGTGCTAGATGGGTTAATTTCAGAGCACAATTTTGTGGTTCACCATATTGACAATCTCACTCACTTTAGTTTACTTTACTTTTCATTTGTTCGTCTTAAGAAAGTTTCCATCTTTAGTCAAAAGTCTGCAGCTACTGACTGACTTATTGGAGCGTGTTAACAACAGACTGACTTCTCAGTGTCAACTAGTGGTGAGGAATTGCATTGTGGTTTCGCGGCCCAAAGTCACAGAGCTTTTCTTGCGGCTATGGTTAAGAATCACTGGTATTTATAATCTGAATTTTGTAACTGCGGGATTTTATCAGTATGGCAACCAGGGACCCTAATTGTGGATTTCTGGATTTGTGGATTTAACTGTCAAGTTATTTTCAGTGACCTCCAATTACCACATTTAAGACAACTATATATAATATATATGAAAAAAACACTAGAATGGAAGTCTATGGCATTGATGGAATTCATAATTAAAATAAAAAAATCGGAAACAATGTGGAAGTTTTGCCCCTCATTAACATTTTCAAGCCCCTCATTAATATTTTCTTTTTTTTTTCTATTTGATAATAATAATAATATAATAATAATAATAATGAGTATTTGTAAGGCGCTTTTCACAGTTTTAACTGTCTCAAAGCGCACAAACTGTCTCAAAGCGCACAAAACACGTTGATCAAATCACTACAATGGGAGACTGTTCTCTCTTCCCTGCTGTGATTGGTCAGACCAACCAACCACAGAAGGTCTGAAATAATTCATGCCTAGTTTTAGTTGCAAAACCTCTTGTTTTTAGATGCATATTTAATGCAAACTAGACCTGGAGCAATGCATCAGCCTCTGAAGCAGTGGACTAAATTCAGAATTGATTACTGCAGAAGAGCGAGGCCATAAATCCTCTTTTATATTAAAGAACAATTTTGTCTCCATTGTGGAACCAATAAAAAAGCCTAATGTCCAATTCCGCCCAGGCCCTGGTAAATTATACGGGCACTTAAGGTTGACATGTTTATGTATATCCCCATACCTCCCCTGCACTGAGTCAATTAGCTTTTATTCCTGGTCAACAGCTTGTAAAGCCAAGACCACGCAAGCCAGAAGATAGCGAGATTTACATGTCTCGTGGTCAAATTATGCTTTTGCTTCACTTTCGGCCCGTTTAATTTGCTCGTATTTAAGCTAATAATGTTTTTAGTGTATCTAATGCATTGGGTTTTTAATTACTTTTACACCACACGTCACTGGCGATTACGTGCTTCCATTAGTGCAATGAGATAATAGATGCCCACTGGGTTGTTCACTTTGCTATGAGGGTTACACAATGTCCGTCTGAGACTATTTGCCGCTTTTATTATTGCCAAAGATGGATCGGTGTAATGTTGTATAGTTGTATAGGGTTGTATTTAAGATTATGGTGCCATATTTCTCAACGATTCTTACAAGTAGAAAATCCCAAAGATGAAAAAACACTCCCTTCATTATTTGTTTATGTATTTATTTATGTATTCATTCATTCATTTTGTGAATTGTGTGAGGATTATGTGTTGGAAATCTCCATAGTTCTTGATATTTTGAATATCATCATGTACTAACAGTTAGATGTGTATATTATAGGTGTATAACTATACATGATACATGATACATATATTATAGGTGTATATTACTATACATGATACATAAAACACAAAATTTAGCAGTTTATTTTTTTATTTAAATCTACAACCTAACTTAATTGTTTGGACCTCTATACTTTTTTTGTTTCAAAAAATTGGACATACCTCAATTAAAATGGCTGTATTTCCCATATGGTAAAAGTTACAATGCTACATACAGTAATTAGGATTCTATGCTGTGATGGGCAAGATATCTTTCCGCAGAAATTATAACAATCAAGTAGGCAACCAAATATAAAAAAAAAAAATACTTCTGGTACTTAAAATTGTGGTGATACAGTAGGTGTTACTTGAATTCTTAAATGGTTTATTGGGTCTTAATCTGAAATTCTAAGCTTTCAATCAAGGTACTGTATTCCTTACATACATTTGAATAAATAGCATAATATACAATTTTTTTAGTTAAGTCGTGCCCCGCCCCGTTGGCGGGTCCACGGTCTATTGCAGATGAGAAAAATCATAAACTGAAGACCAAAAAAATGCTTTTGACAATTTACACGTGTATTTCAACTCTAAAAATGTTCCGTAAATTTCAAAATATTCATCATCTGTATACTTATACTGTAATCCTTTTTATATGTTGGAATGAGAAATAGTTTGATTTAATTATTTCACACTAATATTTGAATTATATATTTATTTGTTTTTATTTTTTCCAGGGAAATGACAAATTTTCTGCAATCGCAAAATCATGAAAAAAAAAAAAACCAGACAAACATAGTGAATGTGAACCAGTAGTGTGTTGCTCAAAGAAACGGAATATTCAAGCAAGGTTATTATTCATTGCATCATCTGACGTCGCCTCAAAGACTTCAGGTTTTGTGTTTTCTAAAGTTCATTGTCTGGAACACTAAAAGTGGGTATAAAAGAGCCAAAAACAATAGCCGATTTGACGCTAAACTTTGCTTTAAATGGCTGCTCGCCGGCTTTCTCCATTAGGGCAAGCCTGAATAGGTCCTATTAATTACTTTTGACACGTCTGTGTTGTGAATTGCTTGCTTGACACATAAATAAGAAAACAAGCATTGTAGGGAGCGAGCGCGAGCACATCAGCAGAAAAGCGTCGAGGTATCTGGAAACTAATCACGCTCGAAATTGTGAGCGCTGAAAAGCGGAAAAGATGGGCTTCTATTCATGTCTCACATAATTTACTGTGCGTCTGGACAAACACATTAAGAGAATACATATCACTGGAGAGGTGGAATGGGACAGTTCATCAAAATGAGTTCCTCTGGTAGGAAATTGTGAGGGGGAAAGAGCCCAGATGCCCCTCGTTCTCCGGTTTACCTGTGAAAAGCTACATTATGGACACATTTCCTCCAGTAATGTTAAAGTCTTTCACAGGGAATAATGGCCTCTCAGTGTGTGACGTGTACCATAAATCACGCTGTGTTTACCCTTTAGAGTTAGCTTGAGCTTTGCCGTATCTGCAGCGTACAGACGTTTCCCGCACCACGTGTTCGCTCCACTCGCAGCATTCACACTTCTCTCAGCCATTGTCTGCTTTCCGTTTGAAAAACTGATTCCCACAGTGGCGCCTCAACTTTTAGGAGTCAGCCCTGTAAAGCACCTCACCGGGGTTGCTAATAGGGCCGTGAAAATATCATCGTACAATTCATACTCTTTGTAAAATCTGTTTAAATATACAGATATAATTATACAAATCATCCAAGATTGTGGCGGGACAAAGCTTAAAACTCGTGATGATTGGTGTGTGAGTTGAGGGTGTGGCCAAACTCCTAACTCGTGATGATTGGTGTGTCAGTTCAGGGTGTGGCAAAACTCATTACTGATTATGATTGGTGTGTGAGTTCAGGGTGTGGCCAAACTCATAACAAGTCATGATTGGCCTGTGAGATCAGGGTGTGGCACAAAATTGATAACTGGTGATGATTGGTGTGTGAGTTTGTGGTGTGGTTGAAATTATAACTGGGGATGATTGGCCTGTGAGTTCAGTGTGTGGCCGAACTCATAACTGATGATGATTGGTGTGTGAGTTCTGGGTGTGGCCAAACTACTAACTGGTCATGAATTGTGTGTGAGTTCAGGGTGTGGCTGAACTCATAACCAGTGATGATTGGTGTGTGAGTTCAAGGTGTGGGCGATCTCATAACCAGTGATGATTTGCGTTTTAGATCAGGGTGTGGCCAAACTGACACAGGTGATGATAGGTGTGTGAGTTCAGGGTGTGGCTGAACTCAAAACCAGTGATGATTGGTGTTTTAGGTCAGAGTGTGGCCGAACTGATAACTGATGATGATTGGTGTGTGATTTCAGGGTGTGGCCGATCTCATAACCACTGATGATTGGTGTGAGAGTTCAGGGTGGGGCCAAACTCATAGTGATGATTGGTGTGAGAGTTCAGGGTGGGGCCAAACTCGTAAGTGGTGATGATTGGTGTAAGAGTTCAGGGTGGGGCTAAACTCATAACTTGTGATGATTGGTGTGTGAGTTCAGGGTGTGGCTGAACATTCAAGGTGTGGCCTAACTTATGACCAGTGAAGATTGGTGTGTGAGTTCAGGGTGTGGCCCAACTTATGACCAGTGATGATTTGCGTTTTAGATCAGTGTGTGGACGACCTCATAACCAATGATGAAGATCATGTGAGTTCAGGATGAGGCTGAATTTTTTTGACTTCATTTACCTAAATTGTTACTTGTGCGTTTTCTTCGGCAATTAGTTACAGTAATTACAATGTACCTCACTTCATAACACAATTTCCACCTGTCACAATTTACTCACCATGCACATGGAGTCCAGCACAGTTGTAGAAGAATAGTAGAGAGCCATTCAATCAGCATCCGAATGGCGAGCGGTGTAAACGGCGTAACAAAGGCTCGTCCGGTGAGGTCTTTGAAACAAACGGGTTTGACACAGTGAGTGCGAGTAATTGACAGGCACAGAATGACTCCGGGTTGAAGTGGTCCTGCTTGCCGGGCAGCTCATTGTGCCTGTTTGTCATGTAGCTTGCGATCGATGCTCAGGCGGATCTCAGGGGAGAGGTGGGCTGCAGGGCACAGACGCAACACAGCCTCTTTTGTTATGTTTTCTGGGCTTGGTACCACAAGCCAGGGTCTTGAAGAGGACCAAGGGGAGAAGATGAACTGGGCAAGAAGTGGAATACATTTTTGTTTTTTTTTTATTTATTTCTCGGTTTTTGTTTTTAAAGGCAACCAACCTAAAATTCAGCTATAGTGTGGGAGATTTATTTTCTAAAATGTTGTTCTTATTGTCTTGTGTTTTTACGTATTAATCGCACTTTGTTACAGATTGAGCAGCGGCGAGTTGTTTAATAACGTGTCTTCGGATTGTGTTGTAGATGACAAGGATGGGCCTTGACGTTTTAAATGGATTCGTTTTTCAACTATTTGAATCATACGATCAAAGCAGGGCCTTATTTGTGAAGCATATGACACGATTCGACCTTTAAGTTGGTAATAGACTGATGTTTTTTTATTTCTATGTGTTTCATAGCATTAGGTTTAACCATTGCGTCGTGCATTGAATTTCAGTGGCGCTTAGAAACTAAATGCTGCTTTTGCTGTGATCGAAGCCCACGATTTTTGGTGTTCCCTACACAATGCTGTAATTTTTAAACTATAGATGGAGCTACATGAAATGAAAAAAAGGAAAAAAGTTTGAAAGAAAAAAAAAAACACAGTTGAAAAGATCGCGATCTCAATTCTACTCCCTCACGTTCTTAATCCAGCATTTACACAATTCTGCCAAACAAATTAAATACAGTGAATGAAAATCAATGATAATTGCATTACGTTTATAAGTAACATCTGGTTGCACGATTAAAGAAAAAAAGAAGTTTCATCTGCAGATGGCGCTTCAGGTGTGTTGTATTTTTGCCCGTGATGGTTGTTCCACACATGGCCTACAGATAGTTTTTTAAGGTGTCGTTGAATGTAAAATGTATACATGTTTAGGTGGAAAAGAGTTTGTTTAAAATAGAATGACTGAGTCGATAATGAAGTCAACGCCTTCTACTGAAAGTAGAATCAAAGGATCTGATCTTCAGGCCTTGAAACATTAACCATTAAAAAGAGCCCAAAAAGAGTCTCCAAGCCCCTTTTCCAGCTCATCTCCTATAACCTAATAAAAGATCTGATCACATCAGCTGTTTCATATCAAAGTTCAGCCACAGTCCTAATTTCTGCCTCGTAAGCATAAATTTAGTCATGTACGCATCTAGGCCTTTCTCAACCCAGACATTTAACTAACAATGCTAAAATCTGTTAATGCTATCTTTTGTACGTAATCACTTTCAACCACAATGTACCTTAGCGCTTTTGACTTTGAGACATTTCTGGCCACACTGTGTTTTTCTTGCTCGCTGAAAGACTGTGTCCTGATTGGTTCTCTTTGCGTTAGCACCCGCCTTTCTCCACAAGCTCAGATTATGATTGGATTTCGTCAGGAAAGGCATTTTTTAGTTTTTTTTTGGTTGATGAAAGTGTCAATAAATGTAGTTTAAATTTTCACCCCTGTGTGGGAGTTTTTATATAGTTCTTGTTTCGATTTCGTCAGGGAAAAAGTGTCGTCGACGTAGACGATGACAAAAATATTCCGTCAACGAAATTAACACTGCTTTGGGGAGGAATATGATATTGGAGCAGTGTCTTGTTACTGTAGTTGCGGATCAGTAAGCTCCAGATGGCTGAAGGAAACTTCATCTTCTCCACGTGGCTTTAGTACGAGACCTTTATCTGTCCCGGTTATGAAATCACTTGGCCTTTTGGTCTCACAAGTCTTGATTCAGTCCTTCGTGTGGTCACTCTGCTTATTCACAGGGCAGCTCTTTGAACGCCAGACGAGGAAGGAAAAGCCTGAAGTGTGTGATTTTCGCTCCTGACGTGATTGAGAGGCAAAAGGTGCCATCTTAACCAGAATCGAGTCACTTCCAGGTCGGATGAGTCGGATCTGAAGATGATGGAATGACATTAGAAGGCTGATTGTTTGACGTTCTAAAGAGCGAAGAGATCTGTGACGGCAAAGAACAGGCAAATTGGCGGGAGGTCTGAATGCTTTAAACAGAAAGAAGAATTTGTTTGTCAAACTGACGTTGATTTTCCCATTATTGTGGAAACTCTCTCACACACACACACACACACACACACACACACACACACACACACACACACACACACACACACACACACGTCCCACACACAAGGAATGACTGTATGAATTGAATTTGAAGCTTCGCCAATATCGCTATGGGGCAAAACCATCATAGCATGTGAAAAATAAAAAAAAGAGTCTTTGATACGGGTGAAATGTTTAAAGAAAAAGCACATTAGAGTTGGCAAGAAGATAAGCAGGAAAAATTAACAAGCTGACATGGAGAGTGACACTGTCGCTAGACACCTGCCATGCCGGCTTAAATAATTCAACACGTGTCATCGCGTGAGCTTTAAAAAGCGCGCGGTGCCGTGATCAGAACTCTCGCGGTGAATAAGCCGTGTGTACTTTACCGTCTACATTCCACCCGCCATCTTTAATCAATAATATATTTCCACATCACACGCATCCGCGCACGGTTTATTTGCATCAAGTGTTACTACACATTCAGCGAAGTCCCTTTAATTTATTTTTCACTCGGTGTAACTTTATTATTCACATATTTTTATTCGCACTCGTCTCTTCTGTGATAGGAACCGCTTGCTTTAAAATTGCTCTAAATAATAGATTTTGGATGGAGTTTGTGTAGTTGCTAAATTCTTTTTGGAATTGAAGTTGTGCAATTGGAGAAATGCTATATTACTGAAAACATAAAAATAGATAGATGGATGGATGGATGGATGGATGGATGGATGGATGGATGGATGGATGGATGGATGGATGGATGGATGGATGGATGGATGGATAGATAGATAGATAGATAGATAGATAGATAGATAGATAGATAGATAGATAGATAGATAGATAGATAGATAGTTTATTTATTTATTTATATAAAAACACACACACACACACACAAACACACACACATTTACAGAATTGAAGACTTTTCAATGACATTTTTTCTTAGAATTGCACTTTTTTAGGACGGAATTTCAAGTTATAAAGTCAAAAATAAGCTATAAAGTCAGAATGTTTAATGTATACTTTTAAGTATTTTACTGCACTTTATATGAAGCAGAAATTATAAAAAAATATTTTAATTTGTCCAAATACTCTTTAGGTGTGATTGAGAGTGTGAACGTGTGTCCTGCTCTGTGATTGGTTGGCTCCAGAGTGGCTGTGATTGGCTCCAGCTCCCGGAAGCCCAAAAAAGGTCAAGAGGTCGAGGACTGAAGGGATCTAACTGTGTGAAAAAAACATCAGCTTTACAATCAAAACGTTTCCGAAGAACATAAATGTTCCCAAGTTAACTTGAGTTGGACATTTATTTGCGTTATTATGCTAAGCGCATTTGGAGTGCAATCACTTTGAATAATGTATAAATCATCAATGGCTTCCAGGTGCTTTGACACACGAGTTGATCTTTAATGGGCATGTTTTGCCATCTGCATCCATATTCATGAACATGCCCTCAGAAGAAATGTGACTCACGTTAAGACGTCTGGATTTTAAAAAGCGGGTTGTTGTTGTCGTGGCGAGAAAATGCGAACGGCTAATCCAATTTGCATGGGAATGTCAAGCTTCCGGTGGTTTGGGAGCCATCAGGAAACGTTCTCCTTCGGCCTTGACGCTCCGTCGAAGGCACAAGAGAAAACCCGAAGAAGAAGTTGGCGTGGCAGAGATTACGGGCTCATTTGTAAACAGGCTTTCATAATAGTGCTAATTGAGCGTCTGGGTCAGCGTACGGCGGATGCCTCTCAACGCAAACAGAATTAGCCAATCCGTGGCCTTGTTAAACGCGCGGAGACGGGGGGTGAAGGAGGTGAGGTCTCGGCGGACCACACTGCTGATTAACTTCCACCGGGTCGGTCAGTATTTCAGGCCCGGTCAATAAGTGTCTGCTGTTTTCAAAGTCAACCGTGCAGCCTGTTGGCGCGATTGTCTGTGGAGCGTGTGCACATCGCTTCCTCGTGATTTACTCAACACGCTGTTTTGGGACGAGCTCAGTGTTAAATTTAGCGAGGAACGTTGGCTTTTCCAAATGTTCTGTTTGCTTCGCCGCTCTTGTTTGGAGCCTCTGGAAAGGCCTGTGATGACGAGGGCCATCATCGAGACATTTTTAGTGTTCTGTGTTCACCTTTATTGATTTTTTGTTACATTTTTCTTTTGTGAATTGTTCGTTAGCATTTACTTGTCAGTACCAAACAGCCATTCTTGAGTAAAAGTACAGATACTTACTGTAAAAATGACATTACAAGTAACAAGTCACCATTTTCGAAAAGACGAGTCAAAGTAGCAAAGTATCCAATTTTAAAAGTACTTAAGTATTTTACTCTCACGGAATATAGGCAAAAAAAGTAGATATACAATAAAATTCAGATTTTAGTAAATTTAAGGTATAACAAAGAGAGTAAAAGTTGCTTATATTTTTGACACCCAGTACAATTTAAAAGTAGCAAAAAATATGCTATAAAACTAGCTCAAATAATTTTATCAAAACAAGTTTAAAACCCAGCAAATTCGCCACTTCCTTTTGTTTAGAAAAAGAAAGGCGTGGTCTGTCTATCAGCCATTTTAAAGATTTGGGCTGATTACATTTTGGGTAGTGGGTGATGGTGGTTTCCATTTTCTTGTTTTTATTGAAAATGTATGTATTGGTTTGCCTAATTCAATCTTCACATTTTTGTTGAAAACTTTTTTCTTGTTTGTGTCGCTTCAGATTTTTTCACCCATTTTCGCAAAAAAATTTTAAGATTGCAAGCGAAAAAAAAATCCTGATGGAAAATGTGAATCATTTTATAGAAATCTAGGTTTGATATTTTTTCCATTTATATATTTGTATAGAGGTTGTAACTTTCACGACGTTTCTGACTTTCGACAACATTTCCATCTTCAGCCAAAAGTCTGCTAACTGCACTAGGAGGTTGATAATTTAATTGAAAAGCTTGAAATCATCCCATATTTATAGTTCAAAGACAATTTTTAGGCCATGATATCAGGAATTCGGGTGATCTGGAGATGAAGTCTCGGACAGTGAATGTGAAGGGACTTTCTTCTTAAAATATGGAACAGTTCATTTTCCCGCATTGGTTATTCTTATCAGTCGTTGTCTGGCACGACTTGACGTCAAAATGTGAGAAATTCAGGTATCAATGACTTGATTTTTCAGCACACACACACACACGACACTGGTGACATTTTTGACAATTCTAACAGTTATTCATTTATCTGTGCTTGAATCACGATGATGCAAAAGGACGAAATGTATTAAAATGACGAAAATCAAAGCGGTTGAAATGTCAGTCAAACTTGGGTTAAAAGAGTGTCCTTGTCATTACAGAGATCTGCCTGGAACTTTTCAGCTTTGAGGAATCAGTCATCGACAGACTAAACACACACACACACACACACACACACACACAGTGAATTACGTTTATTCGCACCACATTAGGAATGTATCAATTTGGTCTCAATAAATAGCTTTCCTGATTGCGTGACATGAAAAGTTAAGTAACATGAAAATGTAACTAGAAAACATTTTTGTTCAAAACATTGTTGTATATCAAACTACTGTTATTTTCTTAGAACTGTAGTCATTTTTGGTTTAGCAGACCTACATTTTACCACTTACGATACACAGAGATGAACACCACACAGAGTTGATCACTGCAGTACGTTTAAACATTACACAGAGTTGAACACTACACAGATGAGCACTACACACAGTTTAGCACTGTAGAGAATTTAAACCCTACACAGAGTTGAACACTACACAGAGATGAGCACTACACAAAGTTTAACACTACACAGAGTTGAACACTACACAAATTTGAACACTACACTGAGTTGAACACTACACAGAGTTGAACACTACACAGGGTTGAACACCACACAGAGTTGAACACTACACAGAGTTGAGCACTACACATTGTTGAGCACTACACTGAGTTTAACACCCAGAGGTGTCAAGTAACGAAGTAGTACTACTTTGTTAATTTAGTTAAGTAACAATTTAGCTTACTTTTACTTTATTAGAGTAATTATTTTTCCGCTTACTTTTTACTTCTACTTCTTATTTTTTTCATCAAATATCTGAACTTTCTACTTGATACTTTTTCAAAACTAGCCGCGTTACAGTCATTTCGGTTTGTTTTATTTACCCTGTTGTCCTCGAGAACTGAACACAATAAAGAGTTGAACACATCACAGAGTAGAACACTACACAAAGTTGAACAAGCCCCTTAAAGCTACAGCAATGCTTTTATACTCTAGTTTTCTACTCAAACAAGAACTACTTAGAATCTTTGTTCGTTCAAATAAAAATGAAACACTTTTTTTAATGATTCTCAGCAAATCAACTTTTGCGCTTTGTTGACAGACGATTAACTAGTTAAATAAATAGACCATTAATAGACCGATTCACAGAAATTCATTTTTTTTTTTTATAAATATATTTCAGAATGTATGATTCTACAAATAAAAATACATATTATGATTTTTAACAGTATTTAAATATCAAATCTGAATTATTCTCTGATTTTTGAAATCTTTTTTCTGAACCCGATAAAGCCTATACACGGCTTACGAATCCACAGTTTACGCTTCATTTCGTTCTCCATCCTGTAAGTAGGAGTCGTTTAAATGAGCGAAATTGATAATCAAACGATGGTGTCCGTGTTCTTTTGGCTATTTGCGGTGTATGGCGCGGCCGCCGCTGGCTACAGCAGCGAGATGAAGGTTGTTCTCCTGCTCTCTGGAGTTGTGATGCATTATAGGACTTGAGATTTTCTCTTAAGGCACATATGTAGGACGTTTTATCTCTGCTCGGTTTTTTACGGAGAACTGGTGCTGCTATCTGTGATTGAGGCACATCTTTAACCGCCTGCCTCTGATTACGCCCGAGGTTGCCAGGGAAACAGCAAAAGCGTTGAAATGGGAGAACAATGGCGCTGAATGCCAATAAGGCGAGTCGGTGTAAAGGATACGTCTTCTCTCCTCTTTTAGCGGATGCCAATCCACATCACAGACAGCAGAATCCCGCATCTGTCCCGCTGATTAGAAGACTGACTTTAAACCGTGGGCCGGGAAAACAGATCATCCATCCGTGACGCTTGTTTATTCAGGTTGGATTTGGTTGCAGTCACATAAATGTGTTTATCATTATCAAATTTTTTTTTTTTTTTTGGTTAAGAAACGCCATTAAAGGTTTGTAAGATCTTGTGGCGAGGAAGAAAAGCTTTTATTTTCTGGGGAGAAAGAGGCATTTGAAGAAGAGTGTGTTTCTTGTGGAATGAAAAGGATAAATGTTTCATCTTTCTGCAAGACAAGGCCGTGTAATGATGTGTGTTTCGTGGATTCCTACAGGGGAAGATTAAAAGTCGCCTTAACCAAAGTGACTTTTCATGTGAAAATGCCAGTTTTCTCTAAGCTTTAGTCATCTATTTAATGTTAATACTTCACTAGTGTTTACTGGTAAACTTTTGCGGAACTATTGGACGAGTCTTAAACGTCTCAAGGATTGTGCCGGACTGTTGAGTTCCGTGTTTCCGTGTGTAAAAATGTGATGAAATCACATTTATTGTCAAATACACTTTTACATGCAGTGAAAAGTTTCTTCACCCAAAAGTCCTCTTTTAACCCAAAAGTTGAGGACGTATTTGAGTTTAACTCTACACAGAGTTAAACATTACACAGAGTTGAACACTGCACAGAGTTGAACACGACACACAGTTGAACACTGCACACAGTTGAACACCACACAGAGTAGAACACCACACAGAGTTGAACACTACACAGAGTTGACACTACACAGAGTTGAACACTACACAGAGTTGAACACGACACAGAGTTGAACACTACACACAGTTGAACACTACACAGAGTTGAACACTACACAGAGTTGAACACGACACAGAGTTGAACACTACACAGAGTAGAACACCACACAGAGTTGAACACTACACAGAGTTGAACACTACACAGAGTTGAACACTACACAGAGTTGAACACGACAGAGTTGAACACTACACACAGTTGAACACTACACAGAGTAGAACACTACACAGAGTTGAACACTACACAGAGTTGAACACTACACAGAGTTGAACACTACACAGAGTTGAACACTACACACAGTTGAACACTACACAGAGTTGAACACTACACAGAGTTGAACACTACACACAGTTGAACACTACACACAGTTGAACACTACACAGAGTTGAACACTACACAGAGTTGAACACTACACAGAGTTGAGCACAACACAGAGTTGAACACTACACAGAGTTGAACACTACACACAGTTAAACACTACACACAGTTGAACACTACACACAGTTGAACACTACACAGAGTTGAACACTACACAGAGTTGAACACTACACAGAGTTGAGCACAACACAGAGTTGAACACTACACAGAGTTGAACACTACACAGAGTTGAACACTACACACAGTTGAACACTACACACAGTTGAACACTACACAGAGTTGAACACTACACAGAGTTGAACACTACACAGAGTTGAGCACAACACAGAGTTGAACACTACAGAGAGTTGAACACTACACACAGTTAAACACTACACACAGTTGAACACTACACTCAGTTGAACACCACACAGAGTAGAATACCACACAGAGTAGAACACCACACAGTGTAGAACACTACACAGAGTTGAACACTACACAGAGTTAAGGGGACGATTAAAGTCGCCATTACCAAAGTGACTTTTCTTGTGAAAATGCCAGTTTTCTCTAAACATTAGAGTCAGGTATTTAATGCTAATACTTCACTGGTGTTTACTAGTAAACTTTTGCGGAACTATTGGACGAGTCTTAAACGTCTCAAGGATTTTGCCGGACTGTTGAGTTCCGTGTTTGTCTTGGCTTGAAGTCGAGGACATATTGGTGTGGGCTAAGTGGCTTTCACAGTCTGCAACAAGAAATTATACGTTTGAGATATTATTAAATTAATTGGCAAAGGCTGGTACATATGGGAGTGTAACATAATGTTACGAAAAATTGGCAACTTTCGCCCATTAACGCTCTTGTTAAAGAAAAAAATACAAATTCCACAAAAATAGTCATATTTGCTGAATTATTTTTCCACGTTGGCCGTTTCTAAATGCATTGAATAATGCAGAGAAGCATTTAAGACTCTGTGATAAATTAATCATTAAATCTGTCAGAGTTTATAGTTATTATATTTCAAGGTTGACGGCCCTTCGCTCTTTGTGCGGTGTTTTATAGAATTGACTGGTTGAATGTTCAAACACACAAGCAAAAAGACCAGAGGTTTGTGTAGGTCATTAACAGGAAACACTTTGAAGCTTCACTCTTTTATTAATAAAAAGCCCCATTTGTTGGAATAAAATAAATAGAAGGAATGATGGGAAGATATTGCCTTTTCTTTTTTCCGTGTGATACTATCAATTCCGGGATGAATGTGATTACGGCTCCCCAGAATATCACACACTGGCAGAATTTGATTGGACAAACCCGTCCTGGAAAAGAGATAACAGACCAACAAAAGCAGCTTTGTATCGATCCCCTGTGACAAAAAACGATGACACAGATATAAACAGATTTAGAGATGGCAAAAAAGAAGATACATCTTTGTTTTAGGTCTTCCATTGACACTTACATTTTAATTATATACGCACACATACACACACACACACACACACACACACACGCACGTTGGTGTGTGTGTGTGTGTGTGTTCATAGAAATAAATAATTGTGTATATAGCTATAAGCTATAATTGTAGCATTTGGACATTTTCCGCATTAGCTAAATATTTTTATTTTCTTTTAAGTGATTTTTAAGCAAAATCACATGTTTACTGTAGTGAAATGGATATCCAGCATTTTTGCACTTTCAAAAATATTTGTAAGGAGTATAAATTTACTTTTTTTAATTAAACCAAACTGTATCTGTGACATTATTAATACAAACATTGTTACCATGCGTATTATGGAGTAATGAGGATAATTTATTTGAATAGTAATAATTAAGTATTATTAACAAAAATAGGGGTTTTGGTTTACATTAATTAATACATTTAAATAAATTGTAAAAAAAAAAAAAAATAAACAAAACTTTTCACATAAATAATAGTCACAAAAAATGTATATTTCATTAAGAAATGTAATTGTATATTTCCCATTGGTGGACTAAATAAAGCTTCTCTTCTTCTTCTTCTTTTTCTTTTTCTTTATGAAATATTATCTAAATATTTATAATGAATATTTTTGTGCATTGTTTTCTTGTTTTTTTGGAAAAAGAGGACATTTGGAAAAGGAAAAAAGACATTTAATTCCTTGTTGTATGTACAAACTTAATTAAAGTTGATTCTGATTCTTCTTCTAACATCATCCTAAATCTTCACTACTTCTGCCTTGTAGATCTATATGGTTTATTACTCGCTGGAAGGGTGACAGCCTTCTGGAGAGGAGAAGTTGGATCAAGACTGACAAAAGGCATCTAATACTGAGACGACTTACGATTATCAAGAATTCATAAAAGAGCGACAGCAGAAAAGCTCAATGTAATCGGTGTGGCAGCAACAGATTTATCTTCTTCATCTATTTTGAAAGGTGTGTGTTTTCGTGTGTGTGTGTGTTGTGATTTCAGCGTTCAATCACGGGCGCTTTTTTTCCTCTCTACTGACACAGCACCTGACACGCATTGTAGGCAAATTATTGCTTGTAATATGAAGGCGGGCAAGAGGATGCATGAATTATTTATGGCCTGAGGAGTTTAGAAGATGCAATATTACTCATTGCAAGTGTTGGGGAAAGAAAATAATAAATGACGGCATCGTGATTTGATTAAAAATCAACCGGCTTTGAAAAGGCCCTTTAGCACAGAAAAAAAACTAAATCAATTCAACGTAGGCTTGAAAACCAGCACGACTGGTGCATAAAGACACAGCTTTATTGTTTTTTTTTTTTTTTATCCCACACGTATATATCATAAATAAACGTGTATTAAAATAAGTGGTTTGAAAATGATTGAATTGAAGAAATCATGTGGGTGTTAGCTGACTGGAAATATTCATGACTGATGATAATAATTTAATAGGTGAATCATGTGAATGTAAATCTGTGATTCAACAGCCACTAGGGTAAAGAAAAAAATAAGTGAGGAAAATTGCTAAAGCCAAATAAGACACAGAATTCTGGGTAATTGAGTTCAGTTTTTCTACTCTCTCTCACTCAGTTTGCCGCTCTGTGATTGGTTAGCCAACAATTTAGGGTGTGTCCAGGCCCAGATTTGCTGAGATTGGCTCCACCTCCCTGTGGAAATGAAATGAGCGTTTGAAAATAAAGTGATGGAGTTTGAGTTTGATGTATTTGAATGTAAGATTCCGCCGTCGTAATTTTTAAACAGTGTTAAAAAAAAAAAAAAAAAAAAAAAGAAAGAAAATGAATAAATAAAAAAAAAAGAACTAGATTATTGACTCTCAGATCAATCAACAATCAACAACTAGACGACACAGAAGAATCGTTGAGGTGGTGACACAATGTCTTTCTCCTCATTTGTGTGTGTGGGTGTACTGTTGTGTGTGTGTGTGTGTGTGTGTGTGTGTGTGTGTGTGTGTGTGTGTGTGTGTGTGTGTGTGTCTTAATTTGGAAGAAGTTTGATCAGGGGTGACTTTCAAGACTGAAGTTTTATTTTATTTCATCTCACAGCTCGTGTTGGCTAAATAAAAATAAAAGTATCTTGCTTTATATTAGTTGAAAACACTAAAAAGAATAATTCACATTTCCTAATTAGTTTTGCGTGGCTTGTAAGAAAAGCAGAGACTTCACAGACTCGCACATGAATGCAGAGAAGACAATGTTTCAGTTTATTTCGTTTATTAATTTTTTCTCAGAAATGCTATTATCCGCTCAAAGAACGTGTGGAAAGAAAGTGTAACACCGTCACTGCTCCAGGATTTATCTCAGCTTTGGATCTGAACCTACTTCACTTAAGTCAAAAATCGAAATCTGTGACACACTCTATTCAAAGACTTACGTTGGATTCACCCACGATTAACCATTGTGTTTGTCTCAATTTTGACCAATTTATTTATAAATTTACATGTACAATACCGTTTAAAAGTTTCGGGTGACATAGGCAATTTTGAGTGTTGCATGAAAAGTCACACTTTATTTTTTTTAAGGACAAGAATAGACTGTCAAGTTTAAAGTTCTCTATTTCTGGCCAGTTTGAGCATTTGATTGACCCACAAATGTGAAGCTCCAGATTCTCGTCCTGCTCAAAATGTCAGTTTTAAAGCGTCTTTAACCAGCTAAACAGTTTCCAGCAGTGTTAACATGATCAAGCACGGGTTTTACAATCATCCATTATCCTTCTGACACTATTAGCAAACACATTGTACCAGTAAAACACTGGAGTGACAGATGCTGGAAATGTTCCTCTATACACGTTTACAGCTGGAATATTTATTTACCACATTAGCAATGTAGAAAGTGTATTTCTGATTAGTTTATTATTATTATTATTATTATTATTACACTCTATATAGTGTATCATTGACAAAAACAGTAATAATAATAATAATAATAATAATAATAATAATAATAATAAAAATATTACTTTTTGCAAGCAAATCTCAGAGTGCTGCAAAACGTAAGAATGGGTAAAAAAATTAAAGATTCAGTAAAAGTGAATAGTAGTCCATAAAATATACTTCAAATGATCTTAAATGGCTCTCTTAAAAAGATAGATTTTCTTTAAAAAAAAAAAGGACATTTCAAAGTGACCCCAAATTTTTGAACGGTAGTGTTTATGCAGAGGTGTAAAGTACTTTCATGTAAATATAGACCATGTATACGTATATGTATAATACAATTGATTCTAAAAAAAAAAAAAAAATTACGAAGAACACGTAAAGAAACTGAAAAAAATTCTTTAGACATTGAAATACTGAGCATAGTATTTGTATTTGTATTAGTTCTTGTACTCTATTGATTACGTGAATTTATTGGGACTGCGTGAAATTAAAAGTTGCTTAAATATTTGATACTCAGTACAAGTACAAAGTAGCCAAAACACAAAGTCAAAAAAATATTCTCAATATTTACAAAACGCACAAAAAATCCTAAAGTGTACAAATACTTTAAAGCTCTGTGTTTATGTCATGTGTAGATATGAGTCAATCTGATCCCGTGTTTATATTGTCAGTGTGTTTGCCGCTAAACCCAAGCTTTTTGCACCTACACGTGAACGTGGATCGGCCCGCGTCCGCATGCACGCTAAATGCTTTATTGAGCGTAAATCTCCGGAGCAGTAAGCAGCTTTAGACGCTGGTGCAGGACTTCTTGACTTGAGTGTGGAGTGACTTTCTCCAGCCGAGGGATTGGTGCTTTCTGAGAGATTAGTGTTGGACTCGACTCTGAGCCACTGACCAAGATTGTCTATCTCCTATCGCTGCCATCCAGAAAACGGAAGGCTTTGTGGAAAGTTTACTTTCCGCACGTTGATGTTAACTCGGGTTCAGAAGAGCGTTTGTACTGTGCTCACTGTGTAGAGTATTAGAGATTATGTTTATGTTGTATATTGCATTTTTTTCTCGTGTTCTTGTATCCTGTGTTGTGTTTAAATCGCTTCTTGCCTTCAATATTTTGGACTATATTTTAATATATTGTGGTTATTTATATTTGTTATTCAGTATGTATAATTTACCATTATCACGTCATTTTTGCACCAAACGGAGTAGCAATACTAATTTCATTGGAACTTTGTGATACAAGGACAATGGCATTCTATTCTATTCTATTCTATTCTATTCTATTCTATTCTATTCTATTCTATTCTATTCTATTCTAGTCGTGTGTCTATAAGAATGGAGTTTTCCATCTTCCCATCCATCCATTCATTTATTTTCAACAGCTTTTTACATTTCTGGGTCAACAGGGAAGCTGCAGCCAATCACAGCTGGGCTTGAAGTCGGGACACACACCTGGATTGCTTGCTGACCAATCACAGAGCAGATTAACCAATCACATACACACACTTTCAAACAGGCCAACCGTGTTATATTTTCCAGACTTAAATTCTCCTCAGACCCAGAGTGGTGTAAAGTACTTGAGTAAATGGACTTTGTTCCTTTTCTTCGGTATTTTTGTGCACTAGTACTTCAGCAGTAGTATCAAAAATATAAGCAACTTCTACTCTCTACTTAACTACATTAGTGATTGAGTATCTGTACTCATTACTCCACTACATTTGAATGGACACTATTGTTACTCGTTACATTGTGATTGGGCGCAACAAGTTGTCATCTTTTTTTGTACAGTTAATTTCTTGGATTTCTTGCACTTTTTTCCACATTTGAGCTTGACAGAGACTGACTTTGTTATTTTGTTATATATATATTGTTCTGAGATGTAAGAAAAAACAACCTCATGAATTTAAATAACTTTAAAATGGTTCATGCATTACAACTTTTACTCAAGTCTTCTTTGGAATCTGTGTAACTCGTAAAGGAGTCATTTTTACAGCAAGGGATCCACACTTTTACTCAAGTAAGCTTTTCAGGTCTTTACACCTCTAGAGACCCGGAAGAAAACCCCCAGAAGAACAGACACCTCCGCACACTTGTGGAGACTTGAGTTTCGATAAACGGAACTGTTAACATTACTGCGGTTTATGTACTTGCTAAAGAAACTCAAAAGTCTGAGGGACTTAATTCTTTAAGAGCAAGTTCATTCTTAGCGCTGGATTAATCCGTGATTGGAAGGCATTGTGTGGAACATGGTTAATGTCTGGAGACTTTGGATGGCTGTGTAAAGGTTGGATTAGAGAGACTTGGTGTAAAGTTGAATGACATGATTTAACAAATAAATCTTAAAGGCATGGACTCGAGAAAAACAAGCTATGTGTTATAAGTTATTATACTACAGTTAAAAAGTTTGGGGTCACTTTAAATGTCCTTATTTTTAAAAGAAAAGCACTGTTTTTGTTAATGAAAATAAATTTACTCTAATCAGAACTACACTCTATACATTGCTAATGTGGTACGTAACTATTCTAGCTGTAAATGTCTGGTTTTTGGTGTTATATCTACATAAGTGTATAGAGGAACATTTCCAGCAACTGTCACTCCAGTGTTTTACTGGTACAATGTGTTTGCTAATAGTGTCAGAAGGATAATGGATGATTGTAAAACCCGTGTTTGATCATGTTAGCACTGCTGGAAACTGTTTAGCTGGTTAAAGAAGCTTTAAAACTGACATTTTGAGCAGGACGAGAATCTGGAGCTTCACATTTGTGGAGTCAAACGCTCAAAATGGCCAGACATAGAGAACTTACATGAAACTCGACAGTCTATTTTTGTTCTTAGAAAACAAAGTGTGAGTTTTCATGGAACACTCAAAATTGTCTAGGTGACCCCAACCTTTTAAACGGCAGAGTCAAGTAAAAGCATCACTATGAAGTTTAGTCTGAGCAACAATGGACAATAGACTCTTTTTCCCTAATTTGAACACAGATAAATAATGGACTATTTTCTTTTTAAAGAATTTTTCCCCCCTAATTTGCATAGCAACTTTATTGGTCTCGGACTAAGAAAAGCGCTTTATACGTAAATAAACTTGAACTTGAACTTGAAGTTTGGCCATAGTTTTTTCCTTCTTTGGAGCAACTTTGACAGAGGCAGTTGTAGTCCAGTGGTAGGGAGTTGGAACCACACAAACAATCCCAATTGGGTGGATTTCACAACCAAGTGTCTTCCAGCAGGACACAGACCACCACACCACCGGCTTAAGGCTGCCCACTGCTCCCAGTTTGTGTCTGTGACAAACTCACTCACTCACTTTCTTTCATACTTTAAGTGAGTTCTGCTGGCCAAGCCCGAATGTGGTCGCTCTCTAGTGAGAATTCACACAGTTGAATGCCTCCTCACACTGGTTGGCAACAACTGGCACAGAGATGATTGGATCGGCTTCAGCTCTGTGTTATTCCCGACATGTGAGATAAAAATAGATGGATCGAGAAGATCTTAAAAGTGTTACTGTTGAGAAGAGAAAATAAAAACTAGAAAAAATAAAAATGTGTAATTGGTTATCAAATAAACAATTATTTTAATATTTGTTTGTTCCAATAACTTTTTTGATGTCATTATTATTATTATTATTATTGTTGTTATTACTACTTTCATCATTGTTATCATGTTGTTGCTATTTTGTGATTACCGTAACTATACAAATAATGTATACTCACAATAGTCAATTTTGTCACTAATACTTACACATTTTTGTGATTTTTCAGGCTCAAAATACGTTTTTTTGATTTCTGATATAGTTTTGTTAATTTTGAAATACAATTTTTTCTATATTTAACAAACCTAAATTGGGACTCATATAGTTTCGAAGTCCAGTGATCCGAGACTTTCATTAATTATTAATTTGCACAAATACGATATTATGATGATTATTATAAGTAGTAGTGTTATTAGTATTAATATCAAGTCTTTACTCTAGTCTTTACTCATATGCACTTATACCTTTTAATAATCAATTTTAAAACAATTAAACAATAGATAATGACATATATCACATGTTCTTTAACACAAAACCATGCTTCAATAATATTTACAATTACAATGTGTATATATCAACATTAATAAATACTGTACAACCTCAATCCAATGCATTGTTTTTTTTATTACTACTACTATTATTATTATTTAAACAGGTTTGTAATCTATCCACGCTCCCTTCAACCCTAAATGGCTTAAACTCCCACAATGCCCTCTGTTTCCATGACAACAAGTGCCAAGCAAAACGCCGGCTTTCTGGTTCAGGTCAGCGGGTTAAAATCTGTAACAAATCAGGCCTTGTTGGTTTGCCAGTTATTAGCTGAGCGTGTTGGTGTTGAAGTCTTCCGCTCTCTGTTCTTTTTTCGTCTGGTGAGTCAGAGAATCAGAACTTCTCGCTGCTCTCACGAATCACCGGCTGAACTTCTGTTCAAAAGTGAGGCATTTCTCCCTCCTTTCGGCTTCGAAACGGCAGGTAAAAGCAGATTTCCCCGGAATGCTGTAGGTGGAGGGGCAGAAGGGAATAAGAAGTGGATCTCCACATGCATCGCTGATCAGGCAGCTGGCGGAGGAACGCCGGGGGTCTCATCTTCTCAGCCACCCACTTACAATGGGGAAGTATTCTTTCTTCACACCGAGATAAGCCACGGACTGTCAGATGGTTTACGCACGAGCGAGGTGTCACTTTGGGTTGTTTTCTGCTCACTTTGTGTTGATCGAGCGCCGTTGGAGATCTTTGCAAAGTGCTAAATATTGCATTGCGCTAATTGCAGTACTTTTTTCTTCTAAAGGTGCTATCATTAGCATACGCGCTAGTGGAGAGCGGGGTTGATGTTATGCCGCCCTACGGAGCTGAACTTTAGCTCCTCTCTGGAGATATCGATTGAAAGCTCATCTAATGGGGGTCTACTGTCCTCCTGAGCACATTGTGAGAAGCTCCTCTTTAATGGCTGGCTTGTAAAGAGGCATGTTGTCTATTTCTGTCTCTGGCATTGTCCTGTGCGATCTGCTTGAGGCAACATTTATTCACTGGCTGAACTGTGTTGAATTAGCCTTGGTCCAGAACGTCTGAAGTGTGTGGATCCCAACAAGCAAATAAAGGAGAGTTGTGCCAGAGGGCATCGCGGTAACTAACCAACATGTCTTGCTTAAACACAATGATCTTGGCGCTCTAGCTCAATGTCACCATCGGCCGTGATGGAACTGGAAAACCCAAAGAAGCAGATGAATCTCTTTTACCTCCAGCCAGACTTCCTCAGCCTTTTTTAGGCCCATGATTAATGAGCTAGGCCGTTCCGTAGAGCATTTTTACACGTTTGCCCCAGCAGGCTGCTGTTTTTTACACTGGAGGAAAATGACACCAAGCCATTCGAGTTGGAGGCAGTTTGTCCTGGTTTTCAACCACTTTCACAGTACGTACCGGGACCCGATCCCAAAGATCAGACCTGTTATGCCAACTGGGACAGTGGTGTAAAATACTTGAGTAAAAGTACGTTGTTGTTTTACTTAAGTATTCTGGCTACTTTGAACTTGTAGTGAGTATCAAAAATCTGCAACATTTTCTCTTCTTTTTTCTACTTGAGTATCTGTACTCCTTACTCCACTACATTGTCACTGTCATTTTGAAACATTGAGGCATTAAATTTCATCTCTATAAATGGGAAATAAAGCCTCATAAATAAAGAGTTTCTGGTTTTTCACATTTCTTGGATTTTTTTAGCCTAATTTCAGTATGAGCAAAATACTTAAGTTCTTTTAAAACTGGATACTTTATGACTTGTTCTCAAGTCTTCTTGGAATTGGTGACTTGTAACTTGTAATGGAGTAAGTTTTACAGTAAGGTTTCCGTACTTTTACACAAGTATTGTTTTGAGGTACTCTACTACACCTCTGTAGTTATTGAGTACAGTATCCGTAAAAGTGTCTGTACTTTTACACAAGTACGATTTTGAGGTACTCTACTACACATCTGCTGGCAGAAGCCATTGAAAAAATATCCTCCAGTCCCAGACTTTTAACAACTAGAGCCAAGGGATATGAAATATTATCACTGCTGTTGATTGAACTTATTTAGGTCTCCTGGCGTTTCAGCTACATCAGCGCTTCTCCACGGGTGCGATTTGATGACTGAGGGTAAACTCCACCTGGTAAATAAAGCCCAAGTACGCCTCTACAATTTCTAACGTACGCCCAATGTTTTCCACGCCTTTATCCCGGATCTGTGACCTCCACAGTTTCGACTCATTTAACATTTTAAAGGTTGCATACTCATCAGTGTATGGGGCGAGAAGGGAAGTGAGTTGTAAGCAAAAGAGTTGCGGGTTTCATTCCGCGTGTCCTACTTCCTACCCCTATACTCCCAGATAATGCAAATATAGGGATGGAAACAATCTGAACGATTATGCCACATTGGGACTTGTATCATCTTGGCGTTTCTTCAATAGAATCAGTGATGTAGAATTTAACAAGTAAATGCAAGGATAGAATCACAGCAGGATGGGATTTTATGTTCATGATAATAATAATTTACTCCAAGCTGTAATGTATTTTTATTAACGGGAACGATAATTATGTTTTAGCACTGTGAGAATGTCAATTTTGCTGTTGCCGAATGACTTTGCACTGATCGCGCATTTGCCTGGCGACCCTTTGTCGTCAAGACTCTCTCACAATGAAGCTGACAATTTCCAACATTAGACGCGTCAGGCTGGCATGGCATAATCATCGCAGTCTTCATTTTGTCTTTATTGTTAACGCTTTTCTTTAGTCCTATTTAGCCATTTACCCTATTGAGCACTAAAATATCATTAATGCATCGGGTGAAATGCCCTCGATGGATTTTAAGTCTCTCTGTGTCAGTGAGAGAACAAAGACATAATCAAATAGGAGACGGGATAAAACCCTTAAACTCTGGCCTTGGGTAATGAGTTCTTTTCTCTCCTCTTCCCATTGTTCTCCCCATCCTCGTGACCTCATTTGAGTCTCTTTTTCTCCATCCATAAAAATCCCACGTTGACGCCTCTTGCACACGCGAGAAGTGCTGATGTAAGACTTTCTAATTCCTCCGTTTCCGTTGAAACTGAAAAAGTTATAATTTACCTTGAATTGGGAATCCGCGCAGGCTATAAATTATGAACGGGCTGTAACAAATCACGTCCGCGGCCACGAACGCATTCATCAAAGTAATTGAAGGCATGACGCTCGGTACACAACAGTGTTACAGCAGGGTTGCACTAGCATTTTCTTTTACAGAGAACTCCAGGCAGGATGGAAAAAGAATGGCTTCTCTGCAGGGTGGTGGAGAGAATAAGACATATGGAGGATGGATGCTGGGTTGTGTGGTGAAATCTAATGATTACACTGCTGATCTGGAGTAAGCAGAAAAATAAAATGCTGATTCTGACCTCTGTTTTGGTCTCAGGACTTGGAATTTATGCCCACACAGAGGTCCAGAGTGTCCACAAAGTCCACGGTGTCCGCCAGCTCAGAGGATTCGGAAAACGACAACCAGCAAAACATGGGAAAGGTGACATCTGAGACGAGATGCCCCGAGCAGGTTAGGCCAGGCCGAGCATGTGGCATGTCAGAAAAGGAACGGGATAACTGCTATGAAAAAAAATGAGCAACAGCAAGTAGAAAATCAAAAGCAGCTCATTACACAGTCGCCATGACGAAGCCAAGCTTCTACGGTCAAATTCTTGCAAATTATCGAAAAAAAAAATGACTGCCACTGAATAATTGTTTGCAGTAAAAGGCAAAGGTGTGACAGTTGTGGTGAAGCGGGAGGAAGTTTGACCAGGTAGGTAGGTGGGTGAGAAGGTTAGGTAGGTAGGTAGGTAGGAAGGTAGGTAGATAATTGGTAGGTAGGTAGGTAGGTAGATAATTGGTATGTAGGTAAGTAGGTTATTGGTACGTTGGTAGGTAGGTAGGTAGGTAGGTAGGAAGGTAGGTAATTGGTAGGTAGGTATATACTGTAGGTACGTAGGTATGTATGTAGGTAGGTTATTGGTAGGTTGGTAGGTAGGTAATTGGTAGGTAGGTACAGTAGGTAGGTGGGTGGGTGATTAGGTAGGTAATTGGTAGGTAGGTATGTAGTTATGTAGGTGGGTGGTTAGGTAGGTAATTAGGTAGGTATTTGGTAGGTAGGTAGGTAGGTGGGTGGGTGGTTAGGTAGGTAGGTAGCTATTTGGTAGGTTGGTAGGTAGGTAGGTAGGTGGGTGGGTGGTTAGGTAGGTAGGTAGCTATTTGGTAGGTGGGTGGGTAGGTAGGTAGGTAGGTATGTAGGTAGGTAATTGGAAGGTTGGTAGGTAGGTGAAAGACAAGTCATATAAAAACATTGTTATCAAATGTTTTGTGAATAAAGTGCGAATGAAAGTGAAACCCAAGGTTTCGTCCGTTGGCTTTCCAGTTTCCATCATTAATTCTACAGCCATGAACGTCGTAGCAAAACTAGGACAATCAATTGTTTCATTTCTGTTAGTCCGGTAGCATTCTTAAAAATCAATACTCTACACAACCATACATTATACTTAGTATCACAAAGTCAGATAAATTTCAACCCACTCTGATGGTCATCTGATTTAGCTGTTACTTGTGAATGAGACTCTCAAAATTAGAAACCCAAAATAGAAATTGTTACACATTTTTAAGTGATCCATGTGAACTTTTATCTCATAATTAAGAATTTAAGTATTGTGACTTAGTAGCTCATGCAACAAAACAGACGGCATGGCAAACAGACCTTCTTATTCACAATTCCAAGAAATGTAATCAAGAGAAAATATTGCATTCAAAAATTGTAATTGCCTTGATTAGAAAGTCCGACCTCTGTGATCCTTTTTTTCCATTTACTTTTTCATTTTTTTCCCTCTTGCTTTCTTTGGCTTACAGCCTTACATATATACGTGATGCAGAAGTGATTTTTCATAGAAAAGCCTTTACTGTATATCAAAAAAGCTAGAAAAAGAACCAAGAAGTAAAGATTATTTCATAAGTGGCTAATAACGAAGCATTTGTCGAGGGAGTAAAGGCGCCAAACTGGCGACAATTCCCGTGGCCCAGTGGGACTGCGAACTTCAAGCCGATGCCGTTTCCTTTTATTCCGAGTAGTTATGGCTCCATTAGGACTTCTCAAGATATGTTCTATCTAGTTTTAAAGCACATGGATCTCTGACAACTGCTGGTTTGCTTTAATCTTACGTCCACATTCTCTTAGCAGTACCAGCGTGTCCCCATAGGAAGAGAAAAAAATGAAGCCAAACTAAAAAAGATGAAATCAAAGAGTGTTTGCTGATTTAAGACCAGAATTATAGGCGGAAAACAGGTAATGGTGATTTGTTGAGAAACCTTTTGTTCTATCACACCAACTACTTCCACCAAACGAGCGATTCCTTTAATGGAAGCAATAGCTGCAGCATCGGAAGAAGGTCTTTCCTTTCCTTTCCTTTCCTTTCCTTTCTTCATTCTAAGTTTTACAACTCCCTGAAATGCTTTTAGTGGAAACTGACAGGTTCAAACCGAGGTCTTCTCAAATAGAGGTTATAGTAGCATAAGGCCAGGACAGTAAATGTGAGCAATAACTAATTGGGCTCTTGCCAGGTCCAGTGTAGTTTGTTGGCAGACGCTTCTTTTCTTCTCATTTGTGCGTCTCGCTCTCTTTTGGTCTTCTTTTTTGTCCAAATTAGAAGGTTTGTGTCCTTTTTGCACTTTGTTTGGGTGTTTGAGGAAAACAAAAGTTGCTATGATAATCGTTTGATCATTGTAACCATGATCTCAGAACCACATCACCAGCGTATGGAACTCAATTTCCCATGAATTAGTTCATTCCGAACGTGTGTGTGTGCGTGTGTGTGCCCATTGATTTGATAAATTAATTGTTGCTGTTTGTCTTCTGCATGCCCAGGCCTTCTATATTTTTGCCTTTCCTATCAAATATTTTTTATTTATAATATTGTACATTTTATTTATAAATCACTTTACAAGCAAATCTCAGACATATATACATACAATATGTACAATTTGTTTTTCATTCGTACTCAAATTCGTATACCAACCCTATGTGCAATATTTTTTCATTCATATTCTTTATCTTTATTTATTGTTTACCATTGTGTGTTCTTTACTTGTTTAGAATACTTTAGTTGTTCTTGTTCTGTTCTTTGTTCTTTTACTTTAGTTGGTCTTGTTCTTCTTCTTAAAAAAAGGCTGAAGACTGCCCACTGCTCCGGGTTTGTGTGGGCTCACTTCACTGGATAGTGATGCAGAGCCCTAGTAGCCATATTACTGATTTTAAGAAAGGACTTTAAGAAAGGAATGAGATTTTTTACATACTTTTTTAGACATACTTGAACTGTTACGATCCTGCTCCTCGACTACCCCTGGAGGTCGGAGATAGAAGTCAAACCGAAGATTACACACAAAGATGGGAACAAAGGCTCATGGGAAACGCAGTCCATGTCCCTAGTCCATAAACGTGACATAAACATGTATTTTATTGAGTTTGGTGTGAGCAAACACAAACAGGACAGTGGCTAGAAAGACCAATCTCTGAGTTTCTGAGAGATGCAGAAACGTAGCGAGAACCAGTCTCCTCTGGCATTCTAACATTACGAACATCAAAGAAGGTTTCCCCACCTAATTGTCATTTTAATTGACAATTAATCCGACACCTCTGTAATTGTCTGGAGATGCAAGATGACGGAACTCGAAATAGGCTTTGCCTGTGCGGCAGCAGTGCACGAGTGGATTGAAAAACCGATCTGCCAACTTCGTAACACACTTCAGTCTGGGATTCTGGGTAAGAAACGCTCCTCGAGTGGGTGGTGGGATTGTGAGAATGTGCATCCTGTGCTGTCAAGCTCAAATCTGTTCCTTGATATTAATACCCTGAAAGCTTTTTTTTTTTTCTCTCTTTCTGCTGTGGATTAGTGACAAGGGAACACGGCTTAGCACTCTCTGCAGCATAAATGAGACACCTTGAACAACTGCTCGGATATAAAACGACTTATTGCTCTAATAAGGAGAACCCGCACTTTTCGCTTCAAATCAATCTGTTCATCACGGAATGATTGCTTGGCTCTGCCACAGTTGACTTGTGAAGGTCGCGTGAAGACTTTGAGCATCTTTTCAACTCCGGAAGCATCTAAAGACGAGGTGCCCACACATCTCCACACGATCTACTTATTGAATGACCTAGTCGACGCAATCGAGTGGCTTTATAAACACAAATCATTATGTTGTTGTATGTATATATACATGTATGTAGCTCTTTCACCATATATAAATATGTATATGTTTATGTATATAGCTCTTTCACCAGCACCTCAACATGAAAAAATCCTTTAATGGAAAAAAAAAGAAAAGTTTTTCAAACCTCAAAAAGTTGTGTTTTCTGACTGTCACGCTGTTCTGTCTAGTAAGTATCTTGTGTGAACATCTACTGAATCCTTTTTTAGACAAATTGATTCACTTGCTGCTCTTTGTAAGTCACTTTGGATAAAAGCGTCTGCCAAACGTCCATATTATAGAGTATATATACTGTATATACGTAATTTTTGAAACCCTTTTTTAAATTATTTTGTCCTCATCTGTAGATGTTTGCTGTATGTGGTTTGCCCTTTTTCAGGAACTAAAATGTCCGAGTTTATAGCAGACTGACTTGACCGTTGTTTCCTCACTCATTCTCCCTGTTTATTTTAATGTTTTTTAAACTCGACTAGCGCCCGACTCACATCCACTGTTCTAGTGCAGGTAATAAGCAAAATGTGCGAAATCTCACGGAACTCTGAATTCAGACAGTTGGGCAGAATCATGTAAATGCCGGATTAAGATCACGAGGGGGGTAGAATCGCTTTTTACTTGGTCCAGCTTTTCCACTCATTTCTAGAATTTTTAAACTTTCTTTTTTCCCGCCATTTTTTTGGCGGAAATGCCTGGCCTGGCATTGTGTTTTGGCCACAATGCCTTTGTGATTGACGTAACGGGCACTCTTGAGCTACAGTAAAGGCAGAAGATTGTGTTTTAAAAAGCCACGCTACGGCTTTCTCTACCAACGTACGCAGTCAATGGTCTTGTGCAGGATCAGCAGAACACACGTACCGCACAGGTCAATATATTAATAGCCGCTGGATGCTTCAACGTTGCCCTTGATGGTGCATTTGCCATTATTCCAGTGTTTATTTTGGCTCCTGCACCTGGTGCGTCATGGCACATGTTGTTCCCTTGGGTTGGAACAGGGGGGCTTTCGGGCGGTAATGCATTGCTCCGCTCACCCGTTTGGTAGAGAAGATGCATTGCTTCCACGGGCTGAGAAGATAAATGATCAGCGGGAATGTGCTGGCCTTGGCTACCCTGGAGGTGACCCAGGCGAAGGGAAGCTTCTGCTCGGCCCGGCTCTCCGGTTAAGGGAAGGTCATGAACGGCTTTGACACAGTCGCGCGTTGTGCCACTTTTTACAGATATGTCATTTTGCATCATAAGTTGGCCCGCATGGCACAGGTGGCATTCTTAAGTGATGCCCGAGATGGTCCACGACGATGGAATCAATAGGATGGTTTAGGAAGAAAATGTGCGTACCTCTAAGTTGCTAAAAAAAAGTTTATTTTAGCAACTTAGAGGTAAATTGTAATTTGTTTGAAACTATTAAAAATATGTAATGAAATAAATGTACTAATAATATGTACTGCATAAAAATACATTCTTGAGAAGACAAAACATTTTGAAATTACACAAAACCGTGGGTTTTTTCACACAAGAGAAAGGAACTGGCTTAGAATTAAGAGTGAAAGACTAATTTGCTAATACATTTCAATAAAATAGGACTTTTGGAGTTGTCTTGCCAAGTAAAATGTTCACACCTCATAATTTTACTCAATTTAAATTTTTTTTGTCATTTGGTTGTTTATTTTCTAATTTTTTCATGTGCATTTTTTTCAGTGTAATATATTAGCCTTGAACCATGCCATCACGTTATTGGAACAAATGCTGATGATGATTTTGCACAACATATTGTCTTTTTAATTGCCGATTAATCTGTAAATGCTTTCTGACGTACCATGACTGTACGAAAGCATGTTACGTAAAACGGAAGATAAGTAACATTATTTTAGTCTCACAGTGGTAAAAATGTATTATACAATACGATTCTCTTTTATTGAAACAAATTATAAATATTGAAATTATTCATATGAATTAAACTAAAAGAAAAACGGTTTTATTTTATATTTTGTAATATTTATTAAATTATATTTATTAAATTATATACTGTTTTAATATGTTAATATGTAAAATAATGTAAAATATATTAATGGTATAATTTTAAAATGTTACTTTTTGATTTATTCAAGTGACAGAGAACGATGAAAGTCATCAGTTGCTTTTAATATATCCATAACTGTGTCTACTCATTTTTTTAAGGGTTGTCTCTATAATATTGTATATTTATATTAAGTAGTATAACTGGCCCAGTACAACAGCTACTGTACTTAGTACTTCATTTAGTGTCCCGCTGCTTATTAATGAGTATTCTAATAGGGCATAGGACGGTAGGTTTTGTGGAATGTATGTTAGGTCTGGTCAGTCACTCCTCACTGAGCTGGGAAGGACGGAGTCCGACTTCCGTTTGGTAAAAAATTGGTTTATGTTGAGTAGCCATCAGTTATATTGATTAAATTTTTTTAAAAGCAGTTTTTACTTTGGTGGCATGACCAGATTTTATGAAGTGAACCCTATAGTTTATTGTCAAGTGTAAGAGTTTTTTCTTTATTGCAACATTAAACCGCATGCTATTAAACTTATTCAATTTAATAGACCAGAAACATTTAAATTAACCATAAAAGCTAGCAAGACTTTTGTTATACAGGCCACAATACAACACACACACAGATTTGTCCTTAGAATTTCTCATCCCTTTTTCCAATCCTGGATCTCCAATTCTCTTGAGCGGATGTTTTTTGGACTGTGATAAAACTGTAAACCTGGAAGAAAACCAAGCAAGCATGGTGAAAGCATGCACACAAAAAAATGAATATTTTATTATAGTTTCTCATTTATATAGTTTTTTATCTTTACACTTTGCAATGTCTTTTCTTACCTCCAAAAAAATATAACTAATGTGCCAGTTCTAATAAAAAGCAACACTTCCCTTACATATTTACACGTGCGCTTTGAGACAGTTAAACTGTGAAAAGCGCCCTACAAATACTCATATTATTATTATTATTATTATTATTATTATTATTATTATTATTATTATTATTCCTATAAAATGGATATCTCTATTTCGAAATAGAGTTTTAATTTTGCCTTAAATGTGGTCGATATTTATCGCAAAATTCCTGGTTCTGATTTGGGTAGAAAAAATACACAAAATGCCACTTCTGACACCAAATGTGCGACGATGCGTGATGGTCAAAAATTAAGATTGTGACCAAAAAAAATGATGTCACACAGGCAAAGCACTAATGATGTTGTGTGATGTTTTTTTACAGTGCCGAAAACAAAATATTATATAAAAAATAAAATCATAAGGATCCTTATTGTGAGATACACATGTATCTTTGAAAACAAGCTTGAAGGACACGTATACAAAAACAGTCATACACGGAATGCTTTTATTGGCCATTATTGAGCATCAGGGACAACCAATCAACCGCGAAAAACACAGGAACGTTTCCTGAGCGAAACCTAGAAATCCGAGAATAAAATCCGAGTCGGCGTTCCATCTCCGCGCCGGTGATGCCAAGCAAGTGAGGAAAAACCAAGGCCGTTTATCCACCCGTCGCTGAAGAGTGGACAGTTATGTGGAGGAAGAAAGGGAACCAGGAAGAGAAAAGGGATTCCATTTCTTCTCCGCAGGAACATGACAGAGGAATAAAAGCTATACTTAGGTTCAATGGAGCCTGTAAGTTTCCCTTCCTCTCGCAATTTGTCACAAGCTGAGAGGTCCATCCGATGGGAGCGCTGGGATCTGAATGAGTGCCAGAGGAGGTTCAGGCCTGGTGTAAGGCCGTGCTATCTGATGTAGAAGGCCTCCTGTAGTTCAGATTGTTATTCTGCTGTGGTTTACAGACGGACGGATGGAAATGGACGCTGTGCGGGACAATTCCTCAGCTTTGGGTTGTGAGTCTGGCTGTTTATTGGCTTTGAGCGTGTAATATTTCTAGTGTGAGAGAGAGGGAGAGAGAGAGAGAGAGAGAGAGAGAGAGAGGTAGAAAGAGAGAGTCATAGCATGTGTGATAGAATGATGTGTCAGAGAGAAAAGATTAAAGAGAGAAAAGGATATCGCGGTTGTGTTTGTGTGAGAGAGAAAGAAAGAATGAGTGAGAGAGAGAGAGAGTGAGAGAGAGAAAGAGAGAGAGAGAGAGAGAGAGTCATAGAATGTGTGATAGAATGATGTGTCAGAGAGAAAAGATTAAAGAGAGAAAAGAAAATTGCGGGTGTGTTTGTGTGAGAGACAAAGAAAGAGTGAGTGAGAGAGAGAAAGAAAGAGAATGTGAGTGAGCGAGAGAAAGAAAGAAAGAAATCTTCGTGTCTGTCTTAAACGAAAGAATGTATGAAAGAAAGACAGAAAGAATGTTTGTATGCATAGGAGAAAGAGAAAGAAAGAGAGATATTGTGTGTGTGTGTGTGTGTGTGTGTGTGTGTGTGTGTGTGTGGTGTGTGGTGGTGTGAGACAGAGAGAGAGAGAGAGAGAGAGAGAGATTGGAGAGGGGAGAGGTTGTGTGTGTCTGTGTGAGTGTGTGTCTGTGTGAGAGTGAGTGAATGAATGAGAGAGAGAGAAAGATTGAGTGACGGAGAGAGAGAGAGAGAGAGAGAGAGAGAGAGAGACAGAGTAGTTGTGTGTGTGTCTGTGTGAGAGTGAATGAGCGAGAGAGAGAGAGAGAGAGAGAGAGAGAGAGAAAGAATAGATTTGTGTGGTGTGTGTGTGTGTGTGGTGGTGTGTGTGTGTGTCTGTGAGAGAGTGAATGAGTTTAAGTGTTACTTGATGAAAATATACAAATAATTCCCTTATAACAACAGATTGCGTTAGGAGTGTGTGATTTAGAACAGTTAGTGTGTGTGTAGAGACAGACACTGCTGCTGTTAACCATCGCTGACCTTTTCAGAGCTGTTTGTTCGGCTACCGTAGGCCGGCAAACACACCGTCTCCAGGCTATTCTCCGTCTTTAGGGAGGCGAAAGAATCGAACAAACACTCGACCAAAATAACTCTTACAAATCTAAAATAGAAAGCATAAAAAAACCAAAACATGCCATTGACAATTGCTACGCGATAGTGAGGACTAGTGTTATAACCAGGGTATAACGCTACAAAGTAACAAAGTAATTAAAATACTTTTTCAATGAAAAAGTAGTGTAACAAATGAGTTAATTTGTAGGCATTTTAAATACAGTTACTTATTGTAACGCTCAGCGCTTGGATAGAGAGTGAGCGTGAGCGAGGGAAAAACAGAAGACGGAAATGGGAGCGGATTCGTGCACAGTGACGTTTAATACAAACAAAAGGGGAATACAAGGACAGATACTGACACTGGACACAGATGACGGGACGATGACGACGATGACGAGGATGATGAAGAGAGGGATGGTGACGTCGAGGAAGAAGGTAGGTGAGTCTGTGCTGGTGCTTCGGGATCAGACGATCGTGGACAATGACAGACAATGACTGAGGAGTAGAGTGGCGGTTATATAGTGTCCGGGGAACGTGAGTGATGAGGAACCGGTGTGGCAGATTGGGCTGATAATGATGATGGACAACTGATGATGGACGGAGCGGCCGGAGATGGTGAAGACCCGGATGGAGTTGTAACACTTATCATGTACTGTACTTGAGTTTTAGATACATTTTATTAAAGGATTCGTTTTATTTAAAGATTTTAAATTAATTAAACGATCGATATTTAATTTATTAGTGTACGGTAAATTGGTAGAAAATTGTAGTTTGTTGCTTTAAATTTTGGCAGTTTGTCATATTTACAGCAAAGACAGAGAAGCTTGAAAAATGATTGCAAGCTACATTGTTTGTTTGTTATTTTTTAAGACATTCTTTAAGACTTTATTGTCATTGTGGTGACATTTGTTTGGTACTGTAGCTCTCAGAGGTCAGCAGCAATAAAGCAGTAAAAATAAAAAATAAAAATGCAGTAAAAATATAGTTTGTAAAAGACAAAATAAATAAAAAGGCACTTGTAGAATCAAATATACATGACATGTACAGTCTTTACAGTGTGCTAGCTTTGTGCATTCATGAATATCCCAGTGAAAATAACAAAAAGTTTATCGAAAAAGACTGTGGAAAGGAAGGGATTGTCCTGTAGAATCTCCGTCGTTCAGGCGCATTTATTGTTGCAGAATATATTTTGTTTGTTCAGGATTTTAATTTCTTACCTAAAAGAAGTTTACATTTTCCACCACTAACTTTACCAATTATTTTAGAGCGTAGTAAAGATTATTACGTTCCGTAGATGCTCCGATTGCTCCGAAAGCTGAAAGGCTCAACTACATTTATCATTATTTATTTATTTTAAGATGTAGTTCGTTTAGTTACCTATTTGAGTATTTAAGTTACTTTTCAATGACCGCATTCTTAAAAGTATTTTAAATACAAATTGATAAAGTAACTAGTAATTAGTAATTAATTTACTAATAAACTTACCCAACACTGTTTTGAGTGATTTGGATTTGGGAATACACAAAAGTGACTACAGTAAATGATAAAATGATAAATAATAATAAAATGATAAATAAATGGCTTTTTGATTTGAGACGCATCCCAGCCGTGCATCTGGAAAGCTAGGGTGACCATATTTTGATTTCCGAAAAAGAGGACAATCGGCGCGGCCTCGGGACACAAATTCAGACAGGCTTCTCTGAGGTTGATGAACACGCTTTCTTATGGTGCAATGGGGTTACTCCTGTAATTAACTTCTAATAAAATAATAAAAAATCTGTGAAAACCTGTAACAAAATAATAGCATTTTAGACTTTTGAAAAAAAAAAAAAAAAAAACCATAATAATAATACTACACACGCACACCACACACACACACACTTTTGAAAAAAAAAATAAAAATAATAATAATATACTACACGCCACACACACACACACACATATATATAACAATTTTTTTTTTTTTTTTTTCAAAAGTCTGAAATATTATTTTTTTATCTTTAATATAATATCTTTACATACACATATAATTGAAGTTTAATATGCTTTAATTGTGCAAAATTAACTCCGGCAATACAATAAAAATACATCTGTAAAAACATGTACAAAAATTTGACATAAAAACAACAATTCTATTAGAAAATTCAGCTTCAACAATATCTCTTGATAAGAAGAATAATAATAATAAGAGTTTTACAAAGATGAGATGAGATGTTTATAATGTGAGCTTAGACTTAGAGTCTCCAGCACCCGAAACGAGACTTTACACTTGTACCGACCTGCACGTGAGTTTATGTGTGTGCGCAGCCGCAGACCCGCGCAGACCCGTCCACACAAGGAAGGCAGCATCTGGGTAATTTCATTGCGTAAAAAAGTAGTGCCTGTGTTCTGTGTGCAAAGCGCCGGTCAATTTACCTATACGCGGAATGATTCTGAACGCGCGTTATGAAAAAGACGGACATTTTCGTGAATTTCAAAAATCCGTCCGGACGTTCCGGACAAGGTGTAAAAAGAGGGCAAGTCCGGAGAAAAGAGGACGTTTGGTCACCCTAGGAAAGCTGACAGCTATTAACGGATTGAACAGCTTCATATCGCCAGACTGGATTAGCTTTAAAGATTCTGTCCATCCATCACCATCTATCTATCATTCTACTCATCTGTCTGTCCGTCTTATTGCATCTTATTATTTACCTTTCCGTCTGCCTACTCATCCATCTGTTGGCTCAAGTTTCTGCAAATCTGCCCATCCAACCATTGTTCCATACATCTACATTTAATATGTTTGTTTGCCTCTCTTTGTAGCATTTCTATCCATCCTTCTACCCTCCTATCCATCTATCCATTCATCCATCCATCCATCTCTCCCTTATTGTAACATTTGGAGTACTTTTTTGCCCTCTTTTTATACTAGATTCTATTTAGATTTTATCTTATTCAATGTGTATATTCTCTTACATTTTTATTATGTGTGTCTATCCATCTTGTGTGTCTATTCATCCATCTATCCATCCCGCTTTTTGTCCATCCAAATCAAACTAACTTATCTCTCCAGCTATCTAAAAATCCAGGTTTCTATCTATCTATCTATCTATCTATCTATCTATCTATCTATCTATCTATCTATCTATCTATCTATCTATCTATCTATCTATCTATCTATCTATCTATAATCCATCCATCCGTCTATCCAACTTTTTGTCCATCCAAATCTAACTAACTTGTCTATCTATCTATCTGTCTGTCTGTCTGTCTGTCTGTCTGTCTGTCTGTCTGTCTGTCTGTCTGTCTATCTATCTATCTATCTATCTATCTATATATATATTCCAACTTTGCCTTTCTGTCTGTCTGTCTCTGTCTGTCCGTCCCTACATATCTAACTAACCTATCTCTCCAAACATCTACAAATCCAGGTGTTGATCCATCTGTTCATCAATCTGTCTTTAGACTGTGTCTGTCTATGAATAATATACCTTTATGTTTATCCATCTGCGTGAAATGTCCATATAAACCACCCCAAGCATCTCACACACATCGCTCAGCTTGACTTCTTTAGTTCCATTCCACTTTCCAATCAGTAATTACTTCTCCAGAAAATACTTTACCCTGCAGACTGTGCAAGACGACTATTTGGGTCAGATTACTATAGGATTTCAGAGCGAAATGTATAAAAAGGAAGAGTTTTACATATTTCCTTGAACTGTAATACTAGCAGATCTCCCACGGTTAGTTAGATGGTCCCAGCCATTAAAGAAAGCCCACCAGCTCCTCATTCATCTCCTACTCCACAGAAACACGCTGGGATTGTGAGCACTCCACACAGTTTGCACCAGGCCCAGAAGAGGAAGCGCTGAACGACGGATCGCTGGAGAGGAAGTAGAAAGGAAAAGACAAGTCAGTTTGTTTGGCGCTGGAAACTTGTTGAAAGTTCTAAACGCATGTACGTATGAGTTGGCATCTCCAAAACCGGTAAAATATAATTGTAAAATATATTGCTTTAATTGAAACACTTAAAACGTTTAATCATAGTATTTACCAGGGAAACACTTTGCTTTCTCTCAAAGAAAAATGAATTACATATTTTAATTAGTTAATTTTAGTTAACTAATTAAACATTCAGGTGACTCAGCAATTATCTGCAACTATACTGTTTAGTCCTGTGTGCAAGATTGTATCTTTGATATTATTACCACGTTTAAATTAGAGTCATGTGACTCGACGCCACATCCTTGTGATGTCACTCAAAATTGCGTCAAACGGTCGAAACTAAAGAACCAAAATAGTCAAAACGTTTGATACTAAAGAACACGGGCAAGGACTAAAAAAATCACAATCAAAACGCTCGGTCGCTGCACAGGGGTTAATAATCCTTCGTCTTCACACGACGTCAGATAAACAGAGAGCTTGTGCGCATGTGCGGAGTTGTACTATAGAGCTAAGGATCTTGGGAAATGAAGTCCTGACCATTAAAATTGACTTTTTGTTATTTAATATTCAAATAAAACAATATCAAAATGGTACGAGTCAAAAGTTTGTTAAATTAAGAGAAAATTGTATTTTTAAGAGAATATCAATGTAATATAACCAGAAACGTTAGTAAAAAAAAAAAAAATTATAAGGAGATACCATGCTTCTTTCAAAAAACGTTTTTTTTTTTCATAAATCTAATGAAAAACCTGTGAAGGTACCTGTGGAGGACGTAATTTAAAAAGTGCAATTTGATCATTGCATTACTATAAATGGCGCAAAATGCTGTTATTAGGCTAGACATTCCGATTTCGCTGCTATAAAGATTGTGACTGTAAAGCAAAGTGTTTAAGAATTATAAATGTAATCTTGTTTTTTCTTTTTTAAGCGCACTTCAATGTACTACGAGAAATATACCACAAATGGAAAACCAGTAGGAATTTCACCCCCATTGAGCCGAACCCTACATTTCCTCTTCCAGCACATCTGTCGATCACTTATATTTAGCAAATCGTCTACTGTGTGTATTTTTTTTCCAAGGTCTGCCATTTTTGTGACACTCTTCTGGCTCTGATTTAATTTTCTCTTCCGATTGTTACCAGATTTGTTGCTGGTGTGCTGATTACCTCCCTGCATGGTGGACGGATGGAGAGTCCAGTCAGGGTCTGAATTAAATGGCCGCTCTCGTTCCGCAATCAGCGCCTTCAGCTCCCCAACTGCCACAATCTGAGGCAAACCTCTTCAGATAACAGCGTCTCACAGTCTCTGAAGGAGAAGGTTTCTAACAAGGTCGTTCTGGTCTTGAAGGCCACGGAAAAGCTCCAGCAAGATGCGACTCGTGACCGTTATAATCTGAATTATAATCGGACCGATAATCTGAAATTGTCTTAAAACATAGAGGAGGTGAGATATTTGACAGCTTGATTAGAAATGTTTCACAGGCCTGACAAACGTCACAGTTTTTAGCTGTGTGAGTTATCGAACTTTTAAACGGACCAAGTTGTTGTTCTGCTGCAATTCTTCTCTCGATTTTTTTGGTCTGATCTCCTACAGCCTTGCTCTCCATCTCTCTCTCTCTCTCTCTCTCTCTCGCTCTCTCTCTCGCTCTCTCTCTTTCTTTCTCTCTATCTCTCTCTTTTTCTCTCACTCTTTCTTTTTCTTTCTCTCTCTCTCTGTCTCTCTTTCTTTTCTGTCTTCCTCTGCCTATCTACCTCCGCCATTCTTTCTCTGATGGTCTCTCTCTCTCTCTCTCTCTCTCTCTCTCTCTCTCTCTCTCTCTTCTCTTTCTCTCATTTTTATTCTCTTCCTCTGCATCTCTCTCTACCTCTACTATTTTTTTTCTGACTCTCTCTCTCTCTCTCTCTCTCTCTCTCTTATTCTCTTTCTCTGCATCTCTCTCTACCTCCACTATTCTTTTTCTGACTCTCTCTCTTTTCTCTCTTCCTCTGCATCTCTCTCTACCTCTGCCATTCTTTCTCTGAATTCTCTGAATCTCTCTCCTCCTCCTCACTTACTTGCTCTCTCTCTTTCTCTCTCACACGCTCTTTCTCTCACTCTCTCTTGTTCTCTCACTCACTCTCTTGCTCTCTTTCTCACTCTCTCTCGCTTTCACATTTACTGTGAAGCAAATTTCACACTCTCATACAAATTCATACTCATACACTTATATTCATACAAAATATGTATGTCTCTCCTTGTCTCTCTCCTATTCTCTATCTTTTTTTGCTCACTTTATCTCTCTCTCTCACTGAAGAACTTTCTTAATTTTACTCTAATTTTACTACTTAATTTTCTGTAAAACAAAGATTTTATCTTTACTTTTCATAGGAACTGCTATTGCAATATTAGTAACATTGTTTACATGTATTACAACACTGCATATTGTCTATTATGTTTGTTCAAATTATTAACTCCTGCACATTGTTTACAGAAAACGTGTATTAAAAAGCTACAATTTATTTACCGTATATATATAACAGAAATTGCCTGGTCTTAAGTGTGAACTAAAATTTGTGAAAGTGTTTAATGACGAAAAGCAGGTTTGCATCATCAGGTTTTGAAAAACCCAGAGTCATTCATGAAGTTCTTCAAGAAAGTAAAGGCAACCAGCACAGTGGATGAGTTCACCGCCGCAAAGTTTGAATAACCTTTCATCTTCCAGCGAAATTGAGCAGTTTGCACTGGGAATGTAATCTGATAGTATTCCGGAGTAATCCCTGCCTGGCCGATGCTGTAACCGCTCCCTCCGGCCACTAGAAGCGTTGTTGCCTTTGGCGGTCGTTTTAAAAGGTGAGCGGTGTATTCTGATGAAATATTTCGCCTTTCTGCTGCCCATCACGCCGAGGCTCGGAATAGACCCAGAAGAGAGATTTGAAGAGTGTGTGTTCTTGTGGTGCGGTGTCAGTCAGCTGTCATGACTTAAAATACCCGATGCTCCTCATCCCATGTCCATAATTGTGTTGCTGGAGTTACTTCACCAGTCAAATCATGCTAAAGTGGGTTTCTGTAAGTTTAGTGCAGCGGAATATATGGATGAAACTCCGTTTTGGTCCAATGAGATATCAAACAGAATGTTTGTGGACAGTTAGACTCGTTTTGATTTGGACTTTTTATCGTTTTTCTGGATTTTTATTGACTTTACCTAAGCTGACCATATTTTGATTTCGAAAAAAGAGGAGAACCGGCGCGGCCTTGAGACTAATTCTCGGAGGTCATATGCTTCAATGGTGCAAAACTTCTGTAATAAAAAAAATTTAATCGGTAAAAACGTACATCTTTAACAAAATAAAAGTCCTGGACTCTTTTGAAATAAATAAATAAATAAATAATATACATTATATAATTAATAATACTTTGATTAATTCACTTTTAATATGAAATATTGTTCCACAAATCAGTTCTTCTGTTATAAAATCCAGCTTCAACAATATATATATATATATATATATATATATATATATATATATATATATATATATATATATATATATATATATATATATATATATATAATAACATCAACCGTAATATTGGTCTTAATTTTAAATCTTAATAATTGGTCCACTTATTAGTGAGCAATAGCAGTGGGACGTTTTTATATGACAGATAATTTAATAATATAGAAAGTTTCAAATTTATTAGCTCATTTTCGTTACATGAGCATTTAATTTAATTTATTAATACATTAACACTATCGTTTCAGATAATACATTAATATTTATGTGTCTGACCTAACAAACAAGCTCTGAAACATTAAGACGAGCGGGGTTTAACCTAGAGAAGCATCAACCATTTCAACTCTCTTTCTCTCTCTCTAAGCCCCGCCCTCCTCACAGACAGTTGCAAAGACCAATCAAACTAAGGATGACTTTGTGTATTACCCAATCAAAATTTTTAAAAGAGGTCTTCAAAAAATGCGTGTGAAATGATTCGCATGAGATTCTGCTTTAAAAAACAAAACAAAAAATTAGCCGTCCGGTATTGTTTCAAAACGAGACGCGCAATTCAATTCTCAAATAATTTAAAGCACAGTTGGCAAACGTGTAATGGTCCTTTGAAGAAGCGTGAAACCCAGACATTTTCGTGAATTTATAAAACCTGTCCAGACGCCCCGAACACGAGGTAAAAAGAGGACGCTTGGTCACCCTATGTACCCGACTTACGAATGTCCTAGATAACGAAAATCCTGAGAGAAACTAAACGTGTCGCGGCAAAAATGACGAAAATTATGTTTTTTTTTTCTCTCCCGTAGAACCGCCATCTTGAAATACGTCGTGCATATCCCTGAGATTTACGTAAGACCCTTAGGATCACCGATCTCGGGAGATTACGGAAATCTTGGGGATTTGCTCGACTTCATTTCAAGATGGCGGTCACAAGATGGCGGTCCGTATATTGTGAGATTACAATGTGAGATATTGTGAGATACAATGTGAGATGTTCCGTATATCATTATATACTGTACCTTTATTAACACCTGCCAAAATACTGCTATGAAACATGTTATTATTACATTTATTACCAATATTTTATCATTCATAAAAAATGTGTCTGAATTAATGAAGTCGTGGCACGAATTAGATGGATTTCATGTCAAATGCAGCTTTGCTAATGACATTTTTGCCAAACAAAATGGCTCTCGGCACGGAACAATTTCGTAAGTCGGAATACAGCTGTATTGTAGCTGGAGTTTCTGTCTTCTGTCACTTTTCTCAGGGAACGAGTGCTGGAACACTCACCTCTCCTCTGCACAAAGGTTCTGAAGACGGCAGGTGTAACCAAAGGCATTTAGTACGGATGGATGGAGATCCACAGATAATTGCCTTCCTGGCTTGTCTTAAGGTCAGTTCTCTTGACAAAAATGGCTGTTCTTTTACCTTTTGCGACTTCAAAGTCACTCATTAGAGTCACGTGATGAGACTGAGAACATTTTTTAAACACTTTTTTACACTTCTTCAACACAAGTTTTGCATAAATGCATATACTTTTCATCCATCTAATCTCACTCTCTCTGTGTGTGTCTACCTGTCCATTCATTCATTCATTCATCCCTCTTTCTCTCTGTATATCTGTAGTCATCCATCTATCCAACGTTCTGTCTATCTATCTATCTATCTATCTATCTATCTATCTATCTATCCATCCATTCATCTTCTCTCTTCTGCTCTTTGTTTATATACGTATACTTCTGTCTATGTGTACATCTAACCATCCCTCCATCTCTCTAGCCATTCATCCATCTTCTCTCTCTCTTTCTCTCTCTCTCTCTCTCTCCCTGTTTATATATATATTTATGTCTAGGTATAGTATCTATCTATCTATCTATCTATCTATCTATCTATCTATCTATCTATCTATCTATCTATCTATCTATCTATCTATCTATCTATCTATCTATCTATCTATCTGTTTCTCTGTTTCTCTGTTTCTCTCTCTGTTTATCCATCAATCCGTCCATCCATCCATCTATCTATCCATCCATCCATCCATCCATCCATCTTTCTCTCTCTCTATGTATATATACTTCTGTCTATCCATCCATCCATCCATCCATCCATTAATCTATGGATGCATTCCTAGGAGCTTGGCAAATCTCTCTCTCTCCTTCTCTCTCCCTCTCTCTCCCTCTCTCTCTCTCTCTCTCTCTCTCTCCATCATTATTCTTTCACCGCTCTCCTCACCAGCTGCTACCTGTGCGGCTGCAGATTGGCACTTATGAAGAGAGTCTCGCTAAGTCTGACATCTATTACAGTTAAAGATCTCTCTGTCAGCTTCTCTCGCTCCGGGGCCAAGTACGGCTAATGATTCCAGCCCTGCATGCATTTAAGAAAGAAGAATTGACAGCAGACAATTCATCTGCCGCGTGTGCGAGTGTGTGTTTCTTGGCGAGGCTTTGACTGATGGGAGGTTTATAATTTAATGCACTGCTTTCAGTGCTTAATATCACCTTCTTTCCTGTCGCAGTTAAAACTCTCACTGTACCTGTCACTCGAGTGGGGAGCCAATTAACCGCCTTTTCTGCCCTTCCCATCACAATATGCATGCCAGAATTATTAGGTTTCAGTGAAATGGGCTACTTGACAGTGTAAGTGCTTGATGAAAGAGACGGGGACGGAGAAAGAAAGGCTTTTGTTAGTATTACAGGGACTCGGTGTAAATTGCTTGTGAAAACACCATGTGTGTGTGTGTGTGTGTGTGTGTGTGTGTTTCTATTAAAGTCAAATGTTGTGTTTGATATTGAGCATGTGATTAGTTTGACCTTTGCCAACCTGCGCTGAACTTCACTGTGTTTGAGTTGTGTGCAGACAGTTAAATCATGTGGTGAGAATATTTCAACAACATCTACAGCAGTGGTGGGCAATCTAGTGGCGCGGGGGGCACGTGTGGTCATTTGGTTGAATTTTACCCTCCTATTATGCTCGGGGCATATTGACCAATTTTCAAATTTTAAAAATATTTTTTAAATACTTAAAAGTGTTCTCCTGCTTGGCTTATTTTGGTGTAATCATCATATAGAAAATATAATGATTCAGTTCACTTCATTGTAGCACCATGCTACATATTTACGTTACAAAGAGACTGTTTGGGTCAAATTGACCCAAGTTAAAAAAGCTTAAAAATTAAACAAATATATATTTCTTTGTAACTTTGATACGTCTCGTGCTAAGACAGTGTAATCTACATGTAAACAAAACATGCTTCAGTTTATATATTTGTAACGTCTACATGTTTTTGTTATATAATGTCATAATATCAAATATAATGTTCTCGTCAATTTGACGCTTCAGATAAAATTGAAAATAATAGTCAAAAACTATTTGTTTCTTTGCAACAATGAGACATAATAGACTGCTGTCTCACACGCTCACACTCTCTCTCTCTCTCACACACACACACACACACACACACACACACTCTCTCTCTCTCTCTCTCTCTCATACACACACACTGTTTTGGGGAACTTTTTGGTTTCTGACACTTATGTGTATAATAAAAGCTTTATATCAAAGTTAAATTAAATTAAGTTAAATTAAAAACATGAAGCAAAAGAAAACAATAATAAAAACAAAAACAACAACAAAACCAACAAATTCAAAACAAAAAGAAAAAAAAAAATGAAATGCTATATAAAAAAATTTATATAAAAAATAAATATAAAAAAAATAAAAGCCCACCCCTGTAGAAAGGGAAAGTGAAATTGAGTGATGATGGCCACTAGGGACCAAATTGTGCCCTGCATTTGACCATCCAGTGAAGTTACACATATAGTGAAGTGACACACACACACAAACAAACCCGGAGCAGTGGGCAGCATTAAGACATTGGGCCCAGGGGCATTTGAAGGGAGAATCGAACCTGCAACATGGGAACAAAAGTGTTTTTTTGCTTCTTCTGCATCTCCTAGTAATGACACTACTCAGAAGTCAGCCTTTGTTTTATATCGTTTTAATTTGGTTGAGAAAGAAATAATTGAATACAAAATTAACTTCCAACCCGCCATCGGAAATGTCTAGAAACATGCTTTCCAGTTTAATTCCAATAAATAATACATTAAAGTAATATAATCACTTTGAAACATACCTGGAGGTTGAAAAACCAATAAAATAAAATGAAAAAATAACATTCCAACTGTGAAACAAAATATTATACAATAAAGAAACTATTCAGGTGGTCACATTCTCACATGGTCACATAGGAATTTCACCAGCATATACATATCGAAATAAAAAAAATCTTGCAACTGTAGCAATTGAAATAATAGTTAATTAAAATAGCATTTTTTTAATCAATAATTAACAAATAGGGGGGTACAATTGTTACTAACTCAACCAAAAACTGGCGAGGTGACGGCTACTAGCCACTTCTAGCCGACGTCAGTGACATACAGCGCCGCCTAGTGGTGCATACAATAAAAAAATACGAAAATAATATCTCCGAGTACAAAAACCCCAAACTATACAATATTTTGTCAATTCAAAAGCAAATAATTTATCTCGCTGCACAAGTCCCCATCATCACTCATCACTGGACCCAGAACAAGATCCAACCTTTCACCATCACTAAATTACAAACTGATATTCAATGATAGAGACATTTTCCAAAACGCTATAATTCTGTAAAAAGAGCGTAAATAAAGCGTAAGTGACTGGAGCATCTGGCACAGGAGGCAATACTCTTTTTGTCCTCTCCCCTGATGAGCTTTCATTCCTGACAGGTGTCGTGGATTATTCCATCCTGTGACCGCCCCAGGCCATGCTGACAGGTGCACACAAACCTTGGTCTTCCCACTGTAAAAGCCTGGAATTATTCAGCCATCTCCGCAGCTTCCCAGGCAATGGCGGCCGGATCAGGGTTGCAAAACCAGTATAGTCAAGAATTTTGAGTCTGGTCTGGGGCGGAAACAGCTTGGGGAATTGGTTTAAAGTTCAAGTGCCATTTTTTGTTTTTGCAAATTAGGTGTGCAGAGCTGTCTGGAATACCGTATTTACGCGAATATAAGAACCCCCCTTTTTTTACGAATTTTCGACGCTAAAAACTTGAGGGTAGATTAGTAGATCTGCGATTATAAGCCGATTAACACGAGCAAGTAGTGAAATAAATCCAAGGAAGAGCTTCAAATGGGAAATGAAGTTCTGATCACTAGAATCAACTTTTATGTCTATTATTTTTACTTCTTTATATCTATTAACTCATGTAAGTCTATTATTTTTACTTATTTTATTTTAGTAAATGTTTACTTTTATATCTATTATTTATTTACTTTTTTATCTATTATTCAAGTAAAACAAAATCAAAATAATACGAGTCACATTTTAGGTTTGTTAAATAAAGAAAAAAATTGTATTTTTAAGAGAATAGTAACGTATTTGAATTTTAATTTTGTGCCCTAAAAATCAGAGGGGTTCGCAGGGTGCTCATATTTGCGAAAATACGCTTTATTGGTTGTGATTTTAAATCATCACTGGCAAAGAAAGACAAATAAAATATCAAACCATTATAAACATAATTCAGATGACAAATGCGCAAACCAATAGATGACACTGGAAAGGCAAAAAAAAAAGCACACAGAGAGGAAACAAGTATTGAATCAAGCGGCAAATAGCAACTTTACTTGAAAATGAAATCAATGAAATTGAAAAACAAAATCAATAAATAAAAATTCTGGTTAAAAGCTTTTCTTAAAATACGTTTTTTTTTACTCTTTAACGAACTAAGCTTGTGACTCATATCGCTTCAATGTCATTTTACTTAGTAAATATATAGTAATATATAGAGAATAATAGATAAAAAAAAAAATCTATTCTAGTGATTGAAACTCATCCTCCCAGAAACCTCAGCGGCTCATCAGATCATGATGATCCTCGTTTTGCAGTATTTATTTCTTATTGCTCCTGATTTGAAATATGAAATAAATGGGTGCCTATATTTTCGCGCATATTTGAAATGTGCGCATATAAGCACCCCCCAAGCTAATGTAAAGTAAAAACGATAAGCCTCAATGGAAATCAGATGCTCTAGAGCGAGTTTAAAAACTCATCTGAAGCGAGAGATAATAGTCCCGATGTCAGTGCCAAACGTGCGCCATTGTTTGTGAGCTTCACATGGAAAACAATGTACATTAAATGACGCCACGCAAAGCGTTTGTCTCTCCATCCCCGATGCAGCGCTCTTGTCTTCCGCTCAGTAATTGCTGTTAGTGTTCGGTTTGCACTCCAGATCTTTTGTTCTGGAGAGCGTGTTCCTGTGGGTGTTGCGAGTCGTGTACCTGGGCTTTTGTGAAAAACTGAATCTTAAAGATGGATTTAAAAAAAAAAACATGGCCATGTGTAACCTTGGCAGAGTTTGATGAGAGGTTCTGAACGTCTCCCGAGAGCCGAAATTGCAGAATATGGATGTTGGATAGAAGAAAATACGCTTTCTCCACTATAATGTATATGTTAATGCATTTAACATCTGAAAAACAAAGCATCCCTCAAGGAGAAGGAAATAATAAGCTTCTTATATTCGTCCATCCTTATGCTCTCGGCTTCTCCTACCTGGAGAAACAAGATGGTATCACAGACCTACATTCCTCCTACACTCCTGCTTTCCAGCTCTCCCCGGAGAATTACACCAACCACCTCAACCTTAACCTTCACACGCAAATTCAGGACTAAGTTGACATATTCCACATTTTTAGTGCTCAAACCGGCTGTAAATGTTTTTGCTGATGGGCTTGGAGATGCCCACATTGCTCTGAGACTTGCAGACCCATCGGTAGCAAACTGGGTTAGATGGCTGGAAGGGTTTGCTTGTAGGGTGCTAATGGAACACTATCAATATGCTAACACAATGCTTAGTGGGGTTCAGCCGAGTGACCCGGAATAGTGCGGCGTGACCCCTGGAGTGTGTGGGCGGAGTTTAGTGCAGACGGTGCGAGCACAGACAGTGTGCATCGATGCCGAGAGCTGAGATTCCATTTTTATTCTCCTCGTCTTTGCTTTCCTCGAGTTGTCGTTTCAGCGAGTTCATTTGGAACCGTTACTATGGCTGCGGTGAGTTTGGCGTCCATCTTGAGAGTACAGATCTAAAGATTTACCTCACCTGGAATAAACTGATTTGCTCATTAAATCAATATATCAAGTTAGTCAAGGACACATACATGAACATTGTAGCAAAACAAATGCAACTCGTCGCCATCGGAGAATGGAAGCGGATCATTTTGGTCGTTTGAACTTACAAAGCATTTGTTTCGTAAAAGCTTTCCAGTGTTTGCTAGTACTGAATGCGTCACGTACCGTATTTACGCAAATATAAGCACCCCTTTTTTCAAATTTTCGACGCTCAAAATCTTTGGGTGGAAGTTACACACTTACCCGAAGCAGCGGGCAGCCCTAAGACTTCAAAATGAACAAGAAGTTGAGCAATTTTGATCTTTAAAAAGCTTATCCAGTGCTTTGACAAGTTTTTGACAAGTAACCCTAACCCCAACCCTAACCCTAACCCTAACCCTTACCCTTACCCTAACCCTTACCCTTACCCTTACCCTTACCCTAACCCTACTTCTGCAATGTCGCTTCGGTTTGTGCAGAAATTTTCTTTGCTAATCAGCTGCAGCGTCGTAATCTGCATTTCCCTTTGTCAATGGAGACAAATTATTTTCTGTAATTATAATCATGTTACATGCAGAGTTTTCAACTAGTTCAATAGTCAACCAGTCAAATAAAGTGTGTTCATGTCCGCCACAGCCTTTGCGTGAAACTTGTGGCTTTTTAGTCTTGTTCTCTTACTTGGTTCAATCAAGTGAAATTTTTATCAAAATAAGTGAAGAGTATTAGAGCCGTGTTGATTCTTTAGGATTCAGTCTGAGTAAGCGGCTGGTCCAATTATCCAGTTGTTTTTTTAGCCTGAATCTAATGTCTATCATTACACCATTATATACATCTTGGTTAATAGGTCAAAAACACAACTGTGTGACCCTGCAGGATTGATTTCTACTCTTTAAAACAAAATAATTACAATTTTTTTGTGGAAAATGATGCTGTTCCCTATTCCTACCAGGATAGCGCTTTAAAACTGTAATCAGTTTGTTGAAGAGTAATTACACTGTTCTGGAAAGATTACATGGCTTTGTCGTGTATCTAATCAAAGAGATGGTGTTTCTTTTTGAAACTTTCTCACGTTTGTTAGTAGCATGTAGGTGCTGACGCTTTTTTAGCTAAACATAATATGAACCGTGTATAGGATAGTGTGTGTGTCCAGGTACTTAGATTAAAGTGGGGTCCTGAATGCTAGGATTATGTACTAAAGTGGGGCCCTATGGGCACTTGTGACTTCTGACGTTTAGGTAAAAGTGGGGTCCCAGAATGCTAGGTTTTTGTGTTTAGATAAAATTGGGGCCCTACGTGCACTTGTGACTCGGCCCCACAACTTTTTCCTGAATTTAGATTATAGTGGGGTCTCAGAATGCTAGGTTTTTGTACTAAAGTGGGGCCCTTTAAACACTTGTGACTCGGCCCCACAACTTTTTCCTGAATTTAGATTATAGTGGGGTCCCAGAAATGCTAGGTTTTTGTACTAAAGTGGGGTCCTACGAGCACTTGTGACTCTGATCCACAACTTTTTCAGCTATTCAGCTATAAAGTAGGGTTCCACAATGCTAGATTTTTGTAATAAAGTGGGGTCCTATGAGCACTTTGACTTTGCCCCACAACTTTTTCATGTATTTAGATCAAAGTGGGGTCCCAGAATGCTAAGTTTTTGTACTAAAGTGGGGCCTTACGAGCACTCGTGACTCGGCCCCACAACTTTTTTTCATATATTTAGATCAAAGTGGGGTCCCTGAATGCTAGGTTTTTGTACTAAAGTGGGGCCCTTCGTGCACTCGTGACTTGGCCCCACAACTTTTTTTTAGATATTAAGATCAAAGTGGGGTCCCAGAATGCTAGGTGTATGTACAAAAGTGGGGTCCTTTAAGCATTTGTGACTCGGCCCCACAACTTTTTTCATGGATTTAGTTCAAAGTGGGGTCTCAGAATGCTAGGTTTTTGTGCTAAAGTGGGATCCTACGAGCACTTGTGACTCTGTCCCACAACGTTTTCCGGTATTTAGATCAAAGTGGGGATCCAGAATGCTAGGTTTATATACTAAATTGGGGCCCTACGTGCACTTGTGACACGGCCCTGCAACTTTTTCAGATATTTAGATTAAAGTGGAGTCCTAATAGCTAGGTTTTTGTACTAAATTTGGAACCCTATGAGACCTTTGACTGGGCCCCACAACTTTAAAGGATGTTTGAGGGTCAAGATGAGAGTAAAGAGTGAGCGGAAACATTTTGATGATGTTAAAATGCGGGAGGAGGATGGTATATGTCTGAGTGTGTGTGTGTGTGTGTGTGTGTGTGTGTGAGTGTGTGTGTGTGACGGAGAGAGAGAGAGTGAGAGACATTCATCGACCACACCTTTGCACCCAGCAATAGGCATGTGTAAAAAGATGCTTTTTTTCCCCCCTTTTCCATTATCTCCTGTTCAAATCACAGGTTGGCTTGGCGGTGTGAGTGCCCTTTCCTTACAAAATGACAGGCAATGAAGGCAGGGACAAGGGGATGCCAGCGGCCATGCCAACTAATGCTTCTGGAAATTGCCGGCTGACTGCAGAGTGCACTGAGCGAGCGGCCCTTTAATTAGCACCCGGACTGACAGAGCACACACACACACACACACACGTTTCATTCACTCATTATATTTTCACCTATGCTGTCTTTTTTTCACTGTAATGTCTTTTTTTTTTGTCACAATTACAAAGCAGATTGTTTTCCCTCAGCTAAACATGCTCGTCATGGCCACTTTTCTAATTGACTAGCTCACTAGCCGTTTTACATTTTACTCCGATTTCCGATCTGTGCGTCCCATCCTGTTCACGAGGAATCGATTGTGCTCACGGTTGCATATTCGACGCACACAAAGACATGGTCCGAGTTGGGCGGGCGTACAATGGTCTCGCAGTTGTCCGGGGGCTATTACGGTCTCATTAAAAGCTAAGCAGTGGAGGAGCTCTGGCCGATAAATCAATCACGCGCTCTGTCGCCACTGGAGACGGATCAATTCTGAAGAGACACCCTTCCAGTTCAGTTCACTCATGCGATGAATCATAAGCAGCCAGTCGCAGAGTGCTCAGTGCTGTACCTTTAGATTGGAGTTCAGATTATAGTTCATTTATAAATTTCCGTATTTACAATATAACCATCCCGTTTTTGCGAATTTTTGACGGTCAAAAATTTTGGGGGTGCTTTTGGCAATTTCAAATATGCGCATACATACTAATGGCTACAAACGAGTGCAATGTGTCATCGCAGAAAGAGTCGAAAATGAAGAACACGGGCAAGGAGTAAAAAAAGAAAAATCCAAAGAACATGCACAATCAAAACGCTTGGTCGCTGCACAGGAGATAAATAATCCTTCCTCCTCACACGGCTTGAAACAGGCCGGAGCTTGAAATAATTGTTCTGCGCATGTGCGGAGTCTGACGGCAGAGCAAAGAATCTTGGGGAATGAAGTCCTGACCACTAGAATCGACTTTTTGTTATTGATTATTCAAGTAAAACAATATCAAAATGATACGAGTCACAAGTTAGGTTTGTTAAATAAAGAAAAGATAGTATTTTTAAGAGAATATTAACGTAATTGAACCAGAAACATTACTTATTTTTTATTTTATCATTTTTATTTTTATGCTGAAAAATCAGCAGGGTGCTTATATTTGTACTTTTACTTTTGGAGTACAGAGCCAGCAGAAAGCGATTTAAATTGTGCACAATACGCAGCGTCTTGAACAAAAGATCTCGCCAATTGTTGGAGAAATATAAAATGGAGATATTTTATTTCTTTTTTAATTTTATTGAAAGTAATTGACAACTAAAATAGTTCCTAATACTATGGACCATATTTTATCACAACTGAATCAAACGTTTAAGCAGCTATTTTTATAAATTAATAAACAAAAAATATATAAGTATAATTAACAAAAAAAAATATTTATTTTTTTTAATGCATTTTAAAAGAATATTAAAAAACATTTTACTAAATGAAACACATTAGAGAATATATTAATCAAATATTTAAATTAGAAAGAAAAATCTCTTTATATATTTATTTTAGCATATTATACACATACACATATAGGTGCATATTTATATGCTGTAAATATGTCTGTACTGAACTTAATTAGTCAGTGCTATACAGTTAAACATAATTACAACAATACTCACATTTAAAAACCATTTTAAGACTGCAAATTTAGTAATTTATTTGTTTATTTTACATTTATTGTCAAAGTCCCACAAGTGTTGATGAAGTTGGAAGAAAAGATCACGTTTTTTGTTCATTTGGGCTTGATTAGCCATCTCATTATAATTGAAATATGAATTGAAATCCAATCACACTATTTTTTTTTTTTTACATTCTCAACTTTAGTTGCTGGTTGAGACTGCACGGCTCTGTTTAGAAACAAACATGCCAACACGGATTTGTGTGCTTTTCCTGAAACAGCCAATTAGTCAATGCAAAAAAGTTTGGGGTTTTTTTTCTGAATCCTGGTGTTTGTTTAGTTAAGATTTGCAGGATAGCACTTTTATTAGTTTTTATTTGTTTATTTAGGTCCAAAACATTTTATTTTACCATTTGGCCCAAAGGTCGGCTTTACTCAGCATTGTCTTGTTTCACAAACCCCCCAATTTATCTCGCTCTGTGTCTCCAGTCTCAGAGCTTTTAAAAAAAAATATGCTGATGACGAAGAAAAAAAAAAAAAAACGAGTGAAAACAACCTCATTTTTGCTTTCAATGTCAAGGGAAACAACTTGTTATTGGGTTTTAACTGACTTGACATTTTTGTTGGATCAAACACCACATCATACCTCGTTCTCTGGGGAAGAGAGGAATAATAGAGACACTGAAGTGCTTTTTGATCACTGCAGCCATTTTACCATCTAGTTATTTTTAGTCCAAAATGTAGTAATCAATCAGTCCTGTTTATTCTCTTTAGGTTTATGGGACGTGCTCACGTATAAATAGTTCACCAAACCAACATTGATCCAATCCAAAAAATTGCACTATAAAGTACACAGTGTAAACGGTGACAGTATGGCACACTTAAATAAAACATAGAATAAATATTCTAAATATCTCAAAGCACACTACAGAAACTAAAATGTTCCAATACTCCTGTAAAAACTGAAAATGAAACTAAAATCTGACACAACGTACAGTAAAATGCATTTATGTATATAAAATGAATGGGAACATTTAAAAGGTGATTTAAATGTTTTAACATTTAAATGTATATATACTATGTAAATGTGTATGTATATATATATATATATGTATTTATACTGTATATATACCCTAATATTACCGTAACCGCATTTTAACATATTAACATGCAACAGATTCAATTTTTGTATATACGTGTTATATGACGTGCATATATATAACGTATTTATAATATACTGTTTTCATAAGGTTTCATATTCATTAAGGTGACCTTTTGACTTGAATCGGCACAGCTATTATGTGCACAATTTAGAAAAAGGAGAAAATAGGGAAAATATAAAGGTATGCAACAGCATTCTCTGTATCCATGTCATCAATAAAAGACTATGAATAAAGTGTTCCATATACGTAGAAGAAATGTATCTGTGAAACTTAATATATTTAAATATTTTCAAAATACATAGATCCAATATATGGGGAATTTTTTAACATGTACATGCAAAGATGTTCATATTAAACCTAAATAAGACGGAAAGATTGAAATATATGAACAATAACTATATTTCCATGTATTTAAATTAATTCAAGCAAATTGTAGAAACAGAATACTCGATATACATGTAACAATATAAAAGGGAGTTAGGATAATACACACATATGTTAAAAAACATATTTAATATTTAAACATATTCAACCCACACACCTGATGAAAACCCTCACGAACCCAAGAAGAGCATCAACTTTTTCACACGGAAAATACACGAGTCCGAGTTTGGCGCTGTTCCTCTCTGTTATCTTATAAAATAAAGCTCTAAAGGAAGTTTCAAGCCACGTCAAATGAAAAAGTAATGACATGGTCAGCAGCACCATCGCTGCCTTGTTACTAAACCTTTCAAAAAGTCCAAGTAGTCAGCGACCTTTGACCCAGCCTCGACAAAACGCTACAGTGTCACTGTTATGAAACTATTCTGCAAAGGCGCCGCTCATAAACAACCAGCGATGTGCCAGACACCCAGCCGAGAAAGTAAAGAGATGTAAGGAGAACATGTACAGCTTAGATTCCTCGTGTAATTTTTGGCATCCGGGGCGGTTTGGAGCCGACCTTTAACCCTCACATTCTGCAGTTAATTGGCAAACTAGGTGCGGGTCAGTGGTGGGGCATTGGTTCCTGCAGTTATTATGATGGCACTGTAAAGACCCGGATAGACAGGAACACAAGGCCATGTCTGGGATTCTGTACAGACATTGACTGGTGTTTCTGTTGTGGTAACTGCTGGACCTCGATGGCCGTGGCTGACCTGGCCATGTTGACCACGGTCTAAATGACTTTAGAGGGAGGATTGTAAACGTGTAAGTGATTACATTGAGCGGTGTTTCACTTCATGCTTGAACACATATAGTCATCTATTGCCTTTAAATGGTACAAGTGCCACTGTGTCCACTATAGCAACACTATATTTTACTGCATATTGTATGCAATTTCCCCGTTTTGGAACAAATAACGTCAATTTCATTCATTCAAGCTGCTGCCAAGTTTTGGTGTTTGTTGAAAGTTATTTTGCTGAGTTTAAGTTCTGTTTGGAAATCAGAGTTCTCGAGGCAGAGTTCTCGAGAGTGTACGATTGTGCGATTTGATTGCTTTACGTTGGATAAATTATTTATGGATGGAAGGATGAATGGATGGATGGATGGATGGATGGATGGATGGATGGATGGATGGATGGATGGATGGATAGATAGATAGATAGATAGATAGATAGATAGATAGATAGATAGATAGATAGATAGATAGATAGATAGATAGATAGATAAAAGAAAAAAATACATAGGGTGAATATACAGCCTACTGTATGTCCACTTTTGCAAAACAGTCCTTAAAAGAACCAAAAAAAGACATTTTGAAAACTATAATGCATAATGGTCATGATAAGGTCACATAAACCTGCCACAGAAAGCACGTGTCACAGGTCTCAGGACTGTAGCTTTTACCCAAGGGCCCTCGTGGTGCCATTTAAAGAGCTGCCAACGTTCTACTGCTGATCCTAGATCAGGGAATCAAGAGTCAACCAGACTTTCACCAGCTGGCAAGTTATAACAACACAATGTGGTTCCTTCTTTGCCCTCAAGCTCTTTTTGCACTTCTTGTTATTTCTTTCTGGAACAAGAGCAATTGTGAGAGGGAGAGAGAGAGGGAGAGAGAAAGAGGGAGGGAGAGAAAGAGAGATAGAGAGAGGGAGAGAAAGAGAGCTGGAAAGAGGGAGGGAGAGAGAGAAAGAGGGAGGGATTTAAAGAGAGAGAGAGGGGGAGGGAGAGAAGGAGATAGATAGAGAAAGGGGGGGTGAGAGAGAAAGAGGGAGGGAGAGAAAGAGAGAGAGAGAGGGGGAGAGAAATAGAGAGAGCAAGGACTGGCTTCTAATAGTCTGGTTCCCAACTTTCAGTACTGGTTTGTAATTGGCTGGCAACACAACGAGCCTGAAAAATGAGTGCCAGCTATCATCCAATCCAGCTCTACTCATGGCCTGAGGGCGGAATTATCATTGTTTAAATAAATAAGATAAAACAAGCTTAATCACTAGATGAGCGTGTATTATGATCACAAGGTTGAGTTTCGCAGCGCATTTATTGCTGATAAAAACAAAACTCAGACTGTCAGAAAAACATGACCTGACATCTTGAGAAAGTCTTTGTGTGCAGTTATAGCTTTAGTGATGGGCAACACACTGGAGCAGATGTTCCCGTGAAGGCAACATCAGCAACAAAAGCTCTAGGCAAACAAAGGACCACAGACAGCTGAGATGGAGATTAAAGTGGCATTTTATGAGAAATAAATTCAAATTTTTATTCGTCACAAACATATTGTACGTGTTACAACATGTAGTGAAATGTGTTTTTGATCGTTCCAGCATTTAAACATAGAGATGGGGGAAATACAATAAAATGTGCAAAAGGGAATAAAGATGAAGATGAAGACTAGAAATATGATAAATACAGGAGATTTAAAGATAAAATTTGGAATATTAATAAAAATACAAAATAAAAAAAAATACAAAATTTCAAGAATAAATCAACTGACATAAAAAAAGTAAATAAATAGTACATAAAGCAAGTAAAATACGAAAAAAGTGACTCAGTGATTGAGAAAGTTGTTCGTTAAATTCACCATTTAAAAGTGTTCAGTAGAAAACGCTAAAACCTTTTTTTTCACGCTTCGGATTTTTCGTCCGCTTTTTTAACGTTTGGATTTCGAAAAAAAAAGCAAAAAGAAAAGTTTCAAACGAACATGTGAAGATTGCAAGCAAAAGAAAAATAAAAAATCAAACGGAATTGTAAGCGAAAAACAAAAAACCAAACGTAAATGTGAAGCATTTTTGTTTGTTTATTAGAAATTTTCGTTTGATATTTTTGGCCCTAATCTGATTACATACATTACAATCATTGCCTTTGTGTAACCAGAAAAAAAAAATATATAATATAATATAATATAATATAATATAATATAATATAATAATTAGGGGGCGGGGCTATCTTGAAGAGGCCCTTTGTAAGTAAAAGTTTCGTAACGTGGGTCTTTTGTAAGTAGAGGTACAACTGTATTTGATTGTATAAAACTGTATCATCATGTATGTGGCTTGATAAGAGTGTATTGTTACACATTTTAACCACGTTTCTGTTTCTCCACTTTTCAGAAGAGAGGATCTGAGTGGAAAAATAACAAAGACATTTCCAGAGGTGTACGGTACTTGAGTAAATGTACTTCGTTACTTTACTTAAGTATGTTTTTGGCTACTTCGTACTTGTACTGAGTATCAAAAACATAAGCAACTTTTACTCTCTACTCCACTGCATTTCTGATTAAGTAGCTGTACTTTTCACTCCACCACATTTGAATTTTCACTTACTGTTACTCGTTACATTTTGATTGTGCGCGACAAATCCTAATCGTTTTTTTTTGTAATAATTTTTTGGGCGAACGAGGCGATTTTGCCATTTGTCGTCTGCTGAAGATACAGGAAGCTAATTGTGAATTAGAAACCACATGAACGCGACTTAGAGATGTGAATATTTACCAGGATTTTATTGTATAGGATTGATCTTATTTATTTTGCACATTCGAGTTTGATTGAGACTGACCTTTTGTTCTTTATTTAATTAGTTTTACCACTTTTGAAACATTAGAAAATGTATTAGAAAATAAAACTTCATGAAGAGACATTTTTCACATTTCTTTGTGAATTTTTGCCTAAATTTAGTATGAGTAAAATACTCAAGTTCGATTAAAATTCAATACTTTGTTACTTTGACTCAATTCTCTTTTTATAGTGGTGACTTTTTACTTGTATTGGAGTAACATATACAGTACGTATCTGTACTTTTATTTAAGTATGGTTGTCTGGTACTCTTTACAACTCTGGGCATTTCTGGCCCATCATGGAATGCTGAGACGACGAACCACCCCGCTCGGGACGGAGGGGCAGACACGTGTTTTTGAGGCTGATGGAGATGTGTGAGTGGCAGACTGACATGATAGTGTGGTGACAGAGTGGAGGTGTGTGACGTGTTAATAAGATGGTGTGTAGTTGTTCCGGTGACAGAAAGCAAGCCAACACCCACAGCTCACTAGTGCCCGATATCTGACAACCACATCATCCAACCATTTCACTTCCTGTTCCTGCCATTCCATCCCCTGGAGATCTCCTGCCAAAGCAGCTAATTTCGTCCCCGTGGACCGATGCCGGGGCGACAGGAGTGGCCCTTGCTTATCGCAACAGGATTTAATACACTCCCCAAAGACTCCGAGGCGAAATTAGAATGGTGTGTGGCATTTCCGTCCTCGGCTTTATCCAGACTGTGCCAAAGCTCGCGCAAATCCGTGCCACGTTTCTGCCTCGAAATTGCGGCCCGGCACCCACACACTTTCAAGTACGCACGTACAATTAAATATTTAAATGGCCCTCAAAACCCATTTCCCGGCTCTTGTTTTTGCATGCGTTTGTTGGCTCTCCACTTCAACACATTCCCGAGCCATTTTGCTATAATTTCCATTAATATTCAAATACCACAGCTCGGCCTCCCTTAGGACAACTCATCCTTTTCCCCCTCTCCTCCCTGTTATAATTAAGTCTCTGATTGGTAGGGAAGGAAGATGCTTTCTCACACCTCTAACTGAAACTCTTCTCTTGTGAGGACTGTTGCCTCTAGTCTGCAGTCAGGACTATTGCCTTCATGCGCAAGTTATGACTCATGTGGACGAGTTAGATATATTTGTGAGGAGAAAAGCATCTGGCTTTCACTTACTTGACAGATGTTTGAGCATCTACTGTGCTGTTTACTTGGTTAATAGATATGTGCCGTAGATTTTCACTTGTTCGAAGACTATTTGGTTTTGGGATGAACAGTGTCTGGCAAAGACAAATGCAACATACGGTAGTTTGACGCAGTTAACGGAATAAGAACAAGGTGTGATTAAAATTTTCAGAAGATTAAAAATTATGATGTCAATTTTGCCGTTCATTTTCTTTTTTTATTATTAACAACCATGCTAATATTAAACAATACTCAAATTTTACACATCCAAAAAACATTGTACTGAAATATTCAGGTTTTCACTGTAAATTGTTTTGCCCTCTGCAAAAACATATTGTGAACAATATGTTTTTACACATTTACACAAATTTGAAGTTGTTTATTTTAAACAAGTGTTCTCAATTAGTTACAGTTAAATATAATTACAAACAAATTCTTAAAACCCATTCATCCGTTTCTGGAACCATTTTTTTTTTCATTTCTGGGTCACGCGGAGCTGCAGCCAATCACAGCTACTTTAAGCTGGAAGGCGGGACACACTCTGGATTAGTGGCCTGTAAGAGACCTGGTCCTTGGCTCCCTCAAGTGGCAGTATGGGATGCCAAGGACGCAATCAAGACCAGCGGACAACAATTAAGATTGCACACCTGCAGGCACTTGTGCCTTAGTATTTAAGGGCTGCAAGGGACAATCGCTCTTGTCAGTTACTGAAGTCACGACCACGCTGTGAGGTTGATATGGGTCTGAATTTATGTCTTCGTGCTGGTTTAGTTGAAGCTCTGGTTCCGTGTTTCTGTTATTGGCTCTCATGCCTTGTTTTGTTTCTTGCTTGTTTTGAGTTATTTGTTAAAACCTTCTTATTTTTGCAACCTTCGTCATCCTGCCTTAGTCTCCAGCAACGACCCGTGACATGGCCAAACACAGACTTGAGGCGGCGACAGAACTACGCTGCAAAAAATTAAGTCTTGAGAAGCCAAAAAATCTTGAAATTAGTTATTATAATATAGTTATTAATTTGCTTGTTTCAAGAATATAGGGCATGTTTCAAGCTTAAAATTTTCTCACCCCCATTGGCAGATAATTTGACTTGATTTAAGTCTTTTTTACTCATTCTGATTTTGATTTTCTTATATTTTCATGTGCTTTTTCTTTTTAAGTGTTCCGACAAAAGCTGTTTTCTTTGCACTGTGGCGGTTTGTTTATGTCGATATCAGGAATTTCCATTTAATTCCTCTCTTCACGTTTGAATATTTTTTTTTTTACTTCTTTCAACCTTCTTCCTTTTTCTTTCAGACTGTGTGTGGAGAAGTTTATTGAGAGTGGATTAAAAGATTAGTCTGACAAGGAACAAATACAAATAACGCACCATTTCGCTAAACGCTTATCCAGCCGTGTGTGTGTGTGTGGCTTTATGTTTGCCCACATTCCGCTGGCGTGAATGGCACCCAGACAACAAACCAGGACTTAAATTGTGATTTCTCTCTTCTCTTTGACATGGCACACGTTTATTATGTGGCTAAACTCACTGTACGGTGAGCAAATCCATCGCCTTTGTGATTGTGCTAAGTAGAGATTTGTGTCAGTGGGGCTGTATGTTCTCACAAAGCCTGACTGATGGGATTAGAGACAATTGCACTTGTTGTTACTTATCTGTAGGTTTCTCCATTATCCAACAGACCCCCGTACAGAAGCCCCCTCGTCTGCCTGAGGTGATGCCTTTCTGAATGCTAACCTTATCATCCCTTAATACGTCTGGATGTGCGGCTTGGCTCTGCCAGGATCCCAAAGCCACAGCAATTCTGCTTGGAAGTTCAAGGACCAAATATCTGAGATCTCGAGTATTTCCTTTTCAACTTAACCCTCCTGTTATATTCGCTTCAGAGGAAGATCAATGATGTTCGCGGGTCAATTTGACCCGGGGGCCTTTTGTTATGCATATCAAGTTCAGGTTCAAGATTATTTACGTAGCACTTTTCTTAAGTTGCTATGTGGAAATATGGAAAAAATTGTCTTTAAAGCAGAAAAATGTCCATTGTTCATCTGTGTTCAAAAATTAGGGAAAAGAGTCAGTTACAAAAGGAAAAAAAAGAACAAGGATGAGAGAGAGAGAGAGAGAGAGAGAGAGAGAGAGAGAGAGAGAGAGAGAGAGAGTGTGAGTGAGTCAGTGGTGTTGTCTCATTGTTGCAAAGAAACAAATAGTATTTGATCTTTCTGACTATTTTTAGCTTCCATTTTGTCTGAAGGGTCAAATTGACCCGAACATTATCATTGTAACAAAAACATGTAGCGGGTGTTCCAAATATGTGAACTCAATCATTTTTTATTTATTTATCTGTAGATTACATAACTACAACAAGCAAGAGAGGTTTCATAGTGGAAAAAATACTTTTAAGTATTTTCGTGCGCGTGTACAATTCATTTTGGAAGGCGATTGTTTAATATTAAAATGTCAAAATCACAATCTAATCGCTGTCTGCTACACAGAGAAAAACATGACTGTTCTAATATTTACTTCTAACAAATACCAAGCTCAGTCAGCTTTACTCGTAGTTCATAGTTCTTAGTTCTTAGTTACAGCTTAGTCTGCTTTTAATTTTAAATTTTTTTTTTGTGCCCTGAAAAATCAGGGGAGTGCTTATATTTGCGTAAATACGGTATTTATAAACTTTGAAAATGGGTCAATTTGACTAGAACACAATAGGAGGGTTAATCATGTTCATTTATTTCATCCCAATTATTATCTTTCAATTATTTTATCCAAGACACCAGTAGCTTACCATCACCAGACGTACCTTACATGTTACGGTAGACTTCCGTCTTCCTCAGTAGTGACGGGGTTAAGAACAGCTGATTGATGAATGGCAACATCCTCCAGCAACGGGTGATCAGTAAGAGGCGGAGTCGACCTGTCAATCGGTTGACTCCGCCTCAGAGACAATCAGCTCTTCTTAACCACGCCCTGACTCCACCTAGTGACGCCTCTGAGGAAGATGGAAGTCTACTGTCGAAACGTGTGAGGTACGCACTTCTGTTGACGAGAAGCTACTACACAGTAAAAAGTGTCTCGTTGAATCAAAGTAAAAAAAATTTAGTCGACCTTACACCTAATTCATTTACTTTGGTTCAACTTAAAATTTTACTTTTTGAATTATTTAAGTTTTTAAGTTTAATGAAATCTCAAATGACATGTTTTCTCAATTGTTTTTAATTTTTTATTTAATTTCTTAATTTCTCATCAGAAGGGTTAAAAAAGAGACCACCACCATAATATATGCGCCAATTTGCATCTTCATTGATTAATTGGGCCTTGTGTACTAACGGATTGAATTGAAATAATAATAATAAGAGTATCTAACGTAATATTATAAAATCTGAACTAAACCCATGTGTCTTGACCACAGAGGTGTAATAACAACTTAATCAAATAAGTTGATGATGATAAGTTGAGCTTTTCAATGAACTTGAAATCTGTTCAGTTGGTCCATTTAACAGACAGGCAGCGACAGCGCCACCTATTGTGGAAATTGTAAACCGGTAAAAATGCAGCTACTCTACTCACATAACGAGACACATTGATGGTTGTTTACACAATTACCTTATTTAAACATCTAGTGTTTCCTTTAAAGACAAATCACTTCAATTGCCCCTTCTAACAACTGAACAAGATCAGGTTAATGTGTTTATGATTTATGTTAAAGTTTAAAAGAGTTTGAAAAAATGCGTAAAGCAAATGCAAGCTTCTCATTGGCTCATTGGCCAATTCTCATCTGCAAATCCAACAAACAAGGTCTTCTCTTCTCATCACCATCTGGCTCCAAAGCACATTTTTACTTTATTTCAAAGCAATTAATTTACTTTACACTAAAAGACTCACTTTTAATTTGGACGAAGCACAAATTTTACATTAAACTGATGGAAGACAGAAAATTAAACGCTTTGAGTTAGATCAGGTAGAAAAAATTATTCAAAGTAAAGACACGCCTTTGCGACTTTTTACAGTGTAGTGTCTGAGATAACAGAACCTATCTAGTATTTTCCCGTTCAGCTGGACTGATCTGACAGCTCCATGTGTTGTCGCTTTAAGAAGCCGCTTGTCCTGGTCCGTAGGCCGACATATTGTGTTCCTTGGCAGATTCAGCAGAAGTAGCGAGTGTTAACACCGCCGTGCCGCGTGATCCGTTGGCATGGAAGTTTTCCCGTGCCCTGTCATCACAAATTCCATGTGAGCTGCACTTTATCTAAGAGTTTGCAGCGCCAGGCATCTGGCTTTGTTAGCAGTGTGAGGTTTGTGCTGACATTGTTTGTTGCACCTGAAAGGGTCGTGTTCACATACGGTCCTGCTGACTGGATGACACGTCTACACCTGCGCGGCATTTCAGATAACGAGCGTTTGTTCAAGTGACCAGATGTGGGTTTTTTTTTTTTTTGTTTGTTGTGTTTGTGTGAGTTTGTACAAAGTCCCGCGTGTAAAATTGAACACACGTGCACTTTATAGTTTGGGGGGTTATTTTCACTCGCGGTGGAGTGTCATTCAGCTCTTGTGTATATTCTTGTATTTATTCATTCTTTAAATTTGCCGCCTTTCGAGATCCTCAAGGTTGCCTTATCTGCTGCCCATGACATGGCACTTTTTGTCGCCACTCATTTCAAAGAAAGCGTAAAGCATCATGGTTAGAGACGATAGACAAATCAAAGTGATGCAGTATGTACAGTCTAAACGAATGCACAAGCTGCAAACTACATGTGAGCAAAAATAATGCATTGATCATTATAAATTAAAAGTAAAAAAAAAAAAAAAAAAAAGAAAACCCAGTAAAAAAAAAAATAAGAGAATTGTATGCCTGATATTCTTGATCTGTTTTTTGTTGTTGTCTCTGTTATTTCTTGCTGTTTCTTTTGTTGGTTGTAAAGCTGATTCAGTTAAATTTAAAATGATGTAAGAGGGTACGCAACTATAAGCAATGCTTCAGCCAGTTCCTTTTTTTTTTGGTCAATTCTGTGTGAAATTGTTTGCGGGATGGAATGTTTATTTATGGACTTTGGACCAAACAATAAAATAAAAATAATTAGGTGATCCGGCAGTTACCATTGGTTACCCAATGCCACCACCTACAAACACCTGTGCCCAGTCTATGACTTCACAACAGATCTTAAGCAAGATGCAACTCTCCCAAAAATTTAAGCTGTGCGAAATTGCATCGCACTCGGATCTTGTGATGATTGACTCACTAATCGGTGAGTGAATTTTGGATTTTTTTTTCTTCACTCACTTCCAGGCATCGCCACTGAACATGATCACTCACACACACATTTGGCCATTTTTTTTTTTTTCAGTTTAAATGCCGACTGTGGGAGAAACCGAAGACCTGGAAGAAACCCATGCAAGCACGGGAAGAACATCCGCATACTGTAGTACGACCTCAGCTGGACTTGAAATCACACCTCGAGTCTTTGGTAACTGTAAGATTGTGAAGGATTAGGTAAGAAAATAATTTATGTACACTAGCGTTCAAAGGTGTGGGGTTAAATCTTCGGTTTCCTAGCATGTATGTTAAATATGTGTGTGTGTGTGTATGTGTGTGTGTGTGTGCATGCGCATTAGGGCGGAGCTCTGTGAGGTTTCACGCAGTGGTCACATGCTCTTATTACCTGCACTAGAACAGTTGATGTGAGTCGGGTGCCAGGTGAGTTTAAAAAAACATAAATTAAACAGTGAGAATGAGAGAGGAAACAACGGTCAAGTCAGTCTGCTATTAACTCGGACATTTTAGTACCTGAAAAAGGATTTTATTCTGAAGTGTGTGTGTTTATACTGCGGTTTCAAACCGGAAGACCACATACAGCAAACATCTACAGTTGAGGGCAAAATAATTTTTAAAAGTTTTTCAAAAATTATGTATATACAGCATATACAGTATATACAAAGTGACCTCGAACTTTTAAACTACAACACAATGCATATCAGTTATGTGGCGAGTTCTTCTACGCATATTAAAACCGGTGTGTTTTGACCGAAACCGCAAATCAAATCAAAATCAAATCAACTTTTATTTGTCACGTACATATACATACATAGCATGATGTGAACCTGTGCAGAGAAGTAGCAACTTGCTGATTTGGTTTCTATCCAGGTAGACCACTTTCAAATAAATGACCATTTTTGGAAAGTTACTTACATTCAAGCATGTGAGCGATTCTCACAAAACACCACCTGTGCTAAAAAATTACGCCCGGAGATCAATAGACTGCATCGCCCCGTGATACGGCCATTCTAATATCTTCCTCCCATCTCCTGTGGTTTCATCAAATTTTATGGTGAAGGGCTTAGTCGATGGTACCAGATTGGCCCTGGATTGGCACCTGGGAAAGAGGCAACCACAAATGAGGCACTTTGAAGTGAGGCGTTTGATGCTTCAAGGGAAAGAGAGAATGGAGGGCATCAGCTGGAAAAAAAAAAAAAGAAAAAAATGAGCCATCATGCGGACTTTGAATTCACACTTTTTTACTTGAAATATCGCACAGATAGTAATAATTAAGCCTAGCATCTTTGGCGCAACTTTGTGAAAGTCTAACTTTTTTCCGCCTTTTCATCCGCAATACGAGGAGTTTTTAAGAAAAGACGCATTAGTGGAAGTGGCAACAACACCAATAAATGAAAAGGGATTTGGTCAGTTCGCAAACCTGAATGGCTGATAAATGGAAGCGGCATCTGCGGTAATGGCATCATTTCACAGCTGTTCATCTTCGCCTCTTATCATAATGTCCCTCTTTGATTCTTCTCCTCACAGTTTATTTAACATTTAGATTGAATAGATTGAAAGGTTCTTCCCACCAACGGGTGGAATCTTTTGTGCTCGTCAAGGCTGCGTTCTGTTTAGTTCCCTGCTGGACAAAGATCAGGCTGCAGTGATCGTGAATGGATCGCACACTAGACTGTGCAAGGTCCATGTTTCTTTATTTCCCTTTTCTTTGACACCTTCCTCAGAGTTTTGAAGAAATTAAAAAGCGGTTATTTAATACTTTCTGTGGCCATTCGAAAGTCCAAGACGCCTTAACACCTGCACTGCTGCTTAACAGAATAATTCAGCTGATTTCTGAGTAAAACATGGCATGTTACAAACATGTCACGAATGCATAGACAAAAATTACAAAAAAAAAACAAGTACAGGAAAAAAGTGAACCCAAAATGCAGAAAAAAATCAATCTGAAGAGAAAAAACTTT
>CM051502.1:1394421-1451699 GCA_028031935.1 Paedocypris micromegethes | reverse complement strand
CAAAAAAAAGCAGGATCCAAAATTCAAACACAGAAAAAATCTGAACGAAAAACTCTGAAAAGTCAGATTCCAAAAGACTAGCAAAAATCCACAAAGTCAGGAAAACCACAAGCCAAATAAAGGGAATCCACAATCAGAGCAAGGCACAGTCAAAGTACATCAAACACCAAGCATGAAACACAGGCAAAAAGATCCACATACAGTATATACAGTAGCACACAGAAAACAAGACACAGCTGAAAACAATCAACAATAAGCGACAAAACTAGTGGCCAGACAGGTCCATAACCCTGACAATATATTATGCTTTAATAAACTGCTACAATTTATAAAAAGTGAACACACACCAACCCGGAGCAGTGGGCAGCCTTTCCTTCAGGTCTCAAATTTCCAACTATAGTCCGAAAACATGCGATTCGGATGAATTGATAAATTGACCAATAGACTTCAATTACCCAGAAATGGAGTATTAGATGGTCTATTACAGTTTTTCTCAGTCGCTTTAGTGCAATTCTCAGATCAGAATTGAAGTTTGCAAATCTGTGTGTGCATTTCTCAAAACAATTTGTACAAACAGCAAAACACCATGGATTTCTTGCAAAAGCCTGTAACGTGCTCAAAATGTTTAGTTCATCTCTCAAAACTAAGTCTTTATGTCATTGAACATGTCAGTGCTGTCAGAATGTCAAGTCCTTGTGTCATTGTCTATGAACAAGACAGTCAAATTACTTTGTCATGTTGTCAATATAACTGTGTACTTTAGAGGGAGGTTCTGATGTAAACTTTGTAAAGTTTTGATGACAATCATTGTGAAATGTAAGTTACACCTTTTTGTTTGATTGCAAGAGGCTGGAAAAGATTTCGCATTTATACTTTTATTGTTTATATTGTAAATTGTTGACAGACCATGTCATACCAACATGGAAAAAACCCACTGCAAACAGTAACACAAAGGGAAAAAAGATAGGGCACACAACTTCTCATCCACATCACAGTCCAATTCCTTGTCCTTCCATTGTCAGACACAGAACAATGTGTTGTGCTTCAGCAATATACAGTATATACTTGCTCATTGATTGTCAATGAGATGCACCTTTGTTAGAGGAAGTCAAGTCACCTGAGAGCAAGTAACCAATTCAGGACAGATAAAAAAAAAAAAAACATATAATGGAGATGTATAGAAATATGTTTGTCACATTATGACAACTTGATCAACCATTTTGCAGTTAATGACTTATACGATGAACTAATGACTAGGTGTTTTGAGGAGTAAGACTACTGCACAGTGAACTATATAATACATTTTGATCAACATGACATAAGCAATTGATAATGTATCAAAGAGCAGAGAATAGTACATAATCATTTGCATGATGTACCAAAGCAATTGCAACTTGTTCAAAGAAGTGAGAGAACACGCTTATATGATGTGCACGAGTGACATCATGATGTGAAGATTGAACAAATAGTTTTGAGAATTTCAATTCTGATCTGAGAATTGTACTAAAGCGACTGAGAAAAACTGTAAATGAAAATTCTGTTTTTCAAAGCATATACTGTATAGTGTACAGCAAATTGAACGAATGAATGAACTTTGTTGATCCCACAGTGGGGAAATTCAATTGCTGGAACAGTAGGAAATTGTGCAGGATAGTAAAAGTAATAAAACAGATACAAATAGAAACAAGATAAATAAAGAATAATGAACAACAACATATGTCCATATTTACGGCTCAAAACTGTAAAAACTGTTAATTGACACTGTGCAGAAGTAGATGTGTGGGATGAAATTGGAACGATAGTCGAATGAGTGACGCACCGGTGGAAATAAGGTGATAGAACAAAGATCAAACCGGATTTATAAAATAACATACACTTTAGAAAGCAAAGAGCAGAAGTGTTGGATAAAAGGAAAACGATGTATTGTACATTGGACTGTTCTCTAGCACAGTAACAATGAACACGGGAGACGCAAGGCGTTAAAACAAGGAATTGAGAAAAAAGGTACCATGAACATAAGACATATGGACAGTCTAGTTCCACAGATTTAGTGGTTAATCACAGTTTCCTCATTAACATATCTTCAAGTAAAAAATTGATGTCTGATAGTCATCCTCCTTACAATTTTAATGAAGGGGAAAACCACCAAATTAGCTCCAAACTACACTGAAAAAAGTGTCTCACTGGATCAAAGTAACACATTTGCGTTAACTGTTACACCTAATCACTTTACTTTGGATCAACTTGACATTTTTACTTTGAAAGGAAGTAACTATCCACTACATAGCCAATGCATCTTTATATCAAATTAAGTTTTTGTTTAATGAATTCTCAAATGACACTTTCTCTTAATGCGTTCTCTTCGGAAGAGTTGAAAAACCGACCACCACCCTAATATATGCATATATTTGCATCATTTGTTGACTGGGGCTTGTGTACTAACTGATTGAATTTAAATAATAATAATACTTTTGAGAGCATCTAACATTATATCATAAATCATGTGTCTTGACCACTGAGGTGTAATGATGTGGAGCAACAACTCATTCAAATAAGTTCCCTTTTAAAAAGTCTCCAATCTGAAGAAAATCTGCTCTATTGGTCCATATAACAGACAGGCAGCAACAGCGCCTCCCGTTATGGGAGTGGCAAACAGGTAGAAACGCAGCCGAGTCTCTGCTCACATAACGAGACACATTGATGGTTATTTACACAATTACCACATTTGTCTTACATAATTAGGACAAATTGCATCAATTGCTCCTTCTTACAACAAAATAAGATCATGTAAACGTGTTTATGATTTATTTTATAGTTTTAAAGAGTTAAAAAATTACCTACAGCACATGCAAGCTTCTCAAACCAGGTCTTCTCTTCTCGTCACCATCTCTGGCTCCAAACCACATTTTTACTTAACTTTAAGAAATGTATTTACTTTACACAACAAGACCTACTTTTAATTTCACTGATCGCTAGGCAGAAAATGAAATGTTTGGAGTTAGATCAACTATAAAAGCTTTTTTAGAGTAACGACACGCCTTTTGCTATTTTTTTCAGTGTACATATGGTATCTGGCTGTTTTTCCGCGTTTTCTGAGTCGACATCTGTCTGATTGCCTCAAGTGGACAATCAATGAATTGCATGTTTTGTTTTTCCCCACAAGAAAATATTTTGTTGTGATCTACACGAATAAAGAGCTAAAACGAGAGAAGAAAAGATCCTGTGAGATGCAGTCTGGCGTGCAATTGACGATGTGAATGTGATCACGTCAAATCTCCTTCAGTTAATTAATACTAATAGCCTTAGCTTGATAATAAAAGAATGCAAACTTCTCTGACAGGAACAATCCAATCAGGGATCATCTACGTCCTTTTCAGACGTCACCGTTTCCATGGAGTTATTCAGAGTTTAGCGCAATATTTTTAAATAGCTAAAGCTTCTGGATTCATCCGCCGTGTGAATATAATGCACGGCTGTTGTAACACCTGCGCCGCTTTGAATGGAAGCTGCAATGTTTTTTTTTTTTTTTTTTTTTTTAAACGCACTCCTTTATCTTTCCTTCTTCTGTTGTGCAAAATATGCAATTCCTTTCATATAGCGCATTGTGTCTTACGTGGACTGCAGCTTTCCACCACATGGCCTTGGTCTTCACTTTCAAGGACCTGTATTGCTTGGAGTTGGTGGTGGGACATGGGTGAAGAATGGGTGCTTGGCACACTTCTTTCAGGCCCGGGACTCGTGAGGCTTGTTCGGTTCCTTTTTAGAAATGTCAGCTGGCATTATTCACTTGTTTTATCTCCTTTTACCTTCCCCCGCAGACACATCCTGAGGTCTTAAACTCAAAAAGAGCAGCGAGACAGCCACTGTCAGATAAAGAACAAGAATGAATCCTCTGTAGCGTAGAGTGTTGGGTGTGTGTGTCGTCATCAATGCTCAAAGCTATCTCCTCGCTGCAGATCCAAAGCGGTGCGCTGCTGCTCTTGAACGTATCGGTTTGTCAAAGTTTCGGCTAAACATGCTAAACGTTTTAGCCGAAACGCAAAATGTGTCTAAAATGTTACTACCAATATCCATATCTTGCATAGGAGTATACAGTACATCTTTATTTCAATAGATCAAGGTCTAACTTTTATTAAACTGTTTTGTTTTTTTTGTACATGTATGCCTTTAGCACACTAATGAAGTAAACGACTCACGTTGCGTTACTGTGGAACTTTGTAACCAACTTCCTGCTTTTTAGCTCGGAAACTGTCAAAAAGTAACACTTTGTAAAAGTACCAAAACTAACAAAAAAAGTAACTCTTTGTAAAGGTAACAAAAGTAACAAAAAAGTAACACTTTGTAAAGGTAACTACAGTTACAAGTAAAACAAAGTGTAAAGTTGACAAAAGTAACAAAAAGTAACACTTTGTAAAAGTAACAAATAAAAGGAACACTTTGTAAAGGTAACAAAAGTAACAAAAAAAAGTAACACTTTGTAAAGGTGACAAAAGTAACACATAAAAGTAACTCTTCGTAAAGGTGACAAAAAAGTAAATAAAAACAAAACTTGTTTTGTCATAAAAAAAATATGCAGGTGTTTGTAATATAATATCTACCAAAGCTTTAACACGGGTCTATTAAAGAAAATAAAATAAAAAATAATAATTATTGTAAACAGAAAATTTGTCGACTTTTTTGAATTTGTCCACGGTTTCCTTCTTTTATAAACGACACACTCTACCACTCTGATGAACACAGAACGATACATTATCTAATAGAATTGTTTACGGCACATCTAAGTTCAAAATTTCTATAAGCAACAACCGCAACAATTTTAAAGGCCACAGGGTTCGAAATAAAAGAAAGCGATCAGCTCGCAGTCTAAAAATCAACATTTAGGTGAGTAATACAGAAACTTTAGAGTTGAGTAGTGGCTTTCTCATTGAAAAGTTCTCCGTGATATTCTTCTTCAACACGTGTAGACCTCATCCGTCGTGTCTTTGCCTCCCGCAGTGCTGCTAATTAACACACGAGTTCCTTAATTTTTCTCAATGTAGTGTTGGAATCTGCGGTATAATTTCTCTAGTTCTGTATTATGGGCTTTATAGGTTCTGAACATTAGGCACAAATGGAAATCAGAATGTATTTTCGCAACGTTCCAAACACAAACAAACAGCAGTTTGATGTCACGCTCCTGCTTCTGCTCGAATGCTTTCTCCCGCTCCGTCTGTGTTGTAATTATGGTTTCAAGTGGCCACACATTTAAGACCTATGCTTTCTGTTTCGATGGGTGGTAAGTAGAGCTCGGTTGCCACGGAAACAGAAGAGTCCAAAAACAGGCTCAGACCCCACAGGACTTTGTTGTGGGTTATTTCTTCATTTATTGTTTCTGCCTGTTATTGTTTATGTATTGTGGAAAATAGGCTTAAAAGCCTGCGTTTAAAATAATTATAATATGAAATTTAAATGACAGAAAAGCAGTATATCTACAGTAGAACTCAACATAACTTTGGTATTTTCGAGGTTGCCATTGGAGGTCTAAAATATACATTTTTTCTTGAGGCAACCCCGTCTTCATACCTGCATCCACATTAGCGATATGAAGCGTTTTTGCAATGAACATTTTTTTTTTAAATATGGATCACCAATATTACATTTTCAAATTAAATTAATAATAATACAATAATTATTACATATTGAGGAGGAATTGGATTAAATTTTAATAATAATAATAATAATAATAATAATAATAATAGTGATAAGGGGGATTAGGGGCTTGAGTTTTTATAGTTTTTGCATATCTCCTTGTTTTCCCGCCTTCCCATTATGTTTGTTGTTTGATTAATTATTAGTTTGATTAGTGCGATACAAATTGTATTTCTGTCAGTCAGTCAGCCAATACACATTGTATTTAAAGCTGTGTTGTGTATCTTTAGTTGCTAGTTCTTTGTGTGCCATTTAATGTTAATTGTTTTATGTTAGTAATGTTTAGGTCCTGAGTCTAGAGATTTCTAGAGTGTTTCAGTGCAAGAGTTAGTCTCTTTGAGGTTTATTTGTTTGAACTTGCCATGTGAGTTTGTGTATCCTTCTGTGTGATTGGCTGGCCTTCGATCTGGGCTGATTGCCCCGCCTACTGGCTCAGAGCTGCTGGGATTGGCTCCAGCACCATGTTTATGAAAATAAATGTGTTTTTGTAATGCTCCAATAAAACTAACGGGTTTGCTATGAATAATTTTGAGAAACAGTGATTTCAAAGTTGCTCCAATAAATTATTTTGAAATATTTAAAATATTTAAACGTACGCTTTGTAATATTGTGGTTATTACATTTTTTCTAAGTACTTAAAAAAAGGCTATCCTTCGTGTCAAACAAAACATGTAGAATGAAAGTAAATGTGTGTGTGTGTGTGTGTGTGTGTGTGTGTGTGTGTGATTATATTTCTATTAAAACTACATATATACGTTATTTTATAATACGTATAAGTAATGCTTTGTACTGTATCATTACTTCTATCCCTATTTATCATCTTAAGTCCAAGCACCATGCAAAATAAACTAGCAGGAGGAAAGACAATACGTATTTAATCGAATGGTCGCGCTAATGACAGATGTATTATGAATTATTGACTCGGCTGTGTGTTTGTTAGAGTAAAATATTCCAGTTTGGAGCTGGAAATGTCTGAGGTTGCAGTAAATTTGTGGCGAACTAAGAGGGTTGTAGGTTATGTTGCTGCTGAAGGCTATCATGATACACAGTCTGTCAGCCACCGGGAGGAAAAAAAAAAAAGACGTATGTCCAAATCAAGCCATGAATATAGATGAACTCTTCCCCTCATCTCCTATATATCGCTCATTCTCTCCTGTCTTTTATTCCGAGCTGTGCTGTGAGTCTCCAGCAAGCATGTGCATTTCCGACAAGGTGTCAGTCTTGCACCTTTCCATTTGTCATGTGTTTCTCAACCTCTCACTTCCTCTAGTCACTCAGAGATGATTGGAAATGGTTTATTCACCTATTGAATTCATCTCGCCATCTGTGTCCTCATCCTCCCACTCTCAGATGCAAAGATTATTTCGACAGTGCCAGCGCTCAGCGACGTTAAGTCTTTAAAAACCGGAGTTAAGATTTCGCATTGTTCATCCTCTCTCCATCCCTCTGGCCTGTTGAACTCGGGGTTAAACGGCTGCTGGCCAACACGCAGGACTTAGCGAGGAATGGGAATTTCGGGAGTTTAATGAGGACGCTGAGGTCAGAAAGCCGTTATTCTGAAGTCACATGGAGCCGACTGGATCTGACCAGATAAATAAACAGAAAAAGTGGGTTAGAAATCCATCCATCCGTTGGCCTTGAAAACCATAATCTGGAAATCTTAAACCCACAGACAGACATTATCCGTCAGAACAGATATCGGGAAGAATTATACAGAGCAGGCGGGAAAACGCACGTTTTTTCCTCTGAGAAAATCGATAATCTGTTCGCCAACTTTCAGCTTATGTGCCGAATCCCGCAGCAGCTCGTCTCCATCCTTTCAGAATCGTTTCCTCAGATTTTTCAAAAGCTACGACTTTTCCAAAACTATCGGTGTAGAGTACAAAAGCTGAAAGTGTTGTTTAAGATGCCGAGGTGCAGTTATTATTTAAAGAGGTTCTCATTTTGTACTTTTTGATACTTACAGTTCTTGGGTTTTGAACGCTGAAAGCTTTTTTGTATGTATGTAGGAAGATTTTTTTTGAAGATCAAGTTTTCATAAGAAAATGTGAACGTTTTGTCTGTTTTCTTCATTCATCCCTTTACAAACCCTTTTTTTTTTAATTATTTTTAGTTTTAAAAAAATATTTTTTATAAAATGTATAAAAATAATAATTATATATAAAAATGTATAAAATAATCATTATTATTTTTTAATATTATTTTTTTATTTTTTTAAGCATTGCGCAACTTTGAAATCAGACCATTACAAAAACAACTTTATTTTCATATACTTGGTGCTGGAGCCAATCCCAGCAGCTCTGAGCCTGTAGGCGGGGCAATCAGTCCGGATTGAAGGCCAGCCAATCACAGAGAAGGATACACACAGTATAATGAGACAAATTTCAAGATTTTTTTTTAAGAGTGGTTTGTGGAAAATTTGGATGAGGAATGGAATGAGGAAAATATACACCACTGAATTACCATTGTTTTTCTAGAATAACACTAGAATAAAACACAATCACAAATCACAATTTGTAATTGTATTATTTTACCAGACAATATTTTTCCTCACGTACAAATTGCGGACAGCTTACCGTAATTTTCATAATATAATACCCACATATACTTTTTCACATAAAAAGGCAAAAAAACATCTCTTGGCTTATAAGATCATTTTTTAGATGTGCCTTATAGTCCAAAATACAGTTTTCCAGTATGTAAAATCTTAAATGGATCACTTAACTGGTGTTTGTACATATTAAAATGTTTCATTTGTTGAACATTAGAGTTTAAGTGTTTGATTGGATCTTAATTGTTACATTGCAGCATCCAGGCCTCTGGAAACAGTCTTGCGTTCTAGTTACGGAGGTTCTATTAACATGATCACAAAAAAACAAAATAGCTGTGATTTTTGTTCTGTGCTGACAATGGCTTTTAACAATCCTCATGTGTCCAGCCGTTGAATACGAAGAATCGAGGCGCGGGCAGGGACTGAAACCGCATTCAGAAACATTTCAAATCGACTTCAAAGAAAAACCAGCAACTACTGTTGCGCATTTCGATCATCAAAGTGAACCCGGTGGGAGCTTGTACGACAATGGCTTTTCACAGAAAGAAATACATCAGGACTTTGATGTTTACATGGCTTGTCCATTAGTGCTGAGAAATTAAAGGAAAAGCCATTTTCCAATTACAGTATCAACTGTGTTTAATCCACCGGCATCTGACTCGCATCAAGAGTCACTAGTACAAACACATTGGTTTAAAAAGCTGGAATATTTCAAAGTCAGATGGGTACGTATTATGTTTTTTTTTTTTGTTTTATTTACCACATTTAGATGTTGTAATACTGTAATACTATCACACAAATACATTTGCTAATTACTAAGTCAGGCACGGAGTTGCTGAGTTGCTCCTTGTGAACCAAAATTGGAAAACAAAGGTCACAATTAGATGGATAGATGGATGGATAAATGGATGGTTAGAAAGGATGGACCCAGAGCTGGATGAATGGATGGATGGATGGATGGATGGTTAGAAAGGATGGACTCACAGCTGGATGAATGGTTATAAAGGATGGACCCACAGCTGGATGAATGGATGGATGGATGGATGGATGGTTAGAAAGGATGGACCCACAGCTGGATGAATGGATGGATGGATGGATGGTTAGAAAGGATGGACTCACAGCTGGATGGATGGATGGATGGATGGATGGTTAGAAAGGATGGTCTCACAGCTGGATGGATGGATGGATGGATGGATGGTTAGAAAGGATGGTCTCACAGCTGGATGGATGGATGGATGGTTAGAAAGGATGGTCTCACAGCTGGATGGATGGATGGATGGTTAGAAAGGATGGACTCACAGCTGGATGGATACGTAGATGGATGGATGGATGGATGATGATAGATGGATTGGCGCACTTACATTTGACGTGCATGGAAGTAGTAGTTTTATCTTTCTACATGTGCAAAGTATTTTAAGGACAAACATTTTAAATGAATAATTTTGTTAATGTACATCCTTATGGAAATGTTATATTAATATGTTAATATCTGACACTTTCAGCAGAACCTGCCATATAGAAGTTATGTTTTGAGCATTTGCAGTTTGAATTAAGGGCAGCACGGTGGCGCAGTGGTTAGCGCTGTCGCCTCACAGCAAGATGGTTCCGTTTGACACTTGAGGTGTGAGTTCAAGGCCGGCTGGGGCCGTTCTGTGTGGAGTTTGCATGTTCTCCCCGTGCTTGCGTGGGTTTCCTCCGGGTTCTCCGGTTTCCTCCCACAGTCCAAAAACATGCGCTTCAGGCTAATTGGAATTGGAAAATTGACCACATAGGTATGAGTGAGTGCGTGAATGTGTTTGTCTGTGTGTCCCGCTCTGCGAATGGTTGGCCACCAATCCAGAGTGTGTATCCTGCCTCCGGCCCTAAGACTGAGGGGTGAGATACTAAGGCTGAGATAGGCGCCAGCTCCCCGCGACCCTGTAAAGGATGAAGCGGTAGAAGATGACTGACTGACAGTTTGAATTAATTGAGATGCAAAGTATAATACAATTGATGTAAAGTATATTGAATACGAATTAATGTGTATGAATAGGCATAAATAATACATTTATGGTATCTCATGTTAGTTTCATGGAGACAGAACAAATGCACTTTGCCCTTTGTCCATTTTTTTCCTTCTGAACACCAGACAGACCAGGAAAGACTGTACAAATGCGTCAATAAATGAAAATTTTTTTTGTATTTTTTTTATTTTGTATTTTGCTTTTAATTGTATTTTGTATTTTGAATTTTATTGTATTTTTTATCTTTTCTTCATCTTTTTTACCTTGTATTTCTTTTTCTTTAGATATTTTGTCTATTTTATTATTTTGTCTTTATCTATTTATTTTAGTTTGTGTTTTGTTTTTTAATCTTGTGTCTTTTTAGTGGATCTCTTTCTCGCATGCACCTCCCTGCCCCAACCCCATGTTTAAATGCTGGACGATAAGAAAAATATATTTCATTGCATGTTGTATGTATAATGTGTATATGACAATTAAAATCGGAACTTCAATTAAACGTAAATACTTTTTAAAATAACTCTAAACATTCCTTATTCCATATGAGAGATCCTGCCATCCAATCATTATCCATTTCTGGGTCACTCAGAACCAATCCCAGCAGCCTAAAGGCGGGGCACATCGTGGTTTGGTGCTAAACCAATCACAGAGCAGGACACAGACTCATTTAAACTCACTCACACGTAAGGGCGTGTTTTTGGATCGTGGTAGGACTGGGAGAACATGCAAACTACATACAGAAAGGCCACAAACAGACCTCGACCTCTAATAAGTCCTCGCTTCTTTCACTACTCTCTGGAGTTTTAAATTGCGTTATAAGAAGCTGGTCATGGCCTGAAGCTGTGTTAGCTCTATCTGGCTGGGGTGTGAATTATCCATTAGCACACGTTCCCTTATATCAGTCCTAAGCAATTAATCACCAAACCAAGCTGGGCGACCGTCCACTGAAAAACAGATGACCAGACTCGCACATCAACTTCCTTTTCTTTATTCATTTGTGGCCTGCAGGAATAAATGCTTTTGAATTCATCACTTTCCATTTGGTGGAACATCGTGCTGGTGTCGGCTCTTGCTCAACATTTGAGAAAGTCGAGTCAGATTGTAGTGTGTGTGTGTGTGTGTGTGTGTGTGTGTGTGTGTGTGTGTGTGTGTGTGTGTGTGTGGTGTGTGTGTGTGTGTGTGTGTGTGTGTGTGTGTGTGTGTGTGTGTGTGTGTGTGTGTGTGGTGTGTGGGTGTGTGTGTTGTGTGTGTGTGTGTGCAGGCATTTAGGTCGAAGTGAGGACATGAAGCTAGATGCTTTTTCAAGGCCCTAAAGTCACTTGTGGGGACCCAAACTACTGCGTGATGGCATTTCTCTCTCCTACTCTGAAAAAAGTGAAACAGGTGTGCCGTTACTCTAAATAAACTTTTATACTTGATCTAACTAAAACATTCATATTTGTAGTGTAAAGTAAATGCATTTCTTAAAGTAAAAATGTGGTTTGGAGCCGGAGATGAACATTAAGAAAAAGTATCATTTGAGATTGCATTTGATTAGCATTGCATTGGCTAAGAAATGGATAGTTATTTTCTTTCAGTAAAAATAGGTCTTCGATTTGAAAACCCAATAAGAACACAATATCCAGGGCCTGTCAAATTCAACTTGAACTTTTATTTGTCATATACACATTATACATAGTTCAACATGCACTGAAATCGTCCAGCATTTAAACATGTGGTGGTGGTGGTGGTGGTGGTGAGGGGATACATGCGAGATAGAAATACAATTAAAAGATAAGAGATAAAAACACAATAAAAAACTAAATAAATAGATAAAGATAGAATATTAATAAAAACAAGGGAAAACTATGAAGGTAAAAAAAAATACAATAAAATGAGCCAAATAAAATAAAAAAAAATGACTGGTTCCAATTTCTCTGGAACTATGGAGCAAACAACCTCATGAGCGTGTGACAATCTCTGGAATCTAATGAACTCGCACACTAATTATCGCATTCTGGGTTCGGTTCACTATTCTATAGCGCGCCGACACACAGAAGGTTGTTTAGCACCGGCGTTTTCCTTTCTGCTTGACTTTGTTCTATCCGAGGAGCAATTTTCAGAAGCAGTTGGAGCTGATCGCGAGGCCACGGGAGCCACGAGAAGTCGTTTTGCTTCCCTCAAAGCGACAAGTTTCACACATTCATAAGGTAAGACTGGAGACTTTTTTTTTATTCCGTCTTTCCTCATGCGTGTTTTTTCTGAGAGGACCTGTGGATTGGTGCATTGAGCTATAGCCAAGTTCATATAGCATTATTTATATAGCACTTTTCTTAGTTCCAGACCAACGCAAAGTCACTGCGGAAATAGGGAAAAATAGTCTTTAAAGAAGAAAAATGTCCAATGTTCATCTGTGTTCAAAAATTATGGGAAATAAGAGTCAATTGAAAAAAAAAATGTCAATTGTTCTTCTGTGTTCAGACTATGGGCTGTGACCAAATATGACGTTTTCTCCATCCCGATGGTATCGACACTCCTCCGGCAGGGATGTGGATCACTCAGGGCCTCGGCAGGGGAGTGAAACAAGCAAGAACTAAAGCTTTTAGTACTTTGAAGGGCTCTAAGACAATAATAAAAGTAGTGATGCTATGGTGCAGGTGAGTTTCGGTTCCGGGTTTCTACCTTATGCAGCCTTCCTATTAGTTAGTATTAGTCATTGAACATGTTATTATTACAGTTAAGATAAGATAAGATAAGAGACTTTTATTGTCATTGTATATTGTTCAACTAAAATTGTTTGGGTATCTCCCCGAATCCAGCACCAATAAAAATAAAAATAAAATAAAAACCAGCATGCAATACAATAAACATAATATTAAAGAGATTTAAAGGAAAAATAAACAAAACAAAAGTAAAAATTAAATAAAAAAATATAGAAGTATAAAAGAAATATAAAAAGGCACTTGTGGGATCGAGCTACATGTAATGTACATAAACATTGTTCATATGGCTGAGTGGAAACATGTTATTTAAAAAACTTTGTATGTTATGTTGTAACTTTGTACGTTATAAATATGCTTCATTAAAGAGATGCGTTTTCATTCTAGATTTAAACTGACTAATTCTAATTCACAGATTGTGCTAGGCAGAGTGTTCCATTATTTGGATGCTACAGTAGATAAGCGAAAGATCTTCGGTTTTAGAGATTTTTGGTATTCCGAGCTGACCTGAGTTCCAGCCAATCAGTTCCAGCTTCACATCTGGAGCTTCCATTGATAGGACAAGCTGTGCGGAACGCCGGCGTGATGTTCCGCAAGGCCGCAATCAAAGGTGAGCACGAGGAGCGACGCACTAGGCTGATCAAGTCCCAAACTTGCCTTTCAGACAACCGACGCATAATCGTGATTAATGGACTTGGCACTTAGCGAAACCGAAACGCCTGCTCTTATTTAAATGAGAGCAAATGACTTGCTCCGGGTCTTTTAAACCACTCACTTGCCAATATACTATTGAGTATTTATGAGCCGCCATTCAAATAGAGCTCCACTGTTGCGCCGACAATTCATCTTCAAGGTGAAATTGCATTTGGGCTTTCAGACCGGCCTAGTTTAAAACCTCTAACCGAATCAGCGCGACTGTTGTGATGCATTAGCTCTGATTAAGTTGGCAGTGACAAAGCTTTTCCTAACAACGTGCTAATTTATTTCTCTAAAGAGCGTTGTTTGTTAGCATGTGATAAAAAACGCGAACGATCTAGCGCTGCTCGGATGGGGATCCGTGTCTAAGCGCTCGGCTTCCGGGGCGATGGTTTGGGTTTGATCTCGAATCACTTTCACGTTTGTTCGGGAGCGAGAAGTCAATTGGGAAGACGTTCGAACGTATTGGCTCAAATCGCGAAACGCTTTTTGGTTTACGCTCTTTTCCTAATAATATGATATTGTGGCTGTTGGCAGCGTAGAGTATTTTTCCCTCGATCCATTAAAATCCACGTTTTTTTTTTTTGCACTCCCACGTCGGGTTGTATTAAGTCGGCTGAATTTAAAAGTAGCCAAGTCGGCTGTATATGTTGATGGGAAAACGCTGTACGTATGGAGGCGTGTGACTCCAGGTCGGCTGGTTCACAGCAGTTCACGTTAAACGTTTTAACGATGGCATTGAAAACTAATTATTTCTATATGCTTTAACTGGAATTGCTAAAGTAGTTCTGTTTGATAAAAAAAAATCCTTCAAGTTTTTTTTTCTTCTCATCTGTATTCGTGGTATTTATGGCTGAATGTTTTCTGTGAGGATTATCACTAGTATAATAATTTGTTGTTTGTTACTTGGTGTTTTGTACTTTTGAGGTCTATTGCAGGTTTTATGAAGATCCATTTTTATTTTTTTTATGTGCCTATTGGTTACATTTCTCTGACATTTGAACAGAATTAAACATTTTGAAGTTTTTTTACGAGTGTTTGTAGAGTTTCGCAGACATTTTGGTGGAACAAATATAGTTTTAGGGCTTTTTATGTGGGTTTCTGAAGTTTCTCAGCTATTTTGGCACCAAAAATATACTTTTAGGCTTTTTATGTGAATTTCCAATGTTTGTTATACATTGTAACGGGCTGTTAATATCAATGTCTTTAAATATGCAAAAGTTTTTCAAACATTAAATGGCAGAATTAAACAAATACACATAAATGTATCTTTTATGTGGGTTTATGTAACACTTTTAAAATGTACTAATGCTTCATTATTTTCATCTACAAAGTTTGTCATACAGTACATTTATTGTAGAGTAATAAAAACTTGTTAATGCTTTAAATGTCCATGTTTTTATCCACACATTTTGGCAGAAATATTATATTTTAATTATTATGTTATATAGTAATATAGTATGTTTTATATATATATATATATATATATATATATATATATATATATATATATATATATATATATATATAATGTTAAATAGTATAGTAGTAAAGTATTTTACAAACATATTATAGTATAAATAATTAATTTTAAAATAGTTTAATATTAAATGTTGTATTATTATAATTTATATATGTTCTAAATATTACATTTTTGAGATTTTTATTTTTTGTTTGACATTTTGTTGTAATAAATTATTACAAAATATTATAAAAGGATTTTATGTGCATTAGTAAAGTTGTTTGTATATTTGGCGGAATAGAAACCAGAACAAATACCGATACAAATTAGCGTTTTTCGCACCACAAAAGCGTCATTTGCAAACAACAAGTGAAGTTTCTCGGTTTTCTCCAGCTAACAAGACGCAGAACAGCAAGTTTCTTCCGTTCTTCCGGGTAGTCGTGGTGCTTCGGAGGTGACGGTATAAATGTGCACCAAGGCCTGTGAGTTTTAGTGATTTACATGAATGAACCACTTCTTTAATTAGCGGCGGTGTAGTCATGTGGAAAACAAGTGTAGGTGTTTAATCAAACAGAAACAGAGAATCCTCGTTCTGGCGCACCAACCAATTATGCTGCCTTCTCCGTCCTAAGGTTCATCTCTCTTTTCTCTTCATTTATTTTTCTTTTATAAATCGGAGCTTTGACACGTGTGTTGAGTAGCACATGGCAAGCTGAGCTACTACTGCACACATCACAACTAAATATGATGTAGTTTGCCTTCTAACAACATCCAAGAGTTTCCGCTTTCCAGCTAAATCTACTTACGGCAAAGACTTTCAGACCTTACAAAGAGCGGCGTTCCATATTGGAGTCACGCTGCATTACCTTCTCGCCGTAAAGTACAGAAGGTGGTCTTTGGAAAGGAGATTTCATGCCTAAATTCTGTTGAAGCTCCTTGCTTAATGCAGCCGTGTCATATCCCACCTCACTTAGCCTAGCCTGTGAACTTGTCTTAACATGTGTGTGATGGTCTTCTACCCATTTAATTAGCATATAACTAGAAGAGCCGGTGCGGAATGGATTGTTTGCGGACTTTCAGTGCCCCCCAAAGGCCAGACCACCACCCGTCAAAGCCGAGATTCAGAAGACACCGTTCGATTCTTTCAAACGACTCAAGACGTCTAAATATACGTTCCTGTGCGTTTTTTCTTTACGTTCTCAAGTTGTTAGACTCGATCCAAATATTTCAACGAAAAATTGAGGAGAGTTAGAGTCTGACCGAAGCAGAAGTTTCACCTGATTCGATTATATTTCTCAAGTTTGTTCACTTTCTTGGGAAAATAAAAAAAGAAAATAATGAGAACAAAATGAACTTAAACCGAGCTTAAATCATGTAAGACTAAAAATGCACGGAAAAGATTTGTCATCAGTTCTTGTTCTCATTGGCAATAATACAAAAAAGTACTTAAATTGAGAAACATCGTGTTCTTAAAATAAGAAAATTTGACGTGACATTTCTTCTGTCAGTTCTGTGTTAAAACATATTTTCTACTTTGAAAAAGAATCTCATTTCTGTGTGAAATATTATCAAAACTAGCACTTTTTCCAAGCAAGAAAGTTCAAGTTCTATTTTCATGAAACAAGCAAAGTAAACTTTCACTCCTAGTTCTACACAGCAAAAAAATACACTCTTGCCTAGCCAAAAAGTCTTGAAATTAGACTATAAGTCATTCTTTTCATACAAGATAAATTAACTATCTTAGAACCTTGGAAAAAAAAATCTTAGAAGAGTGAAAGATTAATTTGCTTGTTTTGAGAAAGTAAACCAAGTAAAATGTACTTACCCCATTTTCAGACAACAGATAATAACTTTTTTTCTGCTTTTTATTTTCTTATTTTCTCATGTGAATATTTTTGTGCAGTGTAGCTAGTTAATTTATCTAGTAAGATTTATCTCAATTCAAGAATTTTGGCTTATCGGGAATGGATTTTTATGCAGTGTGGACAACTCTTATCCAGTGTTGCTTGAAAGCTCCAATGAAATGCGTATAATAGCTAATGGCGGGAAAAACCCGATCCAGTATTTCTTTTGAAACACGTTCTGCTCCTAGTAGGAACCAAGTGGGCATGGATCTGGTAAGACCAGGTGTTGTTGGTTTGGTGGTTGTACTGCAAAAAAATACATATCGAAAAAATGAGGAAAAAAATGGCCAAATGAGTGAAAAAGACTTAAATTGAGTAAAATTATCTACCAATGGGGCTGAAGCAAATCCTATTTTCTCAAAACAAGCAAATTAATCTTTCGCTTTTTTCATCTTGTATGAAAAAAAAAACAAGATTATTATGTAATTTCAAGATTTTTTGTCTTCATTTTTTGCAGTGTGAACTTTTAGAGGATTTCTTGATCTCCAAAGGCACTTCGTCCTGTTTCCAGCTTTTATTTTTATCTCGTGTCTGTCTCGGCTAGTGGCTTCCGTCTCATCCTGCTTTTCTCACCGTTCTCTCTTTCCCTCTTGACAGCTTTTTTTTGCACTTCCTTTCTCATATATCCCAGCCTCCTTCCTGCTCACCTGTTCCTCCGCTTGTTCTTCAGTCTCCTGTTTCATTTCCCCTTCCACGCTCTTCAATGCGCTCGGTGGTCCAGCCTCAGCAGATGGCAGGGGTCCGCGATGGAGAGCGTTTTGTCGGGTGAATGAGGATGGAGAAATGCTGAATCTCACGTTTAAATGTCAGACTCTCCAGAGAGCGACGGGCTGGAACCTCAGAGAGAAGATAAAGTGACCTTCGTGCGCTTGTTCATCATTCACATCACATCGTAAAATCCTATTGAACCTATTTTATAAAGGATATCAATTTAGTATAGTTTCACCTGCCACTATCGGGCGTTTGTATTTGCACTTTATTTATATTTTTGTCAATTTCTTGTGTTCTTGTAATTTCTCGTGTTCTTTTTGCCATAAATGCTGTATTGTGTACCATATTTTAAAATATTTTGGCTGTTTATGTTGATTTGTTCAGTCTGTGTAATTTATTTTTGTTACCACATCTTTCTTCCGCACCAAATTATTGTTGATTCTATTATCGTTCTATTTTGCACGCCATCTGTACCGTAAAAAATGTTCCTGTAAAATAACGATTTTATTTTTCACAGTATGGTACTGGTTTTTGGGAAAATGTCAAGGTAGCATAGTTTATATTATATTATCTGTCTATTTTGCATGCTGTCTACGCAGTAAAAAATGTTCCTGTAAAGTAATAATAATCTACAGGGAGCTGTGCTTGTCATTAAGTCACTGTAAAAAAAGGGCTGTGTACCATTTAAATTTTTCACAGTATGGTGCTGGTTTTTGGAAAAACATACATTTAGCATAGTTTATATTATGTAATCTGTCTATTTACACCCTGTCTACGCTGTAAAACATGTTCCTGTAAAATCCCGGTAATCTACTGGAAGCTGTAAAAATACGGTTGCGTTTTCACAGTACTGTATGCTACTGGTTTTTGTTTTTGTCAACTTACAGAACTTATAGTTTGTTTGTTTTTTTTTTTTTTTTTTTTTCATTTTACAGTACTATACCGTTATTACTCAAAACAGCACAGTACTGTTTTTTTTATAAAAGTATAAATTGGTCATTCCCTGAAAATCATTGGCAGCATATTTCAGGCCTTATATGGGCCTTGAACTCGGTTACCAAACTTGATCTTGGCCTTGTTTATTATATTTTTTTAAGGGTCAATTTAATCCATCAATTTTCCAATCACTTTTTGATCTCTGGGTCATGGGGAGCTGGAGCCAATCCCATCCTCTCTGGCCTGAACGGCAACCAATCACGGGGAAAAATTCTTGCAAATTCTACAACAAAAGGTCCGGATTGGAAATCCATTGGGCCTTGAACAGTATACCACTTTTTAATTAATATGAAATCTGTATTTCTTAATCCATCATTCCCAAATGCTTCAGTGCTTTATTTAAACCCATCATGGTATCTTATCATTATTACCCTTTACTTCTAATAGCTGCACAGTAACAATATAATCTGTTTAGTAATTGTCTTGTACTGCACACAGACCGCAATATTTAAGGGCTGAACGGCCATTTAACTCACGCTGCCATCGAATGGAGAAAAGACAGGGCAGATGTATAATTTCAGTGTATGGGAAGTGAGTGTGAGAGTTTCCAAGAAATGATTTTTATTCATAGGAATAACTTGCCCAAATGATTTTCCACACGCCGGCTCCGGCACGAGTAAACAGTGCCCCCTTATGGTCACTTCCGAAAATGACATGGATTTTAGCTTCTCGATATGCGAACATTTCGACTTCTGAGTGGATTTATTAAATTATTTTGATCAAGATAAAAAAAAAATTTTAAAGCGTGCATGTCATCAGAGTTTTTACCATCACGATTGAAGAACCTTTTCACTTCCAGCTGCCGTCAGGGTGAAGAACGCCAGAGCATCTGCTAATCATTTGCATTTTGGACCAAATTTTCTTTAAAAGCCAATTAACAGCTGCAATAGACCAACACCAGACACCTGATTTAATATTCATGTGTTTATGCTGCGATCTTGTTAGATTTCCTGAAGAACTAAAACTGGATGCAGTTTAGCAAGGCCGTGTGAAAAGATTACGCATAATAATTTTTTCGTCATTTCTCTCTGGAAGTATTCAAGATTTTATAATCTTGAATTGAGTGGGTGGAAAAATTCACTTACTGATAGCAAAAAATCTATCAATTATTATCGATTAATCATTAAGTCCCCTAATCAATTCATTGGTTATGAATTATTTTCGATTAATGCTTCGAGTAAATAGATTTCTTATTCCGTAGAATATGTAGATTTTATAAAACAGATTATTTCATTATTAATTTATTTTCTATAATTTTTATTTTGTTTGTTTGGTTATTGCACAGTGAAAGCCAAAATGACAATTTATTTTGTTATTAGACATTTTTATTAAAAGTGTATTTAGGAATAATTAGGAATGTTTATCATGCGATTGTATTACTTTACTTCATTTTTCTTTACTTTACTTCATTTTTCTTTACTTTGTTTTACTTTACTTTCTCATTCGAATCAAGTGGTTTACTTTTTCACACAGAACTTAGAATGTATTATATCCTTACCGTTCACACGTGAGTAACTTTCACAGCAGATAAACGTAGAGCAAAGCTAAATTTACAAGGTACAATCGTGATCATCTTGACTCTTACAGAACACTCCTTCCTTCCTTTCTTCCATTCCTTTCATCGCAAAACCAACAGCAGCTTGTGCCATGTAATGACGAATTGAAAGGCACTTCACATGAATAAAAGACTTCTTTTGTCATAATTACGCTTTAGAGTCAGCGCTTTGAAAACTTCCTGGTATATGGAATCCTATAGGGAATGATCAAAATGAATCCGGCATCTTTCATGCCACTTCTTTGTGTTTTCTACAACGGCATCACGTTCTCTACACTTCTTCCGAGTTAAAAAGCTGGTGGTTTGTATGAAATGCGGAGAAAACAATAGGAAAATTTCGAGTTTTTCCACGCAAAATAATCCAGCAGAAAAGCCCGGCGAGGACAATCTTCAAAATGGCGCGGGCACATAAGTATTCGTCTGGGCGCTATCGCCACCGACGCCATTCCGAATCTGCTAAGCCGCTCCCGCCACTCATGAGAGATTCCATTACAGGAGAAATGGGATAGCAACACAATTATCTCAAGTCCAATTCTCCAAGCTCCATTGTGTCTCCAAACTGAGACCTGAGCCTGGATTACTACAGGCCGGGAGGGGGAACGCCACTAAACTTTTTCATCAGAGAGAGGAAAGGAATAAAAAAAGACAGAAACAAACAAGGAGGACACGACTGGGTAGCCGGTGATGGTGAAGATCGGCCTTGGGTGGCTCGGCAGGAAGAAGGTCTCGGACCGTCTGGAGGTCTTGCTCTTAGACAATAGAGGAAGAAAACATATGAGGATGTACGTACATATAAGAAAAATAAAAACGGGATTAATGGATATATGGGTGGATGGAGGAATGGACAGATTCAGGACATTGTCAGACAGACAGTAAGAACTAGTGATTGGAATGGTGGATGGAATGGTGGATGGATGGAATATGGACACTCAGATACATACTAGGTCAACAGACAGATTGAAAGAAACAGTTGGACAGTTGGATATATTGATGGATGAATGGATGGATGATGGTCAAACAGACGGATAGGAACAGGAACACAGAGAGATTGATGGATGGATGGACGAATAAATAGACCAAGAGACAGACAGAAAGAAAATGAGACAGATAGATGATTGAATAGAAGGATAGATGGATGTAGTTTTTTTGTTGTATCATTGAATGTTGCTGCTGCAAAACACATACATTTCCCCTACATTTCCCACCACCTACATGAAAGTTCATTCATGTAGGTGGTGACAGATTGATGGATGGATGATGGAAAAACAATCATAGAGATAAGAAATGTATGGACAAATAAATAGAACAACAGAAAGACAGAAAGTAAAAAAAACAGATCGCAGGAAAGACAGATGTATGATTGATTGATTGATAGATTGATCTATGGATTTATTGGTTGATGGATTGATTGATTGATTGATTGATTGATTGATTGATTGGTTGATTGATTGATTGATTGATTGATTGATTGGTTGATTGATTGATTGATTGATCGATTTATTTGTTTTGTTGGTTGGTTGATTTATTTATGTATTGGTTGATTGATTGATAAACAGATAGAGTTCATCACTAGAGATAGATGAACTGATGGATGGATGGATGAACGGATGTAGATGACAGATTGATAGATGGATGATGGACAAACAGACAGATTAATGGATGAATAGATGAATGGACAGACTTACATACTGAGAGAATGATTGACAGATGGAATGGCAGAGTGATGGACAGATAACTAGGCCTATAGATACAGAAGCTTGGAGGGACGAAATGACATGGGGGGTTATGTATAGAAGATGGACAGACAAACAGACAGGATAATAAAGAGATGGATGGATAGATGGATGGAAAGACAAAGAGAGTGATTGATAGATCAACTATCGGACGAACAGACAGACAGGTGAATGAACTGACAGACAGAAAGAAAAACAAGACAGACAGACAGACAGAGAGAACGTAAGATGCAAATATTGATATATGGAAAGATGGACACGTTTTTGAAATTGGATTGATTGGTAAACAAACAGATAGACAAGAGATAAATGAATGGATGGATGGACAGAAGAATAGGATAACAGACAGAAGGAAAGAAAAAAATATGATGCGATGGATGGATGGACGGATTATGGAGTTGACAGATTGATGGATGGATGATGGACAAACAGACAGATGGATGGATGAATGGATGAATAGATGGATAGACAGACCAACTAATTGAGAGAATGATGGGCAGATGGATGGATGGACGGACAGAAAACTAGGCATACAGAAAAACAGACAGATGCTTGGATGGACGAAAGGGGGTCTATGTATAGAAGATGGACAGACAACCAGACAGAAAAAGAAAGAGATAGATGGCTGGAGAGATGGATGGAAAGACAAAGAGAGTGATTGATGGATCAACGGACAGATGAATGGACTGACAGACAGAATGAAAAACAAGACAGACAGAGAGAAAGTAAAATGCAAATATTGACATACGGATTGGTGGACATGTTTTTGAAATATAATAATGATGTAATTTCCCACAAGGTTGAAGTGAAGGGACATTCACAGGAGAGACGGTGTTAATGCACCAGTGAGAAGCCATTGTTTGCTGAAGTGATGCAATAATGAGCAAGCACCAATACACTGGCAGCGTCTCAGACCATTAACATTTCAAAGCGTCCCGCCGTTTCCCTGCCAGGGTGAGGAGTTCTGTTAAACAGGTTCCAGCTACTCGACACAAAGAGACATTTACAACTCCGGGATGGAACGGGGGAGCAAGGGGTCCGAGGAGAGAAGCAGTTCAAATGGCAGTTATGGCCTAGTGGTCAGAAGAGATATGACACCCAGATTTATGCGCTTTGTGGCAGTTGTAACTGTGAAAAGCGCCCTACAAATTGAACTTGAACTTTATTGACAAATTCAAATTCTATCGTTTAAACACTACCGTTCAAAAGTTTGGGGTCACTTTGAAACGTCCTTATTTTTGAAAGAAAAGCACTGTTTTTGTCAATTGGAAATAACTTTAATCGGAAATAGACTCTCTACACTGCTAATGTGGTAAGAAACTATTCTAGCTGTAATAGTCTAGTTTTTGGTGTTATATCTACATAAGTGTATAGAGGAACATTTCCAGCAACTGTCACTCCAGTGTTTTACTGGCACAATGTGTTTGCTAATAGTGTCAGAAGGATAATGGATGATTGTAAATGTAAAGTTTTGAACGGTAGTGTACATGGTACAACATGTAGAGTATTTTCAGATTGTCCAGCATTTAAAAGTGGGTAGGGGTGTATTCAGAAGAATAAATAAGCGAGCAATAAATACAATAAAGATAAAAATATAATAAAATACAGTAAAAAATAAAGATAAAATATAAATGAAATATAAATATCTACAAAGATAAAATAACAATAGAAATACAGTAAATATAATGAGTAAATATACAAAAATGTGACTGTGATCCAGAAATACATAACCTGGATAATTAAATTCAGAGCACAATTTTGATACAAATTTCATAAGTGGACCCTTCAAGTTTATAATTGAGGACCCCTGCTTTAGTGCAATATCAGTCTGGAATTTTCACTCCCTTTCCCCTCTATGAGAAACCCTCTTATGCCTGTAAGATTCGTTATCAATACTTATAATTTGTACTACCCAAGAATAAATTGCACCACAATTTTACTACCTAACTGTTTCCTCACTGTGCAATTAACAATTCATTAAAAATATGTATTTTTTTTTTAATTTATGTGCTTGTTTGCTTTTATGTTTGCAAATACATGTGGCAATGGAATGTGCAACAGTATTTAATAACCATTGTTAAATTGTGAATTTAGCTCCTTATTTTTTTTAAATGTCGCATATTATTTGAATTTATTCACTCGTGTATATATTTACATCTTCATTAGATAATCTGTATATATTTGCATATTTTTATCTTTTTATGTCGCTTTCCTTATTTTGGCTGCTATAACAAAGAACTCTATAAGTGCAATATGTTTTTTTTAACAATCTTTTTCATTTCAATCTTTTGACCTTCTTTATGCATATATACAATTTTTAATTCTTTACTGCTTATTTTATGTAGTCTAGCTGTATGTCTGTCTCTCCAACCATTCATTGATGGATCCATTACATACAGTTTATATAATCTCATTTGTCCTACACACACACACACACACACACACACACACACACACACACACACACACACTCATCAGCAGTAGTATTTGTGTTTCAGAAGTTGTAAGCCTGTGGTTTCATAGAAAAAAAGAAAAAGTTTCAACAACTACACGACAGAAAAGTACATTCTTCTCGTTCCCTTTCTTCCGCTCGGCTTCTCTGTTGACAGATCCTCGGCGAATCACTCGCTGAGCTTTAGAACAGTTTGGAAATCGCAGGCCTTTGACGCTTTGTACATGTAACGAGCGTATCGTTAAGGATACTTTCCTCCAACACCTAGAGATATGTGATAACATAGTTAATTATGTCCTGGAAGATAAGCCACGGCGAGAACTTTGAAAAGAGTCCGGAAGTGAGGTGACGCAAGACTCCTCGGCTATCACAACTCCACAACACAATCGCAGTTTGAAGCCTGTCGACATATTTTATAAGCTTGTTAAGAGGAAATAAAAGGTGCGCGGTGAAGAAAGAGGACCACACGCCGAAGCTCCGAAGCTTTTATCCTCCTTCGCTTCTCAGACAAAAGGGATTTTAGTGGCACTAATTACACCAAAGGAAGTAACAAAAGCCGCAGACGGAAATCCCACTCGCACCCTGGACTAGAGATTTGACCCCCAGCTTGACCTCGCCACCAGAGGGGGAGGAGCCTCTGATTAGTGATGGAGTGATTAGCGTGGATAGCCAACATCACAGTGGGGAGAATTTCTCAAGCTCCGTTGCACAACCTCTGAAGTTAGTCACTCCACGCCTGTGTGAAGTCAGTAAATGGGCTTTGCTTTGTTTCAAATCGATGTCATCCGGAACTTTTACTAATTTGCCCCCGAGTCCAGATTTCCAAGCCTTTGCCTCATGTTGCGTTATGGATTTTTGCGCATAGCGAGAAGCTAGCGAGCTCGCGCGCTAATGCTCCCGCGTGGAGTCACGAAAAGTCATGAAAAACAGTTCTGAGATCATTGGGAATGTTTAAAAAGCACTTTGTACGTTCAGATTAATTATAATATTAATTGTATTCGCTAAGTAAAACAAAAACGTGATCACTCAGAAATCCATCCATATTCTGAGCCACTTTTATCATTTCTGGGTCACGGGGAGCTCTGCACAACCAGTGGACACACCCCCTGAATTAGTGGCCAGCCAATCACAAAGCAGAGCACATCGATTCACACCCCCTCTAGGAGAAAACTTGTCCGCTTAATGCATAAAAAAACAGGTGACCAACCAATCACTTTGTAGAATCAGATAAATGATAATATTAATCTTATTCGCTAAGTAAAATGAAAATATGATAATTATGCAATCACTAATTATCAGCACCAGTAACTTTAATGAGAAATCCATCCATATTCTGAGCCACTTTTTCCATTTCTGGGACACGGGGAGCTGGCTCAGACCCCCTGAATTAGTGGCCAGCCAATCACGAAGCAGGACAACTAGATTCACACCTCGTCTAGTAGAAGGCGTGTTCGCTAAATGCATAAAAAAACAGTTGGCCAACCATCCACGGAGCAGGAAAGACAGACACGCAATAATAAATATAAGCAACAACACAAAAAATGGTATTTAAGCTGCGTATATTGAGTTTTGCCAGTTCCATTTCTCAAATTTTGAAGCACATAAGTAAGAATGTTGAAAAAGCACTTGGTACGTTCAGATAAATTATAATAATGATCTTATTCGCTAAATAAAACGAAAATATGATCACTTTTTTTTTTCCTGTCGCCCGATGTGCCCAGAACAAAACAAAAATAAAAACGAGTATAACGGTCAACACCAGTAACTTTAATTAAAAAATCCATCCATATTCTGAGCCCCTTTTTCCATTTCTGGGTCACGGGGAGCTCTGCGCAACCATTAGACACACCCACTGAATTAGTGGCCAACCAATCACAAAGCAGGACACATAGATTCACACCCCCTCTAGGAGAAAACGTGTCCTCTATATGCCAAAAAAAGCAGAAGCTCTTCCTAAGAGACCAGAAGTCCATGATTTCATGCGTAACGAGTCCTCAAATTGATTTTTTACGAGAAAAAGGGGAAAAGCTTCGTTTCTTGGTAGCGGAGCAAGGAAATCTAATTCAATTAATCTCCTCCTTCATTAACAGCAGCTCGAGAGAAAGACCCGAGTGAGGAACGTGAGAAACGTTCATCTGAGTGAAGGTGTTATCAGTGATGCCGCTCCCTGAAGGGCAGCACGTGATGCCAGCAAACAATACATTCCGGGGACCCGTTCTTCATTTGCGCCAATTCACATCTGGTGTTCAATATGGGAAATGTGTGAAGAAACAAATTCCATCATTATATTCCTGCCTTCTTTCTTTTAAAAGCACAAAAACGTATGCGTGTGTGCGTGTTAATTTTATTCTAGTTTACCAATTCTATTAATCTATTGTTTTACGTAAGTATTGAACATAAATCTGCATAAAGTTGTAATTTATTTTAATGACATAAATGTGTAATCCATTCATAAACCATGTTTTCGTTTCTGGGTCACCAGAAGCTGGAACCAATCACATTATCTCTGGGCCTGACCATGGACTGGTGGCCAACCAATCACAGAACAGGACAGACAGACAAATTATTTATATATTACTAAGTATAAGCAATAACACAAAATGTGGTATATAAGCAGTACATTGTTGAGTATTGAGTTTTGCTAGTTCTATTTCTCATTTTTTCAACAAGCACAAATTGTTTATTCTACAATAAAAACTTCAATGTTTTTTTTTTTTTTTTCATTATTTATTAAGGTTGTCCTCAACTTTGTTCCAGTTTCAAATTATTCGTCCTCTGTGTATTTGAGTGTCTGAATTCCTCTCTAACGCATTTGAAAAAAATATATAGTCGACTCTGCTTAATTGGGCCACTGGTTTAAATGGGCGGCGCCATTATTGGGACAAATACCAAATGTCTCATAATGCAAATTTGCATACAATTATAATAATATGAGTATTTGTAGGGCACTTTTCCAAATTATATTTCTTTGTATTTACGCAAATATAAGCACTCGTTTTTTTCCAACTTTAGCGGCTCAAAAACTAGGGGTGCTTATAATCGGCGATTTCAAATAGAAAAATATGTAAATATAAGCGCTAATTTCTTTAAACGATGGTTCTGGCGGCAGACGTGCATATGAGTTTCTATTGACTCAATAACAGAAACAAAGAAACATTGCGACACTTAACAGGGATAAAATAACACTGGAAGAAGTAAGATTAAACGAAAAACAATCGTTCATATTTGAACAGACAGACCATTTTGTATCCGGTAGTTCGCCGTGCTAAAGGCTAACAGGCTAGCGCTTGAAAACGAGACCAGCAGCTGCAAAAGCTTCGAAACAAACAAAGAAAACAGTTCAAAACGAAGAACACAATCAAAACACAATCTAGTCAAAAACGTGACTGTTCTAATATTTACGTTTGACAAAAACCCAGCTCAGTTAGCTTTAGTCTATGCTTTTTTAGCGCAAAGGCTAATGGGAACCACTGAGCAGCAAAGTATGATGGGAGGTGTAGTTCCGATTGCTAGATTAGATTATTGTTTTTTTTTTTACTTTTAAGTAAAACAACTGTAGCGGCCAAACTCCAGCCATTTCCGGGGCGCCGCTGAGAGGCTGATCCAGGGCAATGAGGTCCTCGATAACGCGCACGTTTGTGGTTTAGATGTTTTTATTGTCATTTCCAATTCTACTTTTTCTCCACATTTTGTCCATATGAATTGTGAGTGTTGTGCGGTTAAAGGAACGTACCGCACCCTGTTCACCCACTCTCTCCACCACCATTAAAGTGCACACATGTGACCTTTATTAGTATCTCCACCTGTCATGTGACCCACCACCTTCGTCACGTGACCCACTTTATGTCTGCAACAACAACATTGAAGTGATACGAGTCACAAGTTAGGTTTGTTAAATTTAAAGAAAATGTATTTTGAAGAGAAAATTAACCTAATCTAGGCAGAAAAAAAATGAAAATGATTTTGTGCCTGAAAACTAAAGGAGGTGCTTATATTCGCGGGGTGCTTATATTTGCATAAATACGGTAATCATACAGCATATCATTAAATGTATTTAATTGGAGCGCCATTGAGACCTAGGCTTTACATATACATATATTTAATAACCTGAGAGCTTTGTGAACAAAGATTGCCAGGCTGGTAGACGCCACAACTGACGAGTCTTTGAGCAAGACACTGATCCACATCGGCCGATTCTGCAGGTCATCTTGGGTAAAAGCCTCTGCCGAGTAAAAGTAAAGGATTCTAAATCTTTCGAACCTTTTAACTTTCACGGAACCACCCAAAGTGGCTTTGCTCCGGTAAGTGGCATCGGTGCCTCAAAATACCGGAAATGTCAACAATTCAGTGCGGATAATTGCAGTGCTGCGACTGTGCAGTCAGCGAGGCGTTCAGGTGAACTCGACACGACATTCCACGTGAAGCTTCCTGATTCGCACGGAGAACCCACAAAGGCACAAGTCGCACTTTTGTTGACCTAATCTACATCCTTCTCCGTGTATGATTTCCTTTAATTGGAAATGGCCGACCAAGCGATGAATCCGACGGTCGGTAATTGGCAGAGACTGTTGCACACGGCCAATTAATTCCCGCCACCAACGGAGGTGGACGAGAGAAAAAACACTCAAATTAAAAGTGGGAAAAGGCACTTCTCCTTCCGTCTGTCTCACCAGTCAACGTTTCAAAGCTTTGAGAAACTTCCACAGCACCCGTTCTTTCCTTCGCTTTCCCTCCTGCTTTCACATGTTTTCCACGTAATGGAGATTATTCTTACGAGGGGGTTGACACATGAAAAGGCACGCTGGGTTGGAGTGATGGTTTGTTTTCAAAAAGGGATAGAGAAGACGCAAACCCCCTCAAACTATTAGGAAAAGAGGAGAGAGAAATTGTTTTGGGCTAATGGCAGCAGGCACTACAAAGGCCGGCTAACTGCTTTGCTCTTTTGAGTATCACAGCAGAGGAACTGCGGGAGGTTGGAGTGTTGGATTCGTTAAGCACAATCTCCCTTGAGCTCTCTGTTCATGGCTGGGAAAGAGTGTAGTCTGACATCACTTCCTGCAATGAGCCGAGAAGATTACAAAAGCACTCCAACGTTCTGGACTCTAGACAAAACTAGTTTAGTAATGCGTTGGTGAGGCTCTTGCAAACTAAGAACAGATCGCATCTGTTTCAGATCTAAACCAGAGGTGTTAATTGTACCTGAATACCATTCTTGAGTCAAAGTATGTGTATAATTACTCCATTACAAGATACCGACTCCAAGAAGTCTTGAGTAAAAGTCGTAAAGTATCCAATTTTAAAAGAACTTGAGGATTTTACTCATACTGAATTCAGGCCCAAAAAACACAATGAAAAACCATACAAAACTCTCTATTTGTGAGTTGTTTTTTTCCCCTAAAATAGAACTTAAATTGAACACCTCAATGTTTCAAAATAGCAGAACAAAATGGATGAAAAAAGAACAAAAAGTCAAATGTGCAAAAAAGTGCAACCGCTAATTCACATTCAGGTGATTTGCCTCAAATACCATTCAGTACCTTCAGCATCCTGCAGATGGCGATATTGCCTCGTCCGCCCCAAGAAATTAATCGCGGTAAAAAAAAATGGCAACTTTTCACGCACGAAACATAACAAAATAATTTGTTTCAAAATGTGAAACAATCTCAACGTAATGAGTAACAATAGTGTTCATTCTAATGTAGTGGAGTAAAGAACACTGACACTCAATCACAAATGTAGTCAGAGTAAAAGTTGCTTATATTTTTGATACCCAGTACAAGTACAAAGTGGGCAAAAAATACTTAAAGAGACAAAGTCTGATTATTGAAGTTCTATACACCACAGCTCTAAACTAATTTAATGAATGATGCATTGGTGAAGCTCTTGCTAAAAAAGCAAGCAAACATCACAATTGTTTAGTCTCTAAAGTAGTTTTGTAAAACATTACTAACGCTCTTAAAAAGTAAGGGGAAAAGAAACAAGTTAAAGTTGTTGAAGCTCAACCATTATTCAACAGGTTTTAGCTTTAGCTAATAGCTCGCTAGCACCAATCACTTGCTTCACAGGGAATTTGGTTTCAGGACATTTGCATTTGACTTCTCCTGACTTTTTTGCCTCCTCACCTCAAGTGTTTCTGGGTGTGTGAACAAAAATACAGTGGTGAGGATGCCGTGTCCAAAAGAAGGGTTGCGTGTGCTCTTCGCGCATCATCGTGCTAATTCCATCAACACCTGAAAAGAGACGCACGCCAATGTCATTTCACAGTCTCGTTTACGGTCAGAATGCAGTGTATTTTCTGCCAGGCTTTCATGAGCTACACTGCGAGGTCACGCTTCCACTCGTCTTCTCCACGCCGTAATTAGATATCAGAGTGAAAGAGTCTCACCTGTCAATCAGGACAAGCAGGAAACAGGAAATCAAATCACATCACATCGGGACCTTGACTGCGGCTTCAGTCGGTCCTAGTGTGGCCACGCGTCCCTTGAAATACAGATTTGTCCCGTATTTGAAATTTTAAATTGCGTGTCCCGTTTTGAACTGATAAGGGGCGTGGTTTGTCCCGTATTTTTTATCGTTTTTTAAAAGCAGCGTTTCATGCTAGTTATTTATTATTTTAATTTTATGCATTTTATGAAGATCCTTCTTTCCCACTTTTGATTGGGTAATACGCAACGTCACCGGTAGTTTGATTGGTCTTTTAACTGTTATCTGACTGCAAAGTGTTGAGTGTCTCATTACCTCAATCATTACCTTATTACATAAAACATTACTATATACAACATAACTCCCATGTATGTCAAATAAAATAAGTAAATTGCAACTCTATTTTTAAATTAGAAATTGGCTATACACAAACTTTACTATAGTAACTATATATAAGTAAAGCTGGATGTGCTGTTTCCATGTTGTTACTGCAAAAAACTGACAATTATTAGAGATATCAGAGAAGTCTGATGAGTTGTAAAAGAGAAAAACTGACTGCATTTCAATTAAAGAAATTATTTTTTAGCCTGATATTTCAAGTTGTGATCACTATATGTAAAGGCATGTTCATGGCCCCGCCCCGTAGCCCCGCCCCCTTATTTTTCGGCATTAAAAGTGGTAACCCAGTAATACAGAAACTGCACCGGTGACATCAAATCCTGCTGTTTTAAAGCTTCTCCTGCATCAGGGAGCGAGTGAGACTGCTGAGTCGGCAAAAAGACGTCAAGCCCGGAGAAATAATGATGATTAAGGAGGATCTGGCGTTACTCCACCCTCCTACTAAATCACAAGCCCGGCTGGTGGAAGCAGGTTCACTCGTCACAGAATTAATTGAATGCAGCATGGGGCTTCTGACCCACATGTTCTAAATGCAGACCGTCTCTAGCTTGTACAACACCTGGAGCTGCGCAGGTGCGATCGCTCACCTCTCCATCGGTTCACGGGTTCTTGTTCTCGTATGGTGACGCCATATGGCCAGAACAACCTTGAGCTGTGCTGCCAAGGAGTCTCTCCCCATGCCAGCTGATGTCTTACTTCAGAGTATCTACTAGTGAGGACTTTGGGTCTTATAATTGAGGGACCATTATGGTTTTTTTAGACTAGACTTTGACTTGGACAGACGCATGAACTTGTTAATTTGCACTTTTAATATAGTTTTAGAACGACAATTGAAAAAAATGAATAATAATCAAATATTAATAATAATGCTTTCAATTTTTTATTTGAAATTAATATTAATTTTAAATTGACTGAAATATGTATCTTGTTTGTTTGCTATTATTGTTATTTATTGAGTGTGATATTTAATATAGAACTGATTTGCACTTTTAATATAGTTTTAGAACGACAATGTTTTTTTTTACATTTTCATTCTATTGATTGAAATATTTATTTAATTTGTTTGTTATTATTGTTATTTATTGAGTATGGTTAGGCATTTGTATGTGTTTGTGTTTGTTCTGCCTTACACCTTAATGTCTCCGTTGGGAGATTAATAAAGGTTTTATCTTTCGATCTATCTATCTATCTATCTATCCATCCATCCATCCATCCATCCATCCATCCATCCATCCATCTATCCATCCAAAGTCCATCTAAAGTGGTACAACAACAAGCATGTTGCCTAATGGTTAGGAGTTGAACCTGGGTTCAAAAGATCGCAGGTCTGATTCCAGGATGGAGTCTATGAGCAAGATCCTGATCTGTTTTATATAACAGTTGGTCTGCAAATTATAGGATTTTATACTGAAGTGAGAATCTTTGGACGCTTTTGGGGCTGTCTGGCTGAAGCTCGGTTGGAGGGTGAAGACCTTACAATTGAAACTGGGTAGGTTGGTGATGGTTAAGATCAGGGTCAGGGTACAGAGGTAGAGAATGTGTATTATATCTATGAACCCACTTTGATATGGTTGCCAGTATGTGTGTAGAGGCATTTGTGGCCCCAAATGCTAGATTGCTATTTTATTCTAAGGTGAGAGCCTATATAGTAAGTCAGTAGTAGAAGCTCAAAGTGTGTGTGTGTGTATTTATACACTGCATGGATTTGTGAAATGCAGAGCACAAATTTCCAACTGAGATGAATGAAGTTTGAGATTTGCCTTATCTTGTCTTCACCCAGAGAGGTCCACTTTAAAAACATGCAATTATTCTGTACACACAAAGGCGCCGAACAATTAAATATGTGGTAAGGAACCAAATTGCAAAAGCACTCTTATTTAGAGGAAAAAAAATATTGTTGCTGGTAAGTGTTTGATTCAACTCAATGTGAATAAAGCTACTTGGATGCAACTTCAGCTCTGGCTAAATCACTGTTTACTTTGAAGCGAGGGTCAGCTTGCAGATCTTCGCCTTGACGTGCACATAATTGCATCGTTATCATGGCATGTGGCTTTCGGGAAGGCCTTTCACTTTGCGAAGAATCTGTAAAATACGTATTCAATTCGTGCCCGGTTCAAAAGTTTTCCGAGCCGACATTTGTTAAGCTGAGAAGCATCCAGAAGTGTTGTGTTGTGAGAAGCGGGTGGAAATCACTTGACTTTTGTCGATGGTAAAGGCTACAAGAGCTTGGGGCGAAAAGTGAGCTGGCATTGTTGGTCTGTTTCTTTCAAAGGAGAGTGGTAGTGGCATAGGTGTTCTGTGTGTCTCTCGTCTCCGGAGGTGAGAGGTGGTGTATCCGCTCAGTACGGCTAACAGGAACGCCAAGTGACCTTTTCAAAAAGGGTGATGAACAGCTTCAGGCCAGAGACTGACCTTTCAGCCCCGGCAACTTCCACACACCTTCTGAGATATCAACCTACAGCTTTATATGCACAACTCACAAACACCAACACACACTGTGCTCTCCTGCTCTCACCCGGGTCTTGACCCGTCTACCTGCCATTGGTTAGTTTCATCAAGCGAGTCGTGACTTTCCTCAGCAGCCATTGGCCATCAGCATGACGCCTCCCCGATCCTGTCGAATGAAGATGTTTGAACCAATTATGATGCTTTGGAGTTGCTATGATGATTTCACAAACCAAATTTGAGCTTTGGAAAGTGTCGCAAAGAGGATTCGAGGAACAAAAAGAACACTCCAACAATGGGGACTTGGACTTGTGTCCGAAAGGTTTGTGATTCGAATCCCTCTTGTTGGTTGTGCAACAGTCCGAGTGAGTTTCCGTTAGCTGGACACTAACACACACATTTCACTCCACACCACAACCTAAGGCTGCCCACTTCCTCGGGTGTGTGTGTGTGTGTGTGTGTGTGTGTGTGTCACTTCATTAGATGGTGCGGAGTACAATAAGTGTAGAGTACGATTTCGATACAGCCCCTAGTGGCCATATAGACCAACTCCTGTCTTTTCTTTCTTTCTTTCTCTTTCTTTTAGCTTGTTAGAGTGTTTGACTTGTGACAAAAAGAAAAGTGAGATGAATTTGTCAAAAATGTTGCAGGTTCAAGTCCTGTTACAATTTCGATATGGTCCCTAGTGGCCATATAGACCAACTCTTTCTTTCTCTTTCTTTTAGCTTGTTAGAGTGTTTGACTTGTGACCAAAAGAAAAGTGAGATGCGTTTGTCAAAAAGTTGCAGGTTCAAGTCGTGTTACAATTTCGATACGGTCCCTAGTGGTCATAGTTGATATAGACCAACACTTTCTTTCTTTCTCTTTCTTTTAGCTTGTTAGAGTGTTTGATTTGTGACCAGAAGAAAAGTGACATGCGTTTGTCAAAACGTTGCAGGTTCAAGGCCTGTTACAATTTCGATACGGCCACAAGTGGTCATATAGCCCAACTCTTTCTTTCTTTCTTTCTTTCTTTCTTTCTTTCTCTTAAGTGTGCAGGTGCAAGTCCTGGGCCGATAATGGAGTTCTTGACCGAGACGTTGAACGTGATCTGTTCATTTTGTAAGTCTCTTTGGATAAAAGCATCGACCAAACAGGTGTACAAATAAAGTAAAACCACTACCATGACACATCCGCAAACACATTAAATCATTCGCACAGGATGTACTTTGCGTTTTACTGGAAGCTGTCCAGAGTTAGAGTGAAGGACAACATCATTAAGCTCAATATGATTCCCAGCAAACTCCACCAGCCTGTCCAAAGACATCAGCGTGATTCATCGGCTCTCTGTGATGATAGGTCCATTTAATTGTACTGAGCCTCCCATCTCAGAGGTCGTCTGTCATGCCGTAGCGGAGGGAGGAGGACAGCCAGTGAAAACTTTCCAACTGATTTAGACCAATCTACACAAGCTTGGGGACCTTCTCCACGAGCAAAGGCGATTTTTAGACTCGTAGCAGCCGCTTTATTCTTCATTTGATAGAGATGCCATTTTGCTCTTTGCAGATGGTGGAGGTGTTCTTTCAATATATCATCAATCAGACAATATTGATGAAAATGTTTATTTTAACAAATGCGTTTTTTTTTTTTGCATGGCTTTGAATCCCAGTTTGAGTTTTACACTGTCATTGAACACTCACATGACACGGTTTAAAACTGCCCACTGCTCCGGGTTTGTGTGTGTAACTTCATTGGATGGTAAATGCTGGGCACAGAAATCTGATACAGCCCCTAGTGGCCATGTTGTGTGAAATTTTGTGATATTCACAAAAACAAAAAATGTATTTCTGTACCTCAGTACAGTTCAGGAAAAAAAAATAGTTTATCTAAAAAAAAAAACATAAGTAGTTTTTTTTTTACATCAAAATAAAAAGAAATGTTGAAAATAATCATAAAGTCGAAATAATTAAAATAAAACATAACAAAACTGTATTTCTGGCTGTCTAAACAACAATAAGTGGGTCCTACCCCTTACAATTGCTACAATTTTGAAAGTATGAATTTAAAATAACTAAGAAAAAACACACTTTGGTTTTTCACAACAAAACTAATTTATTTTGAATTTCTAACCATGTCACCCTCTCGTTCCATTCTAGTTGTCTTGCACCTTTTTAACTACGTATTTCCCAGCTGAGCTGTGAATTCTCTGAAATAGACCCGTGAAATGAATAGAACATCCAGATGTTGCATCTGGCAGAGATAAATATTAAAAAAATATGAGGAAAAACAGCACGACATTGTCTGGGTGACACTTTATAATTATTGAAGGACATTTTCCAACTCTTTCACCTTGAAAATGTATTCTAGGTTTAGTTTAGTTTCTATGGTAACCAATCCTTTGTAACCCAACGCTGCTTCTATACACACAACTGTACTTTTATTTGTTTTCTACATAGATTAAGACAAATCTAAATAAAAATAGCAGTTAAATGAAATTGCATGTAGTCTGCAGTAATATGGTTTAACTTACAACATTGTTGCACATGCAAAACAAAAACACAACCAAGTGTTATCTGTCACATTGAAACACACTAATTCAAATGTAGCGAAAAATAAAATACGAAAATGAGTTCAAATGTATTTAATTTTAAAACAATTAAAAATCAAATGTTTCATTAAAAAAACATTATACTTCGGTATTACTTAGGAGGCTTAAACACAGCAATCAATGTTATACTTCGATGAGATTCGATTCCGCCCTCATTTCCATGAGCAACTCTGAAGACTCTTAGCATGACTAGAATAGTATTGGATTTTTTTTCCATTCCTTATTAAACAAACATGGGATGTGAAAGTGAAAAATGATGAATAAAATCGCTCTATCCCTCTATGGATTGACCCACTCTGCCTTTGTGTGTGTGTGTGTGTGTGTGTGTGTGTGTGTGTGTGTGTGTGTGTGTGTGTGTGTGTGTTTTAGCATCAGGGTGATGCATCTTTTCCAAAACATCCCTCTATATTCCAGCAATAAGAAAGATGAAGACTTAATGCGAGTTAAATAGCCTAATGGGATTTTCTTTTTTTTTTCCCAAGCTATCCAAGATGTCTCGACTTACTACTTATTACACTTACAAATATTGAATTCATAAATAATTTAACCTACCGCCCACACCCAAATGGTGCAATTGACTTCATTATTTATTTTCCAGCACTTCAATAATTAATGCAGTGTGTAGGAGCTTCTGGTTCTGCCTGGCTCGCTCATAATTAAAGCCGCCGCCTGTGCCGAGGCAAACTCTATCATTAAAAGCATTAGTGGGATTAGAAAGTTTGATAGTTTCTCTGTGCTCGCCTTCACTCTCATCTATCTTTCTCTTCTTTTATACCTTTCCCTTTTAATCGAGCTTTTTCTTGCTCGCCCACACACACGCACACACACACACACACACACACACACTGGATGTTTTATGTGCTACAGGCTTTTAGGTCAAAGTGGGGCCCAAAATGCTAGGCTTTTCTATGTCTATCTCTGTGGTCACTTGTGGGGACATTTGTATGGTCCTCACAACTCCTGAAGCCTGTTTGAGGGTCAAGATCTGATTTTGGGACAATTGAGGTTTTGGTTAAGGTATGAGTAAAGAGAGTGTTGAAGTATTTTGGTGTTGGTTTTAGTGTGTGTGTGCGTGTGTGTGTGTGTGTGTGTGTGTGTGTGTGTAGGGTGATTCATTGCTTGGTACAGTATGTAAGACATTGTTGTAATTGCAAGTGTTTGAGTGTGCGTGTGTGTGTGTGTGTATGCGTGTGTGAGTATTTAGGTCTTAGTGCCCCAAAATATTTTGAAAAAGGACAAATTAAACGAAAATAAAAAAGGGTTTACTTTGCCAACCCCTGAAGGTCACTTGTGGGGACATTCTGTTGGTTATCACAACTTTGGCCTGGTTGGAGGGTCACAATTGGATTTTAGGACTATTTAGTTAAAGTTGGTTAAAGTAGGTGGCAGAGTATAATTTTGTATGTAAGACATTGGTGGGACCCCATTTTGTTGTAAATTGAAGTGTGTGTGTGTGTGTGTGTGTGTGTGTGTGTGTGTGTGTACGGGCATTTATGTAGGTAGTGGGACCCCATATGATTTTGAAAGAGATGAAATGAAATGAAAAAAAGAAAAGGTTTTCTTTGCCAGTCCTTTGGTCACTTGTGGGGACATTTGGTTGGTTTCCTTTTGGGGCATTGGTGGGACCCCGTTTTGTTGTAAATGCATGTGTGTGTGTCTGTGCGTGTCTGTATAGGACTCCAAATGATTTTGAAAAAGATGTAAATAAAAACTGGTTTTCTTTGCCAATCTCTACGGTCACTTGTGGGAACATTTGGTGGGTTCTCACAACTTGGAAAGCCTTTTAAGAGAATCACAATTAGATTTTAGGGCTTTTTGGTTAAAGTTTGAGTAAGGGAGGGGTTTGTGTTTGGTGTTTGGGGTTAGGGGTTGTGTGACCATCTATTGAATCATTTTTAGACAAATTGCTTCACTTTTTCATTTTTTTGTAAGTTGATTTGGATAAAAGCATCTGCCAAGTAAAGTAAAGTAAAGTCAGGATGGTGGATGAGTACAGTTTTGTAAGACATTGTACCCCACTATGATATAAAAGTCTGTCTGTGTGTGTGTGTGTGTGTGTGTGTATGAGTGAGTGAAGCGAAGAACTATGTTTTCAAGTACAAAGCATTTTTTTAACCTTCATCTCAATTCAGTGTGAGGAAAACTAAAGGAAGCCATTATCATGCATTAGCTTGCGGCATCAAGTCTATATTGTGAGTCCAATAACAATTAAATGATAAAACTAGTTCTGCGACTGTGAACGCCGGGGAGGAATGAGAAACGCCTGCTACGTATGATTTATGTGCATTCTCCGTTAAGTGCCCCCTTTTACAAAAATATAAGCCTTTGTAATAAATGACTCTTTCAAGCATTACACAAATCAATAGCATCTAAAAATGGCTGCTCCTCTCCACTGTCCACCTTATAAAAAAAATAAAGTGCAGACGAGCTGAATTAAGGCCGCTCTCGTCGATCCATTCATTTCCGTCTGGGATAAAGTTTGGCATCAGCTTTTTTTTCTTGTACCATTGTTTTCATTGTGTGTTTTTCTGCACAGTGCCCGAAATGCTTGAGCTGTCAGAGTCGCATTGGTTTGCTGATAAATGCCCCGGTGGTGTTGTGGGAATCGCAGTCGTCTCAAAGAAAAGAGGATGTGTCCGAGACTCAACTTCAAGGCCATGTGTGGGTTTCCTCCAGGTCTTCGAGTCCTGAAACTGAAAATAAATTCTTACCAAGCCAAAAAATCTTGAAATTAGATTAGATAGTTATTTTTTCCTACAAGATAAATCAACTAGCTTAGAATTAAGTTTGAAAAATGTCGTTGCTCATTTCAATAAAATAGGACTTGAATTTTCTTGCTTAGAAAATGTTTTTAATTTTGATATTTTACACCATATCGAGACATTTTTTTGAGTAGACATTATGTTTTAACACAGAACTTTCAGAAATAAGAATTGTTGAAAATTGAAATTGTAAAGTGAAATTTTCTTGTTTAAGGAACACAATGTTTCTCTATTTAAAAAAATAGCTACTTTTTTTCTATTAAAGAGATAAAATTATATTAAAGAGATATATACATATAATATATAATAGATAAATATATTACATTTTACATTCAGAATAAGAACTGAAATACAGAAACAAATCTACTGTGTAACAAGATTCTTTGTCTTGTTTTAGGCTGTCTTACCAAGTAAAATTCTCTCGCCACATTGGCAGATCAATTTACTTGATTTAAGTTGTTTTTGGATTCTGGAAAATTGTCTGTAGTCGTGAATGCAAGTGTGAATGTGTCGCTCTGTGATTGGTTGGCCACCAACTCAGAAGTTGTGGTCCCGCCTTCAGACCCAGATTTGCCGTGATTGGCTGCCTGTGATTCAGAATTGGATAGACTTTCAGAAAACAGATGAATGTTCATTGTGAATAAAAACGGTTGTTGAGCTCAGGTCAGACTTTATTGTGCAGCATCTAAGTCGCATCGTTTTTACAGTCACACGAGCATTTATCAAATTTCCAATAGATGTGACGGGATCTTGGCCTGTCAATCAAAGGATTTAACAGCTGTCTGTCAAACGGCCTCAATTCTATGCAGCGTTAAATTTCTCTCTGTGTGGGTTTCTGGAAAAACACGTTGATGCCATTTAGACAGAATTGGAAGATCCTTGTGTGATCCTTGTGTGCTATTTCTCTCATGAATAAATGGTTTGTTTTAATGAAAGGCTTTTTGCATAAAACTCATCATCTTATAGACAAAGAGATTTGCTCTTTCGCTCTTCCTCTCTCGCTAAACGGCCATTCATAAAAATGTAAACAAAAAGGGACAAAAAAATGTAGAAGATGTAGAGAGGAGATAAATAGACAATAATATGTCTAGTTTCACGTTTTGGAGTTTGAATAACGTTATTGCGTTGCGACATTATTATTATTACGTGTTACGTTATTACATTATTATGTTATTACGTCACCGCTTATTTGTACACTGTTATTTGTATTTGCCAAATTGCATTTTTTGTATTCTTGCACTTTGTGTTATATTTACACCGTTTCTTGCCTTCTGTGTTTCGTACTGTATTTGGATAAATATTAGTTATTGTATTGTAGTTTTTTCAGTGTGTACATTTTACTCTTCTTTGCACATTTTCCTTTTTGCACCAAATAGAGTAGCAATACTAATTTCATTGTAACACTGTGATACAATGACACTCTAAACTATAAAGATATTCTATACTGTAAAAATTAAGTAACGAGGAGGTGTTATCACACACATAGTTAGCTAGTTAACATTACACTCCTTGTGTTTTAAGCGGTGGAAAATGTATGTAATGCATTCACACACCAGCCAATCGGATAAACAGACACACACATTCAGACACACACTCTCTCTGTCCTATTTGTGTATTCAAACATGTATACATAACAAATCATAACAATATAAAACCAACACATAATAATACTACAATCATCTCGTTTTTTCCTGTAATAAATGCTTGAAAGTGAGAAGAAAGAACTACAACTTCTTTATTTCTTGCTACTGAACGTCAGACTTAAGTAGAACCTCACCTTCATTCTTCTCCAATGTTGTCCACTTTTTTATTTTTATTCAATTGTCTACGGACCATTTTTGCACAGCGCCTTGCACTTTACTTTAATTTTACCCGCATTTACATAAGTGTTACACTGCTGCTCTGTACAGTCCCGTTAATTACCCAACAGGGACAAATAAAGTTTCTTTGACTTTGAACTATGTAGAGACCAAGGTAGTGCAATTCTCCAAACCCAATTCTTTCGGAAACCGGAAACCTGGAGGAAATCCACGCACTCAAAACATGCAAAATCACACCAGTCCTCACACGTGATTGGTTCACTGCGAGGTGACAGCACCACCTACTTAGATTAGATTATATTAGATTAACTTTATGGTCATTGTGCAAAGTACATGTACAGGAACAATGAAATGCAGTTAGCATCTAACCAGAAGAACATATAAGGTACATTTACAAATAAGCAGAGGTGTCAAGTAACGAAGTAATACTACTTCGTTACCATAATAAAGTAGAAATTTGGCTTACTTTTACTTTACTAGAGTATTTATTTTTCCGCTTAATTTCTACTTCTACTTCTTATTTTTTTAAGCAAATATTGGTACTTTCTAATCGTTACTTTTTCAAAACTAGCCGCGTTACTACGATTTCATTTCGGTTAGTTTTATTTCCGTGTTGAGTCGATCTAAAAAAACATCCAGATAAATCGCGCCATCCGTTAACGGTGAACTTGATTGTGGTAGTAACATTTTACACGTCAATGCTTAGTAGTGCGCACATTTGGTTCTTTTGTAAAAAAAAATGCATTCATTGTTAATTATATACAACAACATTAATATATGTAATATAACAATGTAGTTCTATAATGGAAGTTTTATATTTTTCTTACATTACTTTTACTTTTTTACTTAAAAGTAGTATTATCAGTATTAGTAACAGTACTTCTACTTTAGTAGAACATTTTTACTTCCACAAAAGTACTTTTTAACTCTAGTATTTCTACTTTTGATTAAGTAATGAAGGTGACTACTTTTGACAGCACTGCAAATAAGATATAAATAAATAAATATAGGATATACAAATATTCAGGTTCAAGGAAGTAGATATTAACAGAATCTAGTAATACTTGTAGTAACAGAATCGATCAGCTAGTTATGGGAGCTAGTTATACTCCAAAGAAACGTCAAGATAGCAAATAGAAGCATGTGACCAGTGTGTATTTCAATTTCAGTGCGGCTTTTTTTTAGCATCTGTCTAAGATCACGTCTCTGCTATATTTTTTAGTAAGTAACGTGTACCGGTCTGAGACAGGAACCAATCAAAATAGCCTGGAGTATTTGCTATTTCCGTCTCTGTCAGCTTCCTACAGGTTTGTGTTATACCTGTTCATTTGCTCGAGCCGTGTGGACATGCAAGTCTTGTTGTGTGACACGCGTCTCCTCCTTAAACCGCTTATTTAATCACTACTTTAATTAACCGTCCGTTCAAATTTACTATGGAGGTAGAATGCAGACCCACTATGGCGTTGTATATAGAGTTACAGCAGCGCAGTCAATGTGGGGACACCATTGTTAAGTTTTACTCTAGAGTGAGAACTTATGGGCTTTTGTGGGGACATTAGGATATTTACACGCACGCACACACACACACACACACACACACACACACACGATTTTCAGAAACAAAATAAAAATTCCACTAATAAGTGAACATAAGCACCTTCTTATGTTCTTGGTATTCTGACTTTTCAGAAATCTAGAATTCAGGCTTAATACATGTTTCTCTTACAATGACAACAATACCATTAATAAGTATAACAATCCTTTTATTATACATTTTTTTTATTGAAAGCAACTTGTGACTTTTTTACTTGAATAATAAATAAAAAAAATAGTAACATTACCGTATATCTTGCAATAGTGTGCAATAGTAGGTCCATGTATTCAATAAGCTATTCATATATTTTATATATACATAGTTATATATAGTTACATAGTAAGTAGCATGGAATTTTTTACATTATTTATTTCAGACTCACAAATGGTCCACGGGAAGCAGAACATACAAAGAAAAAAAACGCACAGAATAAAATCAGGCAGTTTGCAACTATATGTGCGTATTTACTAATACTATATTCGTATATGTTATAGTTATATGTATCCATATCCATAAATGATATAGTTAAACTGATATAGTATTATATCACATATATCATAAATACTGTATATAACTAACACTAACCCTGTATATGTATATCATGTATGTATATGAAATATATGATATAATACTATATCAGTATAACAAAAAAAAAACAGGCAACTATTGAAAATAAGCATTTAAATGTGTTCACGTCTAAAAAGAGACTTGTTTTTTTTTTTTTTATTAACGTTTCTGGTTAAATTACATACATATTCTCTTAAAAACCATGGCTTCTTATATTTACGGGCATATTTGAAATTATTATAAGCACTATTCACGTAAATAGGGTATTTATAGTTTAGTGTTTATAGTTCTATTTTAAAGTGCATATATCACTCACTCCATCTCCATGCGCAGTATTATCAAAGCAGCTGGTATTACATAAAAAAAATTCATATCACTCCAGGAGAGACATTTTTCCCTATTCTTACTGGCTCCCTATTCAGATCAGTATTAAGACGAGCAATGAGCTTTGCCGCAATCCCCTTAAATCGTGCGCAACTTACGACGAGTCCACTGAGAACGTACAGCTTGTGTTATGATGAAGGCGATTCATCAAAGCAGCGCAATAATAAAAGATTTCCATGACAGTTATAAGCCCGGCATCTCAGACCATCGAGAAAGCAGCCATGCGATGTTCTCCAACCAGCCCTGCGCAATTATCCACAAAAGTGATTTTAGCCAAGGTATGGCCAGGAGGAGATTCGAAATTATTCCTGCGGACTGTTTTCTTCCTTATAAACCTCCCCAGGCCCTGGGCCACGGGCTAATTGCAGTTGTTTTATGAGAAAGGCACGGCGTTGTGTTCCATTCTCATGATTTATTACACATTTTTGGCTCCATTTTGACTCCATTTCCCGCAAAGTTTATTTAAAAGATGCGTCCGGGAGAAAATTGCACGCTTTTGTCCCCGCGACGGCAGGCCTTGCATGGGCAGCATGTTATTCAACATGCCATGTCATTTATGTTCATGTTTTCCTCATATTCGCCTTTGTTTTAGCCCGTGGACGGTCGTGTCGCACAGCTATGCAGTGAAGACCTCTGATTGAGCTGCCATTTTCACGGCGTCGGGCTGGCAGAGCGGCCTTATTGTGTGTGTCTACACAATGGAGACCTTTCCTTTCTGAATGAGATTGCCTGGCATTGTTTGTGACAAGGGTATCGATTCAAATCTTGCATTAAAAAGGTGCTTTCTCTCTGCTCTTTGTCATGGCTGTGTGGCCGAGCGAAGGCATACGGAGAGATTGAATGTGACTCGGCTGAGCTGAGCGTTAAAGAAGAGGTCAGACCTCAAACACGGTCCACATAAATCATTTTTGGGGTTTCGGTGGGGATGAGAAATCCGTGCCGTGCAGACAATAGTCTATGAAGAGGCTATTAATGAAGGTAAGCGGTAGAAGATCCATCTTTTCCTGTTTTGGCAGGACAGGGAAAGACCGAAAATGGCTCTGAGACTCAAACCGTTGAAATGTAAAAGATTCTTGGCTCGCCGACGTGTCTTAGCAGATTGTTCAGCGGTTCTCCAGGGGAGACGTGGAGCATCAGTGCGAAGAGAACGTGATAATTGGCGTTCTGCCGAGCTGTTTCTTCTTCAAACTAGCGCGTCGGTTCGGAAAGCTCCAGAAACCTCCTGTTGCGTCCTCATTGCAGCATCTCGCCGCAGTTCTGGCTTTTGAACACAATGAACGTTTCTGCCGGATGACATGGGAGAGCGAACCTCGACTTTCAAGAAGGTTTTAGTTTCCTTCTCTCTTGATGATATGAAAAAAATGGGTTAAACTGGGAAAATGGGAGCATGAAACAATCGATGGGTATAAATAAAGTGTGTCTCCAATGCGATGGAATAAATAATTCACTTGTGTGTGCCAGAGCTTGAGATGAGTAGAGTAGAGTAGAGTAGAGTAGAGTAGAGTAGAGTAGAGTAGGAGTAGAGTAGGAGTAGAGTAGAGTAGAGTAGGAGTAGGAGTAGAGTAGAGTAGGAGTAGAGTAGAGTAGAGTAGAGTAGAGTAGAGTAGAGTAGAGTAGGAGTGGAGTAGAGTAGAGTAGAGAAGAGATGAGTAGAGTAGAGAGGCCAGTAGAAATGACCATAATGTCCTTCAGGCCATAGTGAAAAATATAAAAGGATGTAAAGGAAAATTCAATAAAAAAATAAATAAAAAAGAGCACTTGTGGAATCAGAGTAGAGTAGAGATACACAGGACTCGTGAGTCATGGCTGCTTAATTAAAAAGAAGCAATTAGAAGAAATCTGCTCAAAAGAGGCTGAAACATTCTTGGGTTTAGTTTCTAATTTTAGTCTAATTTTAGTTTTAAGTTAATTACTTAACAGGCATCACTCCATCCCAACTACAAGTCATGATAACAGCAAACATGGTTAATAGTTGTTATTTCCTTTTTTTAAACGACATTTAAGTAACACTACATTTTTCAACACATCAAACACCATTGGATTTTTTACCTGTTCGCATCAGCCTAAACAAAACATGAGGGGCGGAGTTCTACTGTGTGTGTGTGTGTGTTTCATATTTTTTATATATTCATATACCAACTATTTCCACACTTTTTCTCGAAGCACCCTGTGTGTAATGTCAATGCGTAGGGTGAGTGTGCAAAATGAAAATGTGTTCATATTTATGTTCTCCACAGTAAATGAGGCAAGCCAATGAATTTCAGGGTGAAAAAAAGAATTTATTGTGTAATTATTTCTTTGATAAAAACTGAAAATGAGGTTTCACCACACAAGGGTAAATGGACAAGTCAATGCACAATTGCTGGTCTTCACAATTTGGTTTGTATTTGATGATCATAACCGATAACTACAAAGAATTCGAAAGTTAGTATCTTGGAAAATATTGCGAAAATTGGCAATAAAACGACACCTGGTGCTACACTAATGAGCTAATTAACACAAAACACCTGCTCAGGACATTAAATGGTCACTCAGTCTGTAGGCTACACAATCTTGGAGAAGATCGTAGACAGAACGCTATACCCAAGCACATTAATATACAGGAATAAAGAAAAGAAAAGTGTAGTGTAGTGTACAATCAATATCGATAACCGCACTCTTGAGCCGATTGTGAAACAAAACCCATTAAAAAGGTAGAAAAGAGTCACAAACAGTGAAATGCAGCTGGAGATAAGAAGACATACTGTACGCAAGACATGGATTCCACACTGCAAAAAATGAATTCTTGACAGGTCAAACAATCTTGAAATTACACAACAAATCTTGTTTTTTTTTTTTTTCAGACAAAATGAATAACCTGGCTTTAAATTAAGAGTAAAAGATCAATTTGCTTGCTTCAAGAGAACAGGCCTCGTTTCAAGCCATCTCACCAAGTAAAATTTTCTCACCTTATTGGCAGATAATATTACTTAATTTAAGTCTTTTTTTAAGTGTTTTTTTCATGTGCAAAAATCACTCCATTACTAGTTACAAATCACCAATTCCAAAAAGACTTTTGGGCGTAGTAACGGGCGTAAAGTGTCCAATTTTAAAAGGACTTGAGAATTTGTACTGAATTTAGGCTCAAAAACACCAAGTGTGTGAAAAACAAACAAGAATCTCTTTGTTTATGAGGTTTTATTTTCAAATATTGGAATCAAATTAAACACCTAAAAATTTCAAAATGGCAGAACAAAGTGGATACAGAAGAACTAAAAGTCAGTCTCAGTCAAACTCAAATGTGCAAAAAAGTGCAACTGCAAAATCACATTTACCTCATAAATCGCATCCAGTGCTGTCAACCTATCGCCTTGTCCATAAATAATTTAACCACGGTAGCTTAAAAACAAAATAGTAACGGTAAGTGATCATTTAAATGCAGTAGAGTAAAAGTGCAGATTCTGTCGTAACACGAAATTCTACGTTTGTAGTCAAGTAGAGAGAAAAAGTTGCGTCTATTTTTGATACTCAGTATTTTTGACACGTACAAAATAGCAAGAAAAGATACTTAAAATAACAAAGTCCATTTACTCAAGTACTTTACACCATTGGTCCACAATGGCCGTACAGGCAAACTCACTTTAATTTCCATTATATACAGAGCAAAGTAGCGTCCAGGACTCAACTTCACGCTGACTAAGCCACAGTTTGATGTATTTCGGTCTGAATTGTGACAGCAACCTAAAGCACATGTTGCTCCTTTGCTCCTGAACAGTTATAGTACGGCAGGAAAGTAGAAGAAATGGCACTTAAGTTCCAGAGAGAGTCACGTCACGAATTGCTCTGCTACTCACCATGGCCACTGCTGGATTCACAGCGTCGGTCCAGTTCTCTCCACACCTTCCCTGATGCCGAGGCTTCCCGTCAGAACAACTATTTATATCCGTCTTTAACTGCCGAGACCAGCCGAGGTCAATTAACAGCGTCAGTGTCGGCAAGGGCCACCGAGTAGAGAGGAAGAGTGTTAGTCAGTTCCTCCAGAGTCTTCACACCATCGATGGGTTTTAACACCATATGCAAAATATAGAACATCTGGTGTGCCACAGGGCGACGTGTCATCAGATACCAGCAGTCAATCTGCCACTGAAGTCGGGAAGCATCAAGGCCGTTGTTTTATTTGCGTGGTGTTACATGTCTCTTGAGTTTTAGCCTTTAAAGTGCTTGAGTAAATGGACTTTGTTACTTAAGTACGTTTGTTGCTACTTTGTACTTGTACTGAGTGTCAAAAATAAAAGCAGCTTTTACTCTCATCTCCGCTACATTTGTGATTGAGTATCTGTAGTCTTTACTCCACTGCATTCGAAGACTTATTCACATCGGCATCAATTTATTTTGTGCTAAATTTCGAGGTAAATGTTATTTCGCGGTAAATGTCGCCATCTGTGTGGAGCTAAAGGTACTGGGAGCTATTTTAGAGGCGTGAATGTAGTTTACTAATTTCATTATGTCATTTATAAATGTATTATATAATATATAATTTACTAATCATAATTTTATTTTACTACTTTTTTCTTTGCGCACCTCAGTTTGACTGAGCTTGACTTTTTGTTCTGTTTATCTACTTTGTTCCACCATTCTACCAAACATTGAGGTGATTTTGTTTCTGTATTAGAAAACAAAACCACATGAATATAGTTTGTTTTCACAATTCTTTGTGGTTTTTTTTTTATTTCGCCTAAATTCAGTGCGAGTAAAAGACATACGTTTTTTCAAAATCGGATACTTTGCCTCTTTGACTCAAGTCTTCTTGAAATTGTTGACTTGTTACTTGTAATGAAGTAATTTTCACAATAAGTATTTGTACTTTTACTCAAGTATGGCTGTCTTGTAGTGTTTACACATCTGCGTGTTGGAGCTATTTGGAATAATTATCACACCTGTAAATGAAAGAGCTTTGCAAAACGTCCTTGTCAGTGTTAATTTTGACAAAGGTTTTTAATTTAGTTTCAGTCATAATCTTTTGACTAAAACTCAGTTTTGTTTTAATCATAATCAAGTCATCTAAATTTTCTTTTAGTTTTAGTCTAATTTTAGTAAACTAAATACCACAGCATTTTAGTCGAATAAATTACAGTGTAGTTAGTCAACAAAAATATAGGTGCTATATAATCTAAATGTTTACTATAGTTGCTTTGCCTCAGAAATCTGAAAAGTAGTTAGCTATGAACATATAATATATATATATATATATATATATATATATATATATATATATATATATATATATATATATATAAAGATCTTATTTATGTGGAAAGCATTTCTTTTTCTTGAGCTTATTTTTATGAACTTTCTTTTAATCCAAATAAATGTATTCTCGTAAATGAAACCACAATAAAGAGAAAATGAAATACAGTAAAATAAAATTTATTATAATTACTTCACGCTTATAAATAACAAATGGTTGCATGGTGAAAAAAAAAGTTTAAACCTGCAGATGGCGCTTCAGGTGTGTTGTATTTTTTCCCGTGATTGTTGCTTCACATGCGGCATACAGATGGTTATTCTAAGGTCGCGTTGAATGTAAAATGAATCTGAGCGTTTTTTCCTGTCAGTAGTAGACGTTCGATATACGAAGTAGAAAGGCTTTGTGTCCTGATTGGTTCTCTGCGTTTGCACCCGCCTTTCTCCACAAGCTCGGATTATGATTGGACGTTGTCACGAAAGGCATTTTCATTTTGTTCTTATTCATTGACAAAAGTGTCAATACATTTAGTTACAGTTTTTGTCCCTAAGAGGGAGTTTTTATGTAGTTCTCGTTTATTTTTCATCAGGGAAAAAGTGTCGCTGAAGAAGACGATGACGAAAATATTTCGTCAACAAAATGAACACTGGTCCTTGTTGCCAACGCAGCCATTCAAATCTAGATTCCAGCCTGCGAAGCAATTCGTTTGGATTCCGCAGTCCATCGCTCAGCTCAAACTTGAGGCTTTCAGACTGTGACCTTACATGTGTCTTATTTTAAGGTTGCTCACTCCCTGCTGTTGATTGAGTAGCCGGAGCCGCTGTGGCATATAAAGGGGTGCTAATGTGTTGCTCGGCCCCCTAGAGCTTATGTGCCCACTATGCAATCGTATAATGTCTAAAGAAGCGGTCTTCTGATTACTCCTCCTCTAAAGCCCCCATCTCATCAAACCCAGCTTGAGTCAGAAAGCCCCTCGGCGCAGGCAGATGCTAGGTATTAGCGTTAGCGTAGCAGGTGTGACCAAAGTGCTTGCTTATAGCAACGGCGCAATCTTCGTGTTTCCTCACCTTTGTTTGTGACTTCTTCAAGGCCAGATTTTGGGAAACAGTGGCTGATATTCTGTTCAAGTTCTGAGCATTTGTAAGGCGCTTTTCACAGTTTTAACTGTCTCACGGCGCACGAGTTTATCTAAATCAAATAAACTTGATTTAGACAAATCTGTGACGGGAATAATGACGGTACTTTTTTCAGGGAAAGAGTTACTGTTTGCCAGAGATGTAAAGAGTACCTGAAAACCAGTAAAAGTACAGATGCCTTACTGTAAAAATGACTCCATTAGAAGTCAACAATTCCATGAAGACTTGAGTAAAAGTCACAAAGTATCCAATTTTAAACGAGCTTAACTATTTTATTGAATTTAGGCTCAAAAACCAAGAAATGTGAAAAACCAGAAACTCATTATTTATGAGGTTTTATTTCCAAACATTGAAATTGAATTTAACACCTCAATGTTTCAGTATGACAGAACAAAATAGCTAAAAAAATAAAAGTCAGTCTCATATGTGCAAAAAAGTGCAACGATTAATTCACACAATTTTATCACAGAATCTTCAGTTTCCTGCATATTGCGATATCACCTCGCCCACTCAAGAAATGAACCGTGGTAAAAAAAGATGCCGACTTGTATAACGACATTTTACCAAGTAACAATGAGTGTCCATTCAAATGTAGTTAAGAGTACAGACACTCAATCAATAATGTAGTCAAGTAGAGAGTAAAAGTTGATTACATTTTTGATACTCCTCACAAGTACAACGTAGCCATTTTTCAGTGTCCTGGGTTTAGACCAATGACACTGGTCTATAAATGTCATGTGACTGGCCTGAGTAGAGCATGTCTATCATAAGCCAATCAGAACAAGGGTAGGGTGAGTCATTTTATTTATTCATACTCTGGTTCTACAACCAGTTCTACAACTAAGTGTCCTTGGGCAAGACACTGAACCCCACATCCCCCCCGGGCGCCGCACCGTGTGGCTGCCCACTGCTCCGAGTTCGTGTCTGATCGGATGGGTTAAATGCAGAGAAAAAATTTCCCCACTGAGGGACTAATAAAGGTTCAATTATTATTATTATTATACATGTACACATAACAAATAATAACAAGATAAACACCACAACATGGTAAAATAGTTTCTGATTGTGGAGTCTTTTTTGTTATTATTAACTATTCAAAATGATTCAGAATGATTAGAATTAGAAGATAACTAATTAACTACTTGAATAGTTTCTAATTTTGCTCCATGAGGTAGTTTTATTTAGATATCTTTGACGTATGTAAATAAAAGCCATTGTTTAATATGTATTTAGGTTCAGATTGTGACTTTTATTTCTTTTACTACAGTTCTGGCCAATCCATTCCAATCTCTGGGTTTAATAGCAAGACGTTGATTAATACGAAACCAACGTCAGGCGATGTAAATGCTCACCACGTTGCCTCCGTGTGACTGACATCTGACATTTAGCTCTGCCAAAACAGCCCGAGAGAAAACCAACGCAATATTACAAACAAAACCCAGATGTTTTCTTCAAAGAAGTTCACGAGCTGAAGTTATTACTGTTTATTTCGCCCAGCCATCTGGGGAGAGCATTAAGACTCCGGTCCTGGTCCTTTGTACTAATTAACCTGTCTAATGGGTTCAGCAAGTTCCCACTTCCACACTCGGCAAGTCCGTTCAGAGGTGTGTTATTTTAATAACACGCCAGGGGAGAGATATGGAGAACAGAATGCCACGAGGTTAAAGGTCTCGCTGGGTGTTTTAATATAACTCGGATGACCTGCTCTGTTCTCCACTCGTTTCCCTGGTCCCTCACTTCTCCATCAGCTCAGGAGCTCCACACCTTCATTTCAATCACTCTGGCCATTAAAGCTTCGCCTGAAAAACAGACTCACAACTTTATTATTCACTGTGGAGGACTCGCTGTGTTTGATTCAGACACATTTGTGTACAATTGAAGCAATAATGGACCTTTACTCATAGTTATTGCAGAGTAACACGTCGATCTTGATTTAAAAAAATAAATGTACACCAAAACAACGTTGTTTTTACATTTTATGAACTTAATTGTAATTTTATTTACATTTTACGATGTTATTTATTATAGAGATTTATTATTACAGTATAACATGTTTCAGTCTGTAGAGCTGGTGTTTTCAAAAGCAAACGGAAATTGTAATGTTTCTCTAAAGGAATACTCGTTTGTAAAAATGGTAAGAGTCGGAATATAATTGTTGCGCTCAAGGACTACATTTCCCATGATCCCTTGTTTCATAATCCCTTGTTACCGACTCGTCATCTGTTATCAGTTTCACCTCTTCATCATCTGTCCTTCAGTCATTAACATTGTACTTCGTCTGTACTGCTGTCTTCTATAAGTTCTCGTCTTATGTTCGTCAATAAATATCCGTTTGATGTCGCTTCGATCCCTGGCTATTCATCTCGTCACCCTCATCCGGCCGGATCGTAACAATAATGTAATGTTTTGTTTTTTTATCAGCAATCTGTGTACAATTTGGTAATAAATAAAATTGAACACTATTCTCAGCATAAAAATGTAATTCAATAAAAGTGAATAAATGAACGAATACTTCATTAACTTTATTTATATAAAAAAAACTTTATTAATCTCCCAAAGGAGAAATTCAGGTGTCTGGCAGCAAACACACAACACAATCGTACACAATATAATAATAATAATAAAACAAATAAATAAACATTGCACACATTAAACATTTTCAGGATAAAAAAAATTGTAGTAGTAGTATTAAAGTACTAAAAAAATTTCAGTTTAAATTATTTTTAAGACATTTTCACATTCATTTAAAGATGAAATTCTACATGAGCTTATGCATACACTATATTGATGACAGTGCATGAGACTGAAGTATGGATTTTCTTCAATGGTGGGTTTTTAGCAAATTATGAATTATTTATCTCTATTAAAATGCATTGAAAAGACCATCAAAAACCCGAGAGAATACAGGTGGACAGCATGTCAATATTGCTATCAATAAAGACACTTTGAGCACCGCAAGCATAATGCGCTTGAAAGCTTAGCTGGTGATCATATTCAAGGTCTCATTTTCATTGGTAGACATAAAGCAGATTTAGGAAACCCAGCACACGATAGCCATTCATATAGAAGACTCACATGGAGCCGTGCATGTTGTTGAGATCTTTCATGTGCTCTTACAAGACCTCGTGTTTGTGAAAGAAAGAGCCACGAGAGCGGAGGAAAAGACGAGACCTCTAAGACTCCGCCGCACCACCCACGACTACAGCATCCTCGCTGTTTTCATCTCCTCCCTTTGATTCTCCATGTCTGTACATCAGTAGACAAACACGGTGTTCTCACATGCCTTCCCTCAGAAAGACTCTTCACATCACGTACTCACACATCACCATTTACAAGGACACAAGAGCTTTTAGGGAATGCTCTCAAACTTACCTCGTTTGACTCGTGTACGCCGCTTGTACGCTGTCCGGAGAAAGTGATCTGGGTGAAAAGATGAAAATGTGTATTTCTGCAGTTGTGCGATGTTCTAGCGGGCACTAATGGTAGAAATGGAAACGGTTCCACATGTGCAAGCATCTAATCCATCATACGTGCTTATGGACTTCTCTCACAAGCGTCTGATCTCTCTTGTTTGATTGCTTTCCTCTCCCAAAAGCGTCTGATCTCTCTTGTTTGATTCCTTATCTCTCTCACCAGTGTCTGATCTCACTTGTGGGTTTCCAGACTTCTCTCACCAGTGTCTGATCTCTCTTATCTGATTCCTTGCCTCTCTCACAAGCGTCTGATCTCACTTGTATGACTCCTTCCTTGTCTCTCAAGCGTCTTATCTCTCCTGTGATTCCTTATCTCTCTAACACAAGCATCTGATCTCACTTTTGTGTTTGTTTCCAGACCTCTCTCAAAAGAGTCGTATGTGATTCTGGATCTTCCCTAAAAGCGTCTGATCTATCCTGTGATTCCTTCTCTCTCTCTCTCTCTCTCTCTCTCTCTCTCTCTCTCTCTCTCTCTCTCTCTCTCTCTCTCTCCCCTCTTTCTCTCTCAATCTCTCTCTCTCTCCCTTTCTCTCTCCCTCTTCCTTACCTTTTTCACAAGCGTCTGATCCTTTTTCACAACTTGTGTGATTCCTAACCTCTCCCACAAGTGTCTGATCTCTCTTGCACGCTTCCATACCCCTCTCACTAGAATCTAATTTTTTTTGCATAATTCCAGACCTCTCTTGTGTTTATCTGATCTCTCTTGCAACTGTCTCTATTTCTCTCACAAGTGTCTGATCTCACGAGAAAAAACTGTGAAAAGGGCCTTACAAATGCTCAGAACTTGAACCTGAACTTGTGTGCTTTCTGATCATTCTCGCACCTCTGGACTTTTCTCATGACCATCTGATCATCGTGTTGCAGGTTTGAGTTTTATGAAAAGTTGACGGCACATGTTAGTGTGTTCCTTTAGCTGAAATGTGCGTTTCAAATGATGTTCATGTGTCTGTTCGTTAACGTGCGTTTATCCAACCAAAGAGCTTGTGTGTGTCTATGTGTGTGCGCACTCTCCAACTCTCTGACATCTTGCTCTGTAGCCGACGGGCCTGCGCTCTCCTACGTGTGTGTGTGTGCAGACTGACCGAGAGTATAGATTTAACCTCGCTTGCCTCGCTTTAACATTTCCAGTCTCGTGTTGGAAATCCAAGGCCGTTGTTTTCCTAGCGCCATGACTCCGTGTGTGTGGTTCAGTAGCCACGGGCCTGAGCTATTGAGGCTCGCAGTCGGATCAATACCGGCACTGTAAACATCAGACAGACCGACGTTGCTTAAAGCTAAAACCTTTCTGTAATACAAACTGATTTACAAGCCAACGCATTTTTGGCCGTAGTTCTGTAGTGGTCTGTGTGCTTTTAATGAATGATAAATGACTGAACATTTTAAAATCAAAGGGGTTTAATTCCTGCATTTGGGAATCTGTGAGTCTGAATATTAACCTAATCAAATAATACAGAAATCAATTGAAAAAAGTTGTATCGACTGAACAAAAATCTGTGTATTCATCTTATTTTCTATAATTAATAGTATGCGTGTGTTTGTCTGTCTATTTATCTGTCCAGTCACCCTCCATCCTTTTTTTTTTATTTCTAATTGGCTATTTGTCTCTCTGTCCGTTCTTCTTCAGATGTCCATCTAAAGTAAATCTTTTATGATTTAGTACATTTAAATATTTGTTTGTTTAAATATACATCAGTCTGTCTATCTTTCAGTTATTCTTTTGATGTTTCACGCACCCATTCATTGTTCTGTATGTTTGTCTTTCTGTTTGTTTGTTTGTTTGTTTGTCTATTCATTCGTATTTCTATAAATTTGTCTTTCTGTCTGTCCGTCCATCCATTCATGTTTCTATAAATCTGTCTGTCTGTCTATCCATTCATGTGTCTCATAAATCTGTCTGTCTATCCATTCATGTTTTTATTGAATCTGTCTGTCTATCCATTCATGTTTCTGTAAATCTGTCTGTCTATCCATTCATGTGTCTCATAAATCTGTCTGTCTATCCATTCATGTTTTTATTCAATCTGTCTGTCTATCCATTCATGTTTCTGTAAATCTGTCTGTCTATCCATTCATGTTTTTATGAATTTGTTTTCGTATTTCTATAAGAAACTATGCAATTATAGACTTTATAATTCACAATTATATAAATCTGTCTCTATCAATTTCTATGAATCTGTCTGTCTATCTATCCATTCATGTTTCTATAAATCTGTCTGTCTATCCATTCATGTTTTGATGAATCTCTCTGTCTGTCTGTCCATCTATGTTTCTATAAATCTGTCAGTCTGTCTGTTCGTCCATCCATCCATTCACCAATAGTACGTTTTATTGGTATCATTCTTTGACTAGTAAGCTGTTAAAAAACTATGCCAGTCTGTCTGTCTCTCTTTTTTTTTCATTGTAAAGATTTGCTGAACAAAATCCAGTTGTCCATTCTGCAGACAGACTGGATAACTGTTCAATAATCATCGGAGGACACGAGGTCACGTGCGGTTCCTCCACAAGGGGCTTTGCGGGGACCTCGAGCGGATGGAAAGTGTTATGGCCGGTCCGTTCCCTTTACAATCGCTCTCTGTCCTGCAGCTAATAAACATGCACATTAATGGGGTCATGAAATCTTAATTAAAGCTGGCGAGAAGGAGCCCAGAAGAGGAATAATCCTGAGGTGTAATTCAGCTCCGGTGTCCATCAGGGAGACCAGCCCGAGGACGGAATGTCAAAATGCTCATTAGTTTAATGAAAACTTATGTTGACCTCTCCGAGTTCCCCGACCCTCGCCACACTTACTTTAATCCGCCTTGCGCTCGCTCCGCGGGAGCTTTTTGGGACACTTTGTTGAGACTAGTTGATTTAGAATGAGGCTGATCAATCGCTATAAGTTCGAGGCCCGTTCCGGGTTTATCGGTGTGGAGTTTGCTCGTTTGGGTTGGGTTGTTTTTGGGTTGGTTTCATCCAGGTCTCTGGTTTCCACCTACAGTCCAAAAACATGGTTTCTGCTTTGAAGCATGAGAAAGTTAGAGGGTGATAGAGTGACAGAGAGACAGGGATGGGGAGAGAGACAAAGAGAAAAAGATGGAGGGAGAAAGACAGACAGAGTAAGAGAGAGAGAGAGAGAGAGAGAGAGGAAGAGTGAAAGAGAGAGAGACAGAGAGACAGAAAGACAGACAGAGTAAGAGAGAGAGGAAAAGTGAAAGAGAGGGAGATAAAGAGAGACAGAAAGACAGGGATGGAGAGAGACAAAGAGAAAAAGATGGAGAGACAGAAAGATGGACATAGTAAGAGAGAGAGAAAGAAAGAGAGAGAGTAAGAGAGAGAGAACAAGAGAGAGAGAAAGGGAGAGAGTGGCATAAAGACGAAGAGAGAAAATTACATAATAAATGAGACAGAAGAAAAGAGAAAGAGAGAGATGGAGAAAGAGATTGTTAGAGAGAGAGAGACAGAGGAAAAGAGAAAATAATGACTGAAGAATTACTGAGGGACTCAGAAGGAAAGAGAAATCAAAGAAAGAATGAGAGAAAAAAAGAAAGAGGCAGAGAGGGAGGGATGAGAAAGGGAGAAAGAGAAAGGGATGGAAAGAGAGAGAGTGAGAGGGGGGAGACAGAGAGAAAGACAGAGAGAAAAATAACTAGAGAGAGAAAGAGAGTGATAAAAAGAACGAAAGAGAGAGATATGGAGAAAGAAAGAGAGAGAGAGAGAAAGAGACATAAAAAGCGAAAGAGGGAGAGAACAACAGTGAGAGAGAGAAAGAACGACAGTGATAGAGAGAGAGAGAGAGAAAGAAAAAGGGAAAAAGAAAGAGAGACAATGAGAAAGAGAGCTAAAGAGCAAAAGGGGAGAGAGTAACAATGTCAGTGAGAAATGGAGGAAGAGAAAGAGAGACAGAGAGAGAGAGAGAGAATGAGAGCAAAAGAGTGAGAGAGAGAGAAAGAGAGAGGGAGAGAGAAAGAAAGCAAAAGAGGGAGAGATAGAGGGAGAGAGAAAGAGGCAGAAAGAAAGTGAAAGAGTGAGAGAGAGAGA
>CM051502.1:1361566-1394398 GCA_028031935.1 Paedocypris micromegethes | reverse complement strand
GAGAGAGAGAGAAAGAGAGCAAAAGAGTGAGAGAGAGAGATAGAGAGAGAGAAAGAGAACCTTATAGTCACACAGTTAGATCAGTAGGTTTAATAATTGGTAATGTTGTTGTTGTTGTTGTTGTTGTTGAGACCTCATCAATGACATTTAACCTTGACATATCTTGTAAATAAAATGTCCATACAGGTAAAGTGCAAAATATCGTATAACGCACTTTTGTGATTAGCGTTGGAATTAACACAGTAGAGGGAGTGAACGCGGTCAGTCGGCTTCACACAGTCGGCTAAGTGAATTCTCTGTGCCCGGAGGAACTCTCGGGGTTCCGGTTTGATCATCTAAAGCAGAACGGATCAACGATTTGGTCTCGGCAATTAGAGAGCAACAGTCGGAAGAGGAATGAGTAAAGACAGTTGGCGAGATCCAACGGAGAGATGAAAACCGTTTTGATCATAATTCCAGACTGTGTGTGACGTGATGGGGAGAACGTCTGGCATGAAAGAGACAGGAAGTGTTGCTTCTAGTTTAAACCAGTGTGACCCATTCACCAGTCTTTGACATCTCTGTGAAGAACATCAGCACCAGACCACCCCATCCCACTTCTGGATCCAGACTTAGAGATCTTCATCACTCTGACTTTGTGTGATGATCTCTCAATTTTCTCCACTTTTTGTTTGTGGGTCCCAGGAGCCAATCAAAGCAGCTCTGTGCGTGAAGGCAGGACACGCCCCCTGGAACAGTGGTCGACCAATTACAGAGCAGGACACACAGCCACTGATGTTCAGCTGACGAGTGCGTTTCATTCAGAGCAGAGGTGTAAAGTACTTGAGTACACTTTAGGAATGTTTGTACATTTTGTAAATAATGTAAATATGTTTTTCTTTATTAGTATTTTTGGCTAATTTGTACTTGTAATGTAATGAGTATCAAAAATATAAGCAACCGTTAAATTCACGCAGTCTTTTTCTTTTTTTTATTAGAATCAGTTGTATCATACATATGCATAAATTTTTTATATTTACAAAATTTACAGAAACTCCTAAAGTGTACTTTACACCTCTGATTCAGAGTACCTGATAATCATACTTGAGTAAATGTAGCGATACCTTACTGTAAGAATTACTTCACTACAGTGTCAGGGTTATAGACCTGGCGGCCACTAGATGTCACCATTTCCTTGTTTTTTGCTACTTATCGTTGATTGTCGTCAGCTGTGTCTTGTTTCCTGTGTGCTATATAAGTGGATCTTTTGCCTGTGTTCTTTGCTCAGTGTTTGATTTATTCTGACTGTGTCTGGGTCTCTTTGTGGATTTCTTCTGTGTGTGATATTGAGAGGATTTTGTCTTGTGGTTTTTCTGACTTTCTGATTTTTCAGAATTTTTTTCTAAATTTTCTGATTTATTTTGCAAGTCTTTTTGTATCTGACATTTGTTCAGTGTTTTTGAGGGTCTTTATGAGAAGTCTGCAGATTTTTTTTTCTTTTCTGTTTTTGATTCTTGGACTCTGCCTTCTGGTTATTGGATCATTAAAACCAAAGTTTTTTCCCCTTCCGAATGATTTTGGATATTTTTTATTTTATTTTTGGGTTCCCTTTTTACCCTGTGATTGTTTTGGTATTTGTTTTGTCCTTGCTAGTTGACCTACAAGTTACATGTTGCCTTAGTAGTACTTGAGAAAAAGTCGTAAAATATCCAATAAAAAAAAAACCCTAACTATTTTACTCGTACTGAATTCGGGCTCAAAAAACACCAAGAAATGTGGAAAAACAAGAAACTATTCAGGTTTTATTTTATAATATAGAAATGAAATGTAGCACCTCAATGTTTCAAAATGGCAGTTAAAAATTGATAAAAAAAAAAAAGAACAAAAAGTCAGTCTCAGTCAAATTCAAATGTGCAAAAAAGTGCAACCGCTAATTTCACGTTCATGAGATTTAGCTGATAAATATCACCCAGTACCTTCAGCATCCAGCAGATGGCGATATCACCTCATCAACCCAAGAAATTAACCACAATATGTTGCGCACAATCACAATGTAAAAGCTATAATAAGTATGCATTTAAATGTAGCGGAACAAAGAGTACAAATAGTTAATGTTGCTTTGACTTTGGATCAAAAATACTTACGTCAAGTAACAATGTCCTTTTACTCAACTGGTTTCATTAGGCCGAGTCCAGATCAAAGCTCTAGAGGTGAACCTGTTAACGTGATATAGACGGCGAACGCTCTTGATTTACTTTAAAACATCCTGTAGAAAGAATAATGACCAGATCCGGGTCCATTCAGAGGTGAGGAGGATTCACGACCACACCGTACATCAGGCCCACAACAGGCCGAGCAAGTGGGATAGAAGAGGACAAATTGGGGCATTAAAAAAAAACCCCTGATGGATGCTCGCTGAGTAAATCGTACAGTTGGCCAGTTTGAGCAGACATCTACTGACACTGTGGTTTATGTCCTCGACAGAGCGAAGCAGGCCTCCGGAGAACGGAAGGTCCATCTCTTTTACTCACAAAAGCTGCATGTGAAAATTGTTCTCGGGCTGTTTATCAGGTGCACAAACATCTACGCTGTTCATGTTGTTCTGAGGACTTCAAGCCGCTTCTCGAGCTGATTTGTGTACTCTGTCGCCCTCTTGTGGACGATTATATATTCACATCCACATTATTCTAACAAAGTGACTTTGGTTGAATAAAAGCATATTTAGCTTATTCAAATAGATTCCTAAAGAACATCGGAACATCCTTTATATCAGCCCGATATGTATTATTCACTTGTTTTGTAAAAAACAATCTTTTTATCTATCCATCCATCCATCTCTCTTTTTGCCAATCAACATTTTTCCTTTCTTACTTTCCATCAATTCTTTCTTTCTTTTTTCTATCTATCTATCTATCTATCTATCTATCTATCTATCTATCTATCTATCTATCTATCTATCTATCTATCTATCTATCTATCTATCTATCTATCTATCTATCTATCAAATTAGTCCATCCATCCATCTACCTAACAATCTATCTTTTTCTTTCTTTCAGCCCATCGACCTTTTTGTCCTTTCTTCCATTCTTTCCATCCATTCTTTCTTTCTCACTCTCTTTTGTTCTTTCTTACTTACGTTCTTTCCATCAATGCTTCTTTCTTTTCCATCTTTGTCCTAAAATGTCCAGAGTAAAGTTTGCGCACTTTTGTTTTCAACAATAAAACACTTTCAAAGTTTTTACTTTTTCTGTATTCATATTTTTATTTAAGCGCAGCAGATGTTAATATTCAACAGCAAGTTAAACCTGCTTAGGCTCATCGTTCACATCAATAGAGTGTCGAGAAATGTGGCTAAAAACGGTTAAACACCGTAAATCTGAATCTGCCTCTTATCAGCTTCAGAAATATGTGGTGGGATCTGACTTGTCACACATCTGGACGTGAACGTGGGACGTGATTCCGGGATAAACCTTCTGCATGGGCAGCATGGTCCCGATCTTCTGGCCTTTCTTCACAGAGCCGGAGTATTTGTCCGGCTTCACGTAGAACAGCTTGAAGCAAAGGCCTGGAAACACGGCCACGCCTTAGACGCTCAAGAACAAGATGGCGTCCAGCATGTGACGGACAAACCTTCTCCGCTCAGATTGACGCCGTCGTTGATGCTGTTGTTCTTCACGTAGGGTGCGGCTTTGCCTTTCAGCGTCACGTCAAACGGAGCGTAAACTGTAGATCCATCGGTGCAGTCGATGTCGAGACCCATGTGCTTGCGACTTCCACTGCAGCACACAGCACATACTTCTTAAGCTGTTCACAACGTATGGAATCAGATTCTTGAGAAAAATATCAAACGTAAATTTCTAAGAAATGGACGAAAATGCTGAACGTTTACTTTTTTTTTTTCATCGCTTGCAATCTCATGCAATCTCTGTTTCATGCCCGTTTCCGCCGCTTAAACTTTTTTTTAGGGGGAAATAAAAGCTAAGTCGAAATAATGACTTAGTATCTCAAAATAATGACTTCGTATCTCAAAATAAGGACTTAGTGAGTTGAAATAATGACTTAGTATCTCAACATAATGACTTAGTATCTCAAAATAATGAATTAGTATCTCAAAGTAATGGCTTAGTAAGTCGAAATAATGACTTAGTATCTCAAAATAACGACTTACTGTAGTATCTCAACATAATGACTTAGTATCTCACAATAATGAATTAGTATCTCAAAATAATGACTTAGTATTTCAAAATAACGACTTAGTATCTCAAAGTAATGGCTTAGTAAGTCGAAATAATGACTTAGTATCTCAAAATAACGACTTAGTATCTCAAAGTCATGACTTAGTAGGTGGAAAAAATGACTTAGTATCTCATAATAACGACTTACTGTAGTATCTCCACATAATGACTTAGTATCTCACAATAATGAATTAGTATCTCAAAATAACGACTTAGTATCTCAAAGTAATGACTTAGTAAGTCGAAATAATGACTTAGTATCTCAAAATAACGACTTAGTATCTCAAAGTAATGACTTAGAATGGGGAAATAAAGTGCTGAATTGTGAATTTTAAATAGAGCAATTTTTCAGACAAGGCTATTTTCGGCAAATGTTGGCTCTACTTAAAGAGGTAAAAGGAGTCACAAAATCGAACACTAGAACGAATTTTGTCCAGGCTTTGGAGAGGAAACATTTTTGAATGATCGCTAGAAAGATTAAAGAAATCACAAAAATGCCATTGTTTACGTCACTACACGTGACGTAATGCTTTGTTGCTAAAATTTGGCAAAACTGTTTGTTAAAAGTTTGATTTATCGATCGTATTTGTCATTGTCAACATTATAACGCGTTTATTTCAATTTGCTTATCCTCGTTGAATAAAACACTACATTTTAATAAATCGCTAATGTGCATGTTTAACAATAGACAATTGTTGATATTTCATAATTAATTCGTAGTGTTTGGAAAGTGAAACGGGGGCGATCTCACCGACTGGCTCCGTAGTTCCCGCAGCCGTACTTGGCGTCGCATCCTCTCTTGTGATTACTCGGGTTTGAACTGCAGAGGGCGCCAAACTTCACTGTAAAACAAACGCCACATTTACCTACAAGTTACACGCACTATGACTTGTATTAACGTGATTTTTACTGTGTGGTTTTGTTCAAAACCTGACCTGCAGAAATACACGAGCTGCAAAATGCTACAAGAAAACCACAGAAAATGGAATTAATTGTTTTAGTAGAGAACTGTGTAGTGCTCGAGTCAGACAATATTTTTACATTAATGTCTTACCAGCAATAATGAGAATGGTGATATAAAGTCTCATGGTTCTCCGTGTTCTCATGGAGCCGCTGATTCTCTCTCTGCGTTGACCACGGAACTTTGAGCTTTTATATCTGGTCACGACACGGTGGAGTTTCCCCTTGCAACACAAGCTTCAACATTTACAAATAACAGAAAATCCCCAGTTGCAACAGGAAGGACGAGAACCTGTGCGGCAAAACTGACCGATGGAGATAAAATAATGCCTACAACGGTCAGAAACACAACTTTACTGTTTTTATTGATTGCTTTGACTTGTTTAATGAAGCTTAGCACAACAGCTGAAGCGTCTTTGCTCCAAGTGTGTGTTCACTACGTGCGTGTGTGTGTGTGTGTGTGTGTGTGTGTGTGTGTGTGTGTGTGTTGACCTCACTTTCACAAATGGTTTAAATGCAGAGTCACTAGCGGTCATGGCCAGTCGTGTAAAGCACTTGAGTAAATGGACTTTGCCACTTTACTGTGTTAAGTATTTTTTGCTACTTTGTACTTGTTCTGAGAATAAAAAATATAAGCAACTTTTACTCTCTGCTTGACTACATTTGTGATTGAGTATCTGTACTCTTTACTCCACTACCTCTGAATGGACACCGTTACTCGAGTCTGCATCTTTTTCTACTGTGGTTAATTTCTTGAGCGGATAAGGTGATATCGCCATCTGCAGGAGACTGAAGGTACTGGATGCTATTTAACAGCTAAATTAGCACTTTATCGCACATCTGAGACTTTATCTATTTTTTTCCGGCCAACTAGATGCATGGAATTGATGCATGGAAAAAAATTACATTGGCTGAAGACTGAGAAAATATTGTGTTTATTATCTACATATTTCATAGTGACATTGCATATGTAAAAAAATGTGAAAATATATACATTTATTTTGTTATTCCCAACAAACCGCACACAGACACAGATAATGCTCAGGTCAGATTTAGAACGTGAGAAGAAAAGCGATAAAACATATAGGTGGTAGTGAGGAAGCCCCTCAAAACAGGAACCAACGTTTCTCAAAGAGGAAATGCAGTGAAAAGGGCCCGTGAGGTAAATGTACGGTTCACAAGTTCCATTATCAGCACTCGGAGACTTGGTTCCCCGTCAGACTTTTGTTTCTGATAAATTTTTTGTGATGTGATGAATACCTTGTAAAAAATGTTTTTTTTTTTTTAAATAGTAACTCATAGCAACTAAAGTCTAACATCTAGTCACCTCCTTTTTTGCCTCGTCCCCCTTGTGACTGGGAGTCCATAAAGAGTTAAGGTACTTAAAACTATTAAAAAACAAAAAAATGTAAAACTAAAGAATTCAATCGCTGGATGAAAATGTAACAAAGTCCCTGCAAAAACTGAAGTAATTGTTAATGCAATTGCGAAAGTTGATTAAGTTCTGCCATTTTTACTTTATTTTATTTGGATATGAACACACTGCACCTTTTTAGCACCCGAGGCTAAAGCTAAATGGAAACTACCGCACCCTGTTCACCCGCTTTCTCCACCACCCTTAACGTGCACACCCGTGACACTTACGGTATCAGCATCTTCACCAGTCATGTAACCCACCACCTTCATCATATGTCCCATAGTTTTTAAGCATCATATTCACTTTAGGTTCTACCTTCACATTACGTTCTCAGTCCAAAATGTTGTAGTACTTCCTTGGTCCGAAAATGCAAGTGTTGAGAATCCTGCTGCCTTTCTTGTCTTTAATCTGAACAGGCAAAATGGGTAACTTACAATCATAATCACCAGCCCCAAATGAGATGTTACTGTACAGTCCCTCTTGCCGAGCCATCCGCTGAGGTAATTTTGATGACCGCATAATCACCACCTCCAGGATTTTCTCTTGACAGTCTCCAATCAGTACCAATCCGATGAAAAATGCCCAAAAGGTAAATCTTCCACTTCCTCGATGGACAACGGTTCCAGGCAGACCGAGACCAAATTCGCCCACGGGTCTCAGACACACCCAGCAGCCCCTTGAGGGCAGAGCGGTTCCCAGGTGATTCCTACTTTTGGGAATTAAACTTTTGTCCAAAATTTCCATAATTCCTTCAAAAGCAGAAATAGCAGAGCTGCGAAAAAACAGGAGTAGACAAGCCTTCGACGAGAGACGAGCAGTGTGTAGAGCTTAGAAAACACTTACTAGTCCGGAAGAGAAGAAGCAATCTTTGCTAATGTGTCCAAAACACAAACAGATAAAAAAACCACCAGTATTTTTAAAGAAGCTCATCTTCTCATTATGGTTTATTTCATCAACTGAGTACAAGCACCTACAGTGTGTGCGCCTCTATGGTAGAAACACGCGGTAAGTAGACCTTTTACTGTCTGGTTCGAATTCTTTGATTTGAGAAAAGTTCATAGCGAAGCTCGTTTGTCTCATCGCTCAACGTGGAAAAGATTTGTGTTTATGGCTTTGTGAACACCCTGGATATCTCCAAACACAGGATCAGTTCGACGAACTTTATAATGTCTCCAAACTCAAAGTGTTTGTTTCTTGTGTATCGGTTGCTCCCTTTACGGCGGTTTCGGTTTTGCCCTGCTTGGACAGCAAAGCCGCCTTGGACCTGGAGCCCGAACCGGACGACTGCTGATCAGCTCCAGAACATCTCAAGGCGGCGCACAGCTTCTCCCTAAAATTCTTGGACACAAAGTAGAAGATGAAGGGGTCGATGCAGCTGTTGAAGGTGCTGAGAGACAGACAGATCACGTACGGCACGTACAGATGGTCCGAGTCTGTCTGGGAGTAGTGCAGGAGCAGAAGGACGTTGCTGGGCAGGAAGCAGATCAGGAACGACACCAGCATCAGCCCTGCGACTTGGATGGCGTTAGCGATCGTCTCTCCTTCCTTCAGGAGAGTGTAAATAACGGAGGCGTAGCAGAAGACCACCACCACCAGCGGGATCAAGAAGCAGATTGCAAAGAGAGCGGCGAAGTACGGGAAGAAGTATCTCTGCTGCTCTTCTATTGGTAAGGCATCATGACAGGTGGTTATGGAAAGGTTCTGGATCTCGTAAGTCTGCTTGGAGATCAGCAAGGGAACGGCTGAAACGACAGCGGCAATCCAGACCAGCAGACTCATCCATAGAGACGTCCTGTAGCTGCGTAGTGTCCTCGACTCAAACGGATGAACTAGGGCAATATAGCGATCGAGGGCGATGAGAGCCAGGCACACCACCGAGCCGTACATGTTTCCATAGAAGAGCGCCACCAGGATCCTACAGAAGGGCTCCCCAAAGGTCCAGTCGTTTCCCTGGAAGTGGTAGACGATACGGAAGGGCAGAACCAGAAGAACCAGCAGGTCACAGATGGTGAGGTTGATCATCAAAATGGTGGACGGCAGCTTCTGGGTGCGCATGAGCAGAAGGCAAAGAGCCATCAGGTTGCTGGGGAGCCCGATGATGAAGGCCAGGAGACAGAGCAGAGGAACCAGCAGGACAAAGATTTTGCTCTGAAGCTGCTGCTGCTGGGGCTCGGTCAGTTCGTTGTTTTCTCTGAGAAAGAAGGTTCCTTTCACTGAGAGAAAAAACAGAGATTTCTCAGTAGTTGGAGTTTATGGAAATACATGTGTGCGTATGTGTATACAACAGCGATACCTTTGTCGTCTTTCTCTAATGAGTAGATCTCGGGTAGAGACTCATTATCCCCTAGAGTTCAATGAAAATACAGTTAATCCCACAAAAAGAACACACACACGTATTTGCATGAACATTTTTTTTCTAGTTTTGGGTTCTTATTGATCATCATTAAATATTTTTGATAGACTTGTTAAGTCTACATAAAGTGTATTTATGTATTCGTTTTTTATTCATCTTCTGCAACTTAGTCTTTTACAGTGCGCTCGCGCCTATCTCAGCATAAGTTTTAAAATGACTTAAACGCTTAATTTTAAATGAGCTTAAAATGCGAATCGGTCAAGTTGACATTTGTGTGTGTGTGTGTGTGTGTGTGTGTGTGTGTGTGTTCAATCTACTAGACTTTGGAGAGCTAAAACCTTGAGCTTGCACACTATGACCATTAATGAAAATTGTGTGCATATATGAAAAGTGTTTCTTCCGAATTCTTTTTAAAGACTAGTATGGAGATGGTTTTCTGATTTGCAATCTAATGATGCATTTTCTATATTTCTTATCTTTCTGGGCGTAACTCTATTTTGCGTCTTCCAGTCTCGATTTCCCATCTTTCCTCTCTCTATGAATGAAAATTATAACTGAGGAGCAGGAAGAAGCAACAATTTGAAATTAACTTTAAATATCATGTTGTTTTTTGTGCATGTCATATTCTTATAACAACAAACTACTGTAAATGGAAAAATTACAATAAAAATAATGTTAATAAATGTGATTCTACTGTATTTAACTGTAATTGTGAATGCCTCGTGATTCGGATCATGTCTTTCACCAGAAAGATTTCTTAGATCATTTTTCTTAATATTTTTTCACCAGAAAAATGTCTTTGATCATTTCTTTCACCAGAAAGATTCTCTATGAGCTCTCAATCTGAGCTCTTTCACTAGCATCTTAACACTGATTTAAAAAAAAAAACAAATCAGATTTGTCTAGTGTGTTTACTGACTGTCATGCTGTTCTGTCTAGTAAGTATCTTTATATTGCCTTGTGAGAACATCTACTGTAACCTTTTTTAGACAAACTACTTCACTTGCTCGTCTGTTGTAAATCGCTTTGGATATTTTACTGACTGTAAAGTAAAGTAAATTTGCGGTTTCAAGATGAGCAAGAGTTATAAGCGAAATGTCTGAGCTTGTTGAAGATCTTTCTCCTCAGGGAGGGGCTTTTTTCTGAAATGACAACCCTTGACCTACATTTACCTCATACATTATTATATAAATAAAGCATGGTGGTTGATATTGAAACGAAAGTACGGATGTATTGTTAGAAAATTTCAATTTATATTATTTTTAAAGTTGACATTTGATTTAATTTTAAGATTCTTTTTGCAAGTGTTGAACGTGTTGAATGTTTTGTAAGTATTTGCTAGTTCCAGAATACTTGCCAGACCAGTTTCTGACTACATGCCGGGGCTCGTCTTCCCTTAAAGGGACAAAGGCATTGTCAGATGAAGTGGTCTTCTCTAGGGAAGAAGACAATAGGGAAGAAGGGATGGAAGACTTGGGACAAACGAAGGAAAAAGAGTGGATTCTCTGTCACTGCTCCAGCTATGGAACTGAAGAAGCGACGCAACCCAATATAAGCTTATTGGAACTAGAAGAAATCATCTTGTGTTTTGTTTTGCCAACATAGACTCCTAGATTCCTTAGTAAAGAACTGAGGCTGTGGGTCAACCTTCGATCCAGCATGTAGAAATGTTCAGACTGTTTGGCATTTTATTCATCCACACATTCATCTTGTTCTGTCTGTCTAGTTAATCCGAAGTATCTTGTATTACATATAGCTGAAGTTAATCTGTGCATGGTGAGATAGACACACTTACATTCGTTCTGGCTGGAGAAGTTCTGCTCCGAAGCTGATGAGAAGTGAAAAAGCACCACACAGAGGTACAAGAGCTTCTGAGGAGTGACAAAGAAAGCCATGACTGTGAGATGTTCCTCAAACGAACTGTTTCTGAAGATATACAACACTCGTTTTACGAAGCGAAAAGATCCGTTGTCCAAAAACGGCTCTGAGATGCCTCATCCTGTGTTTACACAGGTATAAACAGAGTTAAACTCTCAAGTAATTTGTCAGCTACGCCCCCTCGGCGTCTTCAGCCAATCAGGGAGCGAGTTGGGGGTTTCCTCAGGATCAAGTATATTGATCTCAATATACGCAAAAACATATACAGGCAAACATCTATACATTACAAAACCAGATAACTTTTTACTGCATGTAAAAGTGTATGTGACAATAAACGTGATTTGGTAGTTTTCCCGCAGCCGTACTTGGCGTCGCATCCTCTCTTGTGATTACTCGGGTTTGAACTGCAGAGGGCGCCAAACTTCACTGTAAAACAAACTCACATTTAACTACAAGTTACACGCATTATGATTTGTGTTTATGCGATTTAACAGTGTGGTTTTGTTCTTAACCTGACCTGCAGAAACACACGAGCTGCAAAATGCTACTAGAAAACCATAGAAAATTGAATTACCAACACGTTTTTTCATCTAACTGTTTTAGCAGAGAACTGTGTAGTGCACAAGTCAGACAATATTTTTACAGTCGTGTCTCACAAGCAAAAATGAGAATGGTGATATAAAGTCTCATGGTTCTCCGTGTTCTCATGATGTCGCTGATTCTCTCTCTGCGTTGACCACGGAACTTTGAGCTTTTATATCTGGTCACGACACGGTGGCGTTTCCTCTTGCAACACAAACGTCAACATTTACAAATAAAATCACCAGTTGCAACAGGAAGGACGAGAACCTGTGCGGCAAAACTGACCGATGGAGATAAAATAATGCCTACAACAGTCAGAAACACAACTTTACTGTTTTTATTGATTGCTTTGACTTGTTTAATGAAGTTGTTTAACAACTACTGAAGTGTCTCAGCTCCGAATGTGTGTTCACTACGTGTGTGTGTGTGTGTGTGTGTGTGTGTGTGTGTGTGTGTGTACTGACTCATTTCCGCAAAAGGTTTAAATTTACAGCACAGTCCCTAGTGGCCATAGCCAGTGGTGTAGTAAAGCACTTGAGTAAATGGACTTTGCTACTTAACTTTGATAAGTATTTTTTGCTACTTAATACTTGTACCGAGTATCAAAAATACAAGCAACTTTAACTCTCTACTTGACTACATTTGTGAGTATCTGTACTCTTTACCGCACTACATTTACCGTTACTCGTTACATTGTGATTGAGCGCAAGTCGCCATCTTTTTCTAATGCGGTTAATTTCTTGGGTTGATTCTGAAGGTACTGGGTGATATTTATCAGCTAAATCCTGTGAATGTAATTTAGCGGTTGCAATTTTTGGACATTTGAGATTGACAGTGACTGAGAATTTTTGTTCTTTTTTTTAAATCAGAATCAGTATCGGATTTATTCGCCAAGTGTGAGTGTTACTTATTTTCAATGTAATATATATGGATATGCACTAAATAGATTTTGATATGTACATAAGGGGCCACGTTTCACAGTGATGTTTTACACAATTGTGCTGTGCTTTTGTGAATGATTTTACCTGCCCGTTTCTTTATCCTGGTGATGTAAAGGTCCTGTAGATTGGGCAGGTGCACACCAATCCTGACAGTCCGTTGAAGTCTTCTTATGTCTGATTTACTGGCTGCAGCAAACCAGACAGTTCTTTTTTGTTATGGAATTTCTCCACGTCTATAGACATCTTCAACACTCGGAAACGTGCAGCATCCGAGGCATTAACACTTTCAGCACCCCCCCTCATCCACAAAAAGCGCAGGTTAAAAGCAGAGCACCAATTTCAGAATAGTTTGCCATATTGACAATTTCACTCACTTTACTTTACTTTACTGACTCCAATGAAGGATCAAACTGTTCAAGTGAATAAAGAAAAATAACATAAAACACTGCCGCGGCTAACATAGTCAAAAGGCATTGTGGGAAATGCAGTTTTTGGTTAACGCACACTCTTAATTAATTTTTTCACTCAAAACTTTTAGGCTTTCACGGGCCACAAAAAATGATATGCCGGCCCACATCTGGCCCCCGGGCCTTGAGTTTGACACATGTGCTTTAATTTATCCTTAATGTCATGTTTTTGTCTGAGTATGTTGCGAAGAACCACCACAGTTGTAGTGAGGTTGTAGACAAAGTCAACCACAGCTGTAGTGAGGAAGCCTTGTAAAACAGGAATCAGCGTTTCTCACAAAGGAAATGCAGTGAAAGGACGCGTGAGGTAAATGTAGAAGCAGGTCAGCTCGCCAGACGTGTGCGCTTAACCACGGTCAACGTTCTTGTAGCTTTAAATATTGTTTGTTCCTCGTTTCTCAGTAACGCATCTCCGCACCATCAGTGAACAGGAAGCAGAGTCAGTCAGCTGTGGTGATGAGGTAAAGAGATGTGGGCTTTGTTTAGAGGAGGTGAGAAGTTTCAGAACGGTTCACAAGTTCCGTTATCAACACTCGGAGACTTAGTTCCCCATCAGACTCTAACAATTTATGCCTTGTGATAAAAACGCGGCAAAATACGTTTCTAAATGCACATTGTTCGTTTTTATTTTGAAAATAGTAACTAAAATTAACTAAAGGAAGCTCTGTTGGTTTCCATGACTACGTGTTTCACATTCTGTCACCTCCTCTCTTCCCTCGTCCTCCTTCACCGTCTCAGGGTCCACAAACATTTCAATTGCTGGAGGAAAATGTAACAGTCACTTCCAAAACTGAAGTTATTGTTAACGTAAATGCTGAAGTTGATTAAGTGCTGCCATTTTTGCATTATTTTAATTGAACACAAGCACGTAGCAGCATATTAGCACCCGAGGCTAAAGCTAAATTGAGCATTTTTGATCACTCAGACAATATGACCTTTAAATAAGTGAGAACTTACATTCTAAGTGAGAATACATTAGAAATCTTTAAGTTAATGGAAGGTACCAATAATAGAAGTCTTACCAATAAAAGGTGAAATAGTAAAATTATACAATAGGGCTAGGGTACCTGAAGTGATACTACGTTAATACTGTTAAAAATTAACTACGTTAATTATGAGACAGTTAAAACTGTGAAAAGCGCCGTACAAATACTCATATTATTATTATTATTATTATTATTATTATTAATACAGTGGATATACAGTATAGGCGCGATTCTAGGTCATCATACATACGCCATTATGTAATGTACATTCAACATACAATAGCAATCAAAAATGTAAAAAGTGCAAAACAAGGGAAATTAATTGTCCTTCCTTCTTACGAATGTCCGCAAAGCATCTCTCTGTGTATCCGTAACAATTCTAAAATAATAAAATGACTTCGGTACTCGCTCTTATTTATAATAACTTATTCATAATAACAACATATTTACCCCTGTCTGCTAGTCAAGACGGAGTATTGCATGGCGCACGCATATCACGTTGTGTGCATATTCCAAAAACGAGTAGGCCATTGTCTTTTGTCAAAGGCAAAAAGCGTAAAAAATTGTGCTTGTAAAGCATTTGATTATTTTTTAACTGTCGCACCATTCACGACTGCTTCGGTTTTGCTCAGCTTAGAAAGAAAAGTCGTCCTGGACCTGGAGCCCGAACTGGACGATTGCGCATCATCTCCAGAACATCTCAAGGCGGCGCACAGCTTCTTCCTGAAATCCTTGGACACAAAGTAGAAGATGAAGGGGTCGATGCAGCTGTTGAAGGTGCTGAGAGACAGACAGATCACATACGGCACGTACAGATGGTCCGAGTCTTTCCTGGAGTAGTGCAGGAGCAGAAGGACGTTGCTGGGCAGGAAGCAGATCAGGAACACCACCAGCATCAGCACTGTGACTTGGACGGCGTAGGCGAACCTCCCTCCTTCCTTCAGGAGAGCTCGTAGGACGGAGGCGTAGCAGAAGACCACCACCACCAGCGGGATCAAGAAGCAGAACGCAAAGAGAGCGGCGAAGTACGGGAAGAAGTATCTCTGCTGCTCTTCTGATGGAAAGGCATCATGGCAGGTGGTTATGGAAAGGTTCTGGATCTCGTAAGTCTGCTTGGAGATCAGCAAAGGAACGGACGAAACGACAACCGTGATCCAGACCAGCAGACTCATCCATAGAGACTTCCTGTTACTGCGAAGGGTCTTCGCACCAAACGGATGAACTAGGGCAATATAGCGATCGAGGGCGATGAGAGCCAGGCACACCACCGAGCCGTACATGTTTCCATAGAAGAGAGCCACCAGGATCCTACAGTAGGGCTCCCCAAAGGTCCAGTCGTTCCCCTGGAAGTGGTAGACGATACGGAAGGGCAGAACCAGAAGAACCAGCAGGTCACAGGTGGTGAGGTTGATCAGCAGGATGGTGGACGGCAGCTTCTTGGTGCGCATGAGCAGAAGCCAGAGAGCCATCAGGTTGCTGGGGAGCCCGATGATGAAGGCCAGGAGACAGAGCAGAGGAACCAACAGGACAAAGATTTTGCTCTGAAGCTGCTGCTGCTGTGACTTGGTCACTGTGTTGTTTGTTCCCAGATTGAATCCCCGGGTCCCTGAGAGAAGAAACAGAGCAGTTGTACACCGACTTACAATTGTCCTTCAAACGAAAAACCAGAGTAACAAAAAATTGAACATGACATCCACAACTGCAGTAACGTCAATAACCGACATCTGTTGTCTCCTAGAGCTGCCCCTAAATACACAGAGCCAATTAGGTTCAGGTGCAGCTCTAGGAGATGATTGTCCAGGTGTTCTTGATGAACCTGCTGCTTACGCATGCAGCCTGTAGGTGGAGCCACAGAGTTGGTATGTTACAGAGAGAGACCAGAAGTGTAAAAAAAACAATTGTTTACTCCTCAGGGATGTTAAATAACCAAAAATAAAAAATTACAACAAAAGCACTAGTTAGTTAGTTTCATAAGTATTGCTTCCAAATTATCAAATAAGCTTGTATTCTCCTAGAATGGCTTATTCGCGTCTGGGGTTAGTATAAACGTATTGGAGTTTGAAACTAAACAAATTTCGCAGTGACGGAATTAAGTGAATTTATCTTTTTTAATTTAACCTTTTTTAAGTGAATTTTCACTTTTGAACTCAATAAAGCGGTTTTTTTTTTTTTGCACGAAAAAGCGAAACAAACTTGCGTTGTGAGATACAATTTCTTATGGTACCTTAGGGCTCTAAAACCCAAATGGGAATAATTTTTCGTATCGTATTGCATTCTTACATAAACAAACAATATGTAAAAAATTAAGAATAATTTTAATAATTGTTATTCTATTTTATTCAACAGGTAACTATTACATTCTCATGATTCCGATCGTTTATGTTTGCAAGTAAAAATATGTGGTTTCAAGATGACCAAGAGTGATAAACGTAAGCGGAATCATCATGTCTGAGCTCGTTGAAGATCGTTCGCCTCAGGAAGGTTCTTTTTCTGTTTCTGGAATGACAACACACGACCTACACTTACTTCATGCATTATTACACAAATAAACCAATGTGGTAATTTGGTGAAAAAATATAAATATGTATGAACGTTCAGACTGTTTGGCATCTTATTCATTCACAAAACACTTTCTTGTTCTGTATTGTTAATCCGAAGCTGATTACTTTATATCTGAAGTTTCCACCACTGTTAAATTTTGTATGGTGAGATAGACACACTTACTTGGGTTCTGTCTGAGGATGTTCTGCTCCGAACCTGATGACAAGTGAAAAAGCACCACACAGAGAAAAAAGAGCTTCTGAGGAGTGACAAAGAAAGCCATGACTGTGAGATGTTCCTCAAACGAACCTTTTCTGAAGTTTTACAACACTCGTTTTGAGAAGCAAAAAGACCCGTTGTCTAAAAGCCACTCTGAGATGCCTCATCCGGTGTTTACACAAGTTTAAACAGATAGTTAAATTCTCAAGCAATTTGTCAGCTACGCCCCCTCAGCGTCTTCAGCCAATCAGGGAGCAAGTTGGAGGTTTCCTCGGCATCTCACCGAGACATTGAACAGCTGCTGCCTCAGTGTTTGCATCTTGGCCTCTGATTTATTCATCTCATTCTAAGGTGCTTGTGCGACTTTGAAACCTAAATGATAAATACCAAATACAGTTTTGGAGCCAAGCTAAACAAAGTTCTGTGTTTATGCTGGTGCAGCGGAGTTTATATTTCTCTGCAACACGTGGAAGGAAATAAAAGTTACAACTGTATCTTAAACCAGTAAGACCCATGGTGGTAAAATTACAACATTACAAAAATTCTTAAAAATAGCCAACATTGTTTTTTTCCCTCCAAACCACATTTGAATATTCATGGGGTCTAATTATATTCCTCATAACTGCTATTAGCTCCAAATAGAATATTAGCAATAAACATAATTTTATAGATCCATTTTTCCAGCCCTGAACTCACTATCTGAAAATTTTCCACTGAGGCCCAACGCCATAATATTACAACTTCTTAAAAACGTACCAAAATAAAAAAATGTTAAAATTCTTTACTTTCCACAGAGGCGCCCTAAAACTACTACATCAGAGATTTAAAAAAAAGTGTGTGTGTGTGTGTGTGTATGTGTGTGTGCTTTCGCCGCGCTTCATTATAAAGTATTGTTAAAATATTATTTAATTATGTATTATGAATGTTTATAAATCAAGTTTGCATTCTAAAAAGTATTCATAAAAAATAAGATACAAATATATACGTAATATACCACAGTCTCCTTTTGCTCTCACTGTCAAGAAACATGCATTTCAGGTGAATTAGGATTTTGAAAATGAAAACAAATTACAACATATAGATTGTTTGTGTGTATGTGTGTGTGTTTAATACATTACATAAAAAGTAAAATTTAAATATGAATTATGAATATTTATAATATGAGTTTATATTATAAAAATATGGCAATGAAAATATATGAATATGAATAAAAATATATGAATATGAAAACAAATTACGACACATACATTGTCTGTATGAGTGTATGTGTGCTCGCACGTTGTTTCAACTAAAATTTGATTTACGTATTATGAATTATTATGAATTAAATTTGAAAATAATAAGAAAATGTATAATATACCAGCCTAGTTTGTACAGCAGTTTATTGTTCTTGTTTCTTCCTCCGTGCTTGCGTGGTTTTCCTCTGGGTCTCTTGTTTCCTCTCACCGTTCAAAAGCTTTCAGCATCAGCATTTCAGCTGATTTGAGATGAATATAAAACAAATTACGATTTATAGTGTTCGCGCGCATGCGTGCGTGAGTGTGACGTCCACAAGGTGGCAGGCCAAAACAACGAGACAACCACAGTTCTAATTTTCTTCAAACGTTTCAATCTGTTGTCACCAATCAATGTTTTTCACAAACCATATGATACAAACAAAACCATTCTAGATGGTCACGAATGGATTTTGGGTAGATGACAAACCAAAAAAAAAAAAAAAAAACAACATATAGTCGATGACACGTGACTTAAACACGCGAACATGTGTAACGCGACGCTACTATGCGCGTTAAATAATTGATCGCGGTGTTCTGATGTCACGGTGATGTGTTCTCCTCGTCCCCGCCCACCGCCCCTCGACAGACGCGCAGGTTGGCGCATGCGCAGCGCGCAGAGGCTCAGTGTTGAGCGCTCACAGCCCCAGACAGACACATCGGCGTGAGCTCATGGCCCAAAGACGATAAAAAACACCGAACCGAGCCACATTCACCCGCCGTCATCACAGGTGGGACCTACCGAACAGGTGAGCCACGGCGCCGCGCTAAAACCCACCGCCTTTTCGGCCGCTGGTGGTCGGGGCTGGTCGCTCGAACAAAGCCGATCTCGAGACTCATTTGTTGCCGTGGTACTTGTTGTGAGCTTGACCGCGTCGGGAATTGTCCGAATTGCCATGTCCGGACCTCGCCGAGTGTGAAAAGAGCCCTTTAGACCTCGCAGGCGGTGCATGGATCTCCGGAGGAACCCGAGCATGTTCTCATGAAGCTCTGATCGAATCGCAGACATCCCTGAAGATGCTGAAGAGACTGGCCGGACCGGCGTCATGCAGCAGCTGTCTCCTCGCCCTCCTCGTCTTCCTCGTCTCGCCCAGATGTTCGCTGACCGCCGGTGCCGATAAGAGCATGGGCAGCAAGGAGGCGTATTACAGTGCCACCGTCAATGCCACCGTCCTGGACCACAAAGGCAACCCTCAGCAGATGGTGACCAAGAGCGATGGGCGCTATGGACAGAACTCACCCACTGTGGAGATGAAGGGCGTCGTCATCGCACCTGCTGCTGTGAATGGAGGTGAGTGGTGTTTGAGAAGATGATGGGTGTGGGTGAGAAGGTCTCCTCTCCCGGTTTGGGCTCTGAGACGTAGATGTGATGGTTGGATGACAGTTGAGAAATCAGCCATTGTGCCAAATGTGCCATCCGACCTGAAATGGAACTTCCGCATTTTGACAGTGGTTCTCGATTGGTTGACATACTTGATACGATGGCTGATTTATCTATCTGGTTTATGTTGTGTCAGATGATAAAGAACAAACGAAGCTGAGCTTGGATCATCTGATTGGTTGATGCTTTGTGCCAGTCGCGTGTGGTTATGTTGTGGTCGGCTGCCATTTTGCATTTGAAAGATTGGTAAAGGGAGTGTGATTGTCAATTTTGTAGAAATAACAAGGCACTGAAAAAAAGCATGTACTCATTAAAATCTTCATGCAAATTGTAGGAACTCTATTTTTTTAGTAAAGTGTACCACTGAAATTCTGTAAATATGAGTACGTATACCGCAGTAAACGGTTTGTGCAAAAAAGGTTTCAGTGCTTGGTGATTTTATAAAGTACATTTTACGGTGTTTTTGTCATTTTGGGTTGTTTTGTGTAAATTTGAGTGTTTTTTTCAGCATAATGGTCAGCATAATGGTTCATTCTTTAGTCTGATTTGGCTTGTTTTAGTCACATTTAACAGTTATTTGACACAACATTGACATTGGATTGGAATATAATATTGAATAACTTTATTGTCCTTGTGTGAGTTAAAGTGGACGTTGTATTTGTATTATTTTACTCGTTAGAAGTGTAAGCTGTGCTAGGTAGAGTGGATTCTTCAGCTAACCGAGCCAGGAAGCGTTTTAAAAGCATATTTCGTCTGATGCGTCTTTGAGATAACAGATCTGCAACTTCCTGTGGTATTTGGCGTCTTTGCCTGTCGCTTCTTCTCCACATTTCACTGTCACGCACAAACAAACTCACAATCAAACCTCAACCAGGGGGTCGTTAAAGGGGAAGAGGGACAATTCCAAACTGTTTTTTTTCCTGACCTTTTGTGACCCCTGAAAAATGTAATACAGTGGTACCCCAACATACAAAATTAATCCGTAAAATTGTAAATTCAGACTCACATTTTTTATGAAAGATAAAATATTGTTAATAAAGGTGATAAAACATTCCGCACGGACTATATACGTAGAGTGTAAAACCCAGCGAGAATTGCGCACGTAACTGCTCTAATTCTATTTTAATATACAATAACTACCTGCAGTATATTATTGTTATTGTCTGTGAACGTGTTCTAAATGCAACTAAATTCTGGCAAGTTCTGACTCAAATGACACCCCACTTCCGTCGGCTGTTGGTTCTGTTCATCCGTGTCTATATACTGTACTGTATATTTTGTTCTTACTAGGGTAAAGAACAAAATATTAGTCACTTATTACTTATTTGTATTATACCTACATTTTTATGCAGATGTACATTTCTATTTTTTGTTTCTTTTTTATTATTATATTTCTCTTTTTATGTGAGCAACTGTAATCGAAAAAGCAATTTCCCCTTGGGGATGAATAAAGTTTTTTGAATTGAATTGAATTGAATTGAAAATCACAATCTGAAAGCAGCAAAGTCGCTGCGATTAAAGAAGCATTCAAAACTCAGGTAAACTCACAGCATTCAAACTAAAGCTAAACTAAATTCAAACTAAAGCATTCAAAACTCAGATACGGATCCCAACTTTGCATTTTTTTCACGTGAAAGCCAAGAAATCTGCTAGCGGCGTTCAACAAGCGTCTTAGGTCAGAAAACCGGTCAGTCTGTACAACTCAAACTATGCCGAATTCCCGAGGCCTTTAGAAGATCCAGCTGTGGCTTTTCTCACAGTCATATAATTGTCCACTACTCTACCATTGCATAACTTCCTTAAAAGTGCCTCATTCCGAAAGCGTCGTTGCGTAGGAGATAAAAGCCCCTGTATTTGTGTAGTTTAAAAGCAGCAATGAGCCGCTAAAGTGCATTCAACTTTTCACCATCCAATTTGTTCGGACTCCCATTTTGACTTCAGAGCAGTGAGTACCAAAGTGAAGTTTCAAACGTTTATTCCGCTGCCAAATGATGCCCACGTGGAGAGTTCTGCTGAATCACTGGGATTTTGCCATGTCTCCAGCAAGTATTAAATGTCTTGAGGAAAGTGCTGCGTCCATAATGCTTCTTGGGGTGGCTGCAGGATCATCTTCCAGTCATCGGATGTGTAATTCGCTCTCAAGCCCAGTTATCCCACTCGCCTCTGTTTGTTCAGGTTACAGGATGCTCAGAAATGGCCAGAAATCCTGGAGACTGAGATTCTCTTTCAATCAAACTGCAATCAATATTTACAGCACCATTAGAACGTTCCTTGAGGCAGCGGGCACTTTAAGCTGGTTTAGCTCCGTTGTGGCAAGACTAATGACAAAAAAAGTAATCTCAGGAGCTTCACTCAGAGCTTTCTGGCCCGCTGGAATACTTTAGGCTTTTGCTTTTGTTGAGAAAGTCAAGAAAGTCGTTTTAAACTCTTTTGTTAATTTGTTGTGGGGATTATCTGAACAATAAATAATTGAAAACTCAAAAAAATGTACATTAATTGTTTCTCTATGGAATCAGATTAGTGGCAAAAATATCAAACGTGAATTTCTAAGAAACGAACGAAAAATGCTTCACATTTACATTTGTTTTTGTATTTTTTCGTGCAATAGTCACGTTTTCATTTAAAACTTTTTTTTGTTTGTTTCATTTTTTCTGTGTGGACTTCTGGCACTAGCTTCACTTGGCTGCGGTGAGAATATGATTCTCACGAGCTTCACTCTGATTGGCTGGTGAGATTGTGACTGGCAGCTGCTTGACCAGGAAATAAAAAAGCGAAAATAATATTAAATAACAAAGCATTTTCGTTCGTTTCTTTAAACATTTACATTTGGCACTAATCTGATTCCATATTACTCCGGCATATTAAAATACGTATTGATGTTTAATGTATTAATCGTAATAATTAATCATTAACTTTATTCCCCTAATCTGTAAGATATTGTAATATACATTTTTACTATCGCCATGTTAGATAATTTTCACTTTAATTCAGAGTGTTGAACTGATCTCAGCTGTCATTTTGCTTTGGCGTCAATCAGTTGATTCAGGAACTGAGTCCTTAGCAATGTATTTATACAGTTGATTCCCGTTTATCGGACACATCACAACTGGATCCTTTTGGTCCTACTAACTGATTTTTGTTCATTTCAAAATGCACAAATTTTGCAAGGTCTTGGAACGGATCACAGTGCTCTGTTTTTGAGTGTTTAACAAACGGATCCAGTTTGACTTGATGCTTTCTGTTGACGGACAGCTTTGCGAAGACAATTCAAAACGTCAGAATTCTGACTTTATAATACGCAACTCTGAGATTTGTATTCAAATAAAATTTTTCAATTGCTCAACTATTGCATCATAATAATTTTTTTATAATTAATAATTTAATAGTTTTGCTTTATTAAAAAATGTACAGAGTTAGGATTACTAAAATGCTCCAACACCGGTATGTCAAGTGTTAAAAATACCACATCAAACGTGACTTGCTAACATGGACGGCTAAGAAGCTGCGGGGTTTGCTTTGGGGAAAATTAGTTTTTGAGAAGACAAATGAAAACTTTGACAAGAACAAAATTAGTTTGAGTTCTTTAAGTCTCCAGTGTCAGTTAGACGCTAATCTCTAAGATAGTTCGGAAAATGTCTATTTACTATGATTTAGACTAAAATGTCTAAAAAAAAAATGTCTATTTACCAGAGGTGTGGACTCGAGTCATGTGACTTGGAATCGAGTCAGACTCGATTCACGAATATGGTGACTTCAGACTCGACTTGACAAAATATAAAAAGACTTGCGACTCGACTTGGACTTTAACACAAAAAACTTGGACTTCGACTTGGACTTGTGCCTATTGACTTGCAAAGACTTGCCACCTCGCTTCAAAAGTCGCTACTTCGGTTTACAATTATTTGCGCGCATAGCGCGCGCCTGTATAACCGTCTAGAGCACGCGCATCGCGCGCATTTGTGACCGTCGAGACTAGCATGCGCGCATTTGTGACGTCGAGAGCTTGCGCGCACTCGCACGTCCAATCAAAGTGCTGGCGAGTGTTTTGAATTTTGTGAACGCGGCGTTTGTAAAATGATACCAAAGACGGTTTCGTCTGGCAATAAAAATGACGAGCTGAACAACAACAACAACAACGAGTTGCAGTGTGTAAAACATGCGAGTCGAATATTGCAGACGGAGACGCCACAACTTCCAGAACTTTGTTCGACACCTGAAGCTGCACAATAATAATAATGAGTATTTGTAGGGCGCTCTTCACAGTTTTAACTGTCTCAAAGCGCACGTGTAAATATATACAGTGAGTGATATATCACAAATAAATATGTGAGTGACAGCTGAGATCTGTAGCAAGCAGCACCAGCCCATTTTTTTCATTTAAAAATGGTTTGTTTAATAAATACAGGTGATTCAACTTACATAAAGTATAACTAATGTATTCTTTTTATTTTTCTGTTAAAAAGACTCGAAAAGACTCGAAAATCAAACCGTAGGACTTGGACTCGACTTGAGACTTGTTAGCTATTGACTTGGACTTGACTCGAGACTTGCTTGTCCCTGACTTGGGACTTGACTCGGGACTCGAGGGCAGTGACTTGAGACTTACTTGTTACTTGCCTAACAGTGACTTTGTCCCACCTCTGCTATTTACTATAGTCTAGACTAAAATTAGATTAATCTAGATAAAATAGAAAAATAATTCACGCTCACCTCTAGAATATATATATATATATTCATTTATACAACAAAAGGAGCGATCATTGTAAATAATTTCTAGAAATGACATGTAGCAAAAATAAGAATAAAACAGTGAGTAGGTTTGTCTTGTCTCGTCTTGGAAACCTTCTCCACAGTGGGTAGTTTTGTCAAAAAAAAGAGAAAAACATGCTGCTTAATGCCTCTTGTTTTACCGTCTCAGGCTTGCATTTCCTCCGGAGACCTTGGCGCATCTTTTCTGACCCTTGTTTATCGCCGCAGCTTCTCGGGTGGTTCAGCAGAGGCTCATCAGTCTTAACAAGACGGCGAGAAAAAAACCTCTCGCTCTTATTTCAGCCCATTGAACGAGAGACGCAGACACCGTGTGACTCACCGCTTTCTCTCTACGCCGCTTAATGGCGTTCACCACCAGCTGTGCCCGTCGTTACCAGTCTGGCAGCGTCTCACGCCACACTTACTGTAATTAATGGACAGCAAGAGCCAAGACCTGCCAATGGGAACACGTCTTACCTCAGATGTTTAGAGAGAATCCATCATTCCAGACGTTAAAATGAGCAGATAGGACGTGACTGGTGCAGAGCGCTGATAAGAATCAACACGACCGTTTAACGTCGCTTAAAAGGCGGTTAAGGGCATTTATCGTCGAAGGTTGATTGGATTCCCCCATGGCCACAAATGGGGCGAACTGGCCAGTGAGCGAGTGACCCAGTGCCATTTTTATTCTCGTTTTTTTCTTCTGTAGGATTTATGCCGACCAATCATACTAGGGTTTTCAAGCGAAGGATTCAGAAGATTTGTTTCTCAAGTCAACTTTCAGTGATACAATCTTTTAAATACTGTAGTATTTAAAAATCTTAATATACAATCTTTTAAATACTGTGGTACCTCTACTTATGAAAGACCCACATTATGGAAATTTCACGTTACGAAGCACCTCTTCGAGATTATCCCGCCGCCTAATTACAATTTTATTTTTCTGGATACGAAAGACAATGGTTGTGATGCGGAAGTTCCCGAGTGGTCGCTCTTCTACTCATGTCTGCCCTTTTTCGCTCTACTACTCTGTTAGTTGCTCCTTCACTGACCTAGTTCAATAACGCGACACACCTGGAGCCACATAATCATGGATTGTTTATATTCTAGCTGGTACCAACATTCTGTCTGGATTTAGATTCATTTTTCTTTTGCAAAGCGACAGTCCAGTTTGTTTTGTTCCAGTGTTGCTGTGGTGGTTTCAGTCTGCGACAAATCATTTAAATTTGTTTAAAATTATCTACGGCAGTCAATCTACTTCTCATTCTGTCAGTCTTGTCAGTATTGGTTTTCCTTAGGATTTTGTTTCCGGGTTGCTTTTTAAATTCTTGTTGTGCTGACTGGTTTCGTTCTGTCTTGTTGCTTATTATGTCCGTGTGCCCGTGTTTATCAGAGACGCAGTGCCAGCAAGTTTTAAAATGTGCCAGACATCTTTCTTCTCTCTGTCTCTCTCTCACTCACTCGTTGTCCTAGCCACTCGATCTGAAAGGTAAATGAAACATTTTGTTCTTTGCTTTTTGCGTTTTAATGTTTTTTTCCCAATGTTGTAATATCTTGGCGACGTCGCGCTGACCAGGCAGTTATTGCAATGACGTCGGGCTGACCAGACAGATTACGAACAATTGCGAGATTTGAGTGACGTGTGATACAAGATGGCGACCAAATCAACCATTTAATTATGTGAGAACGTCCCATAAATCGTTTAGAATCTTTAAAAACACACGCCAAATGGCAAACAAATCAACTGTAACATGCTTTTATTACATTTATTACCAATCTTTTATCACTACAAAAACATTTGTCTGTATTTACGGATTCTTGGATTTCCATGTAAAATGCAGCCATTTTACAAAATTGAACAAAACTGCTGTCGGCACAATTTAATTTAGAGAGGTACAACTGTAGGAGTATTAATAGTGGACGACACGTGGCACAGTGGGTAGAGCTGGACCTGATTGAGGTCACAGGTTTCCTTCAGGTCTCCAGTTTCAACCTAAAATCCAAAAAATGAAGGAACGTTTTCATAGTGGGAGTGCGTGTCTGACTGCTCTGTGATTGGATGACCACCTTTCTAGGGGGTGTGTCCCGCCTTTAGACCAGAGTTGCTGTGATTTGCTCCATTTCCGCGAAACCCAGAAATGGAAAAGTGATGGAAAAACGATAAATGTAATGAGTCTTTATTTGTGTCCTATTGCAAATTATTCTCTTTGTTCTGGAAATAGCATTTTTTTTTCAAAGAAAAAAACGAGAAACGAGAAGTCAAAGAACAAACGAGAAAATAACGAATTTATTTCATGATTTATAACCAGATTCCCACCTTAACACAGTAGATGTGTTTATATCAAACCGTACGATGAAAATGAAGATGATCTCATGGACTCATTAGGGAAAGTGAGCTGTCTGCTGTTGTTTTGGCCGACAGCTTGAAGAACATTCAGATCCGTGATTCATCTTTAGATTAGTGCAGCATATTCCTGTTTGTGACGTCCTTGATATCAGATAAACTGCAGAGAATCAACTTAGCGTTCATGCCTTAATGCAATTTCCAACGATCCAATACTGGTTTTCTATGAAATCAGTTTATATTCACAGAAATACTTGAGTTCTGTATTTTTTTTTTTTTTTTCTAAACCTTGCGCTGGATTAGATTTTTATGATTCTGGTCACCACCAACCAGTCACATTATCCCAGTTAGCAGCAGCGCCATAATTCTCCAGTTAACTCTCAATTCTGTAATTGTTGAGTGATTGGTTTGCTGAAAAGGAAAAAAATCAAATCTGAATAAAGCAAAATCATGTAATGGATGGTTGTAATGGTGTAAATGTAAAATACAATTATGCTGATGTAAATGTTACAAAATATACAATTTCTACAAGGCATTATGGGGTTAGTAGTTGTACGTTTTATGTTGTCCGACCAATATAAAATATATATGAATAGATTTTGCAATCTGGTATAACTGTACACCGAGTTTTAAATTTAACACAAATGGTTTAAAGAAATTAGAACATTTTAGTCCATTTTCATACTTAAACTGCAGACGACACTTTGTTTTAATATGACCAAGAAAATATACTATATAAAATATACTAAGGGCAGAACTCAGGTAATCACAAGATTAATCATAAAAGAATTGCATGACTCATAAAATCACGTTTATATACACTGTTTATATACATTTTAAACTAGTCACTTTACCTCAACCAGCTGCATTTTTGCATTTTTCATTCACTCTATTTCATTGTATTTTTCAACTTTTTTTTTTATTTTTATTTTCATTATACTGTATTTCTCTCTTTTAACTACATCTCTTCCCCCCAAACCCCCATGTTTAAATAAAAAAAAAAACTGCATGTTGTACCATGTATACTTTGTACGTATGTGACAAATAAAAATACAATTTAGATTTTAATTCAATTTAAATATACACATATATATCAGAATCAGAATCTTTTATTGGCCAAGTTGCGAATGACAACAAGGAATTGAGTCTGATCTGACTCTGCCTTTTCCCTTCTTTTTGCAAGTATTAACATAATTATATGTGTATATATACACTGTGTGTATCTATATATTTATACATAGTACAAGAAAGATCATTTCACCTCTTTTATCTTCTCTTTTCTTTTATCTCTGAATATACACAATGGTGTCTGAGAGAAAATAATCTTCCTGGTAAATGAAACAAAAAGACATGAACATGTTTGAGTTAATATAGATAGTAAATAGAATATAGGGGGGTTGTGGATCTTCTGCGTTCTGCTGTTCTTCAAGGATTAATCTTGTGAGACGCTGGCAGACTGGCACGGGCGACTTTACACCTCTGACTCTGACAGCGGAGACAGAAGACGAGGAGCAGCATCAGCAGCATCAGCAGCATCAGCACCAGATTGACCTACATATCAATCTCACAGCGTTTGCCTGTCCACCACTGTGTGTCTGTCTGGAAGCCTTTCCTGGAATTGAAAGTGTGCTTTATCTAATACTGCAGTGATTAAAAGTGCTCAGAGTAGATTAACCTGGAAATTGTCCTCAGCGCGGTGCAAAAAAACCGCATCGACTCCGAGGAGCCCGCCAGCTGTTGGCATCGCTGCCATGCAGATGTTTAGATGGAGAGGCCTTTTCTGATGGTATCTTGTATTAGGAGTTTGCACGTGCGGCATCACGACACATTCATCTCGGCTAAGAGATCCGTAATGTGGCCGAGACCCAGTAGATTGAGAGGAACATGTGTGATTGGTTGTCTGAGATTCGAAACTGATAGAAGCCTCCGGAGTGTCCTTGTTTGTGTGTGTGTGTGTGTGTGTTCGAGTTCAAGTTCAAGTTCATTTATAGCGCTTTTCTTAGTCCGAGATCAACGCAAAGACGCTGTGTGTGTGTGTGTGTGTGTGTGTGTGTTTGTGATTGTGTGCACTTCACTGGTTAGTTGGGACCACAAATCCATCTATTGTTTTATAAGCCACACAATCTATGCTTTACTGCTCTTTATAGCTGTACCTCTCTTAACGAATAACTCTCTAAACAGAATTCTTTTAGAAAGTTTTTGTCGTTAAAATATTATTTCCCAAAACGAAAGGTGACAAGATTAAGCAAATACATTTTTTTTCCTATCGTGAGTAAGAAAACGTGTTTATTATGGATTCAGATTAGTGGCAAAATTCTCAAACGTAAATTTTTTAGAAAGGATCAAAAATGTTTGACGTTTACGTTTTTTTTTTTTTGCTTGCTGTAATGTTTGTTTTTTTATTTTTTGGTTGCAGTCTTTTTTTTTTAAACTTTTTTTTTGAAAAACTTTTTGTTTGAAACTTTTCTTTTTTGCTCTGGATGTTTTGTCCGTTTTTTCTTTTCGTTTGGATTTGTGGCTCTAGTTTCACTAGGAACGGAACAGATTTGGGCTTTTACATGCAAAACGTGGTCCATATAACTAACTTTCCTTTTAGCAAAACTGCTGTTGGCACTAATAATTTTCATCATAAATTAATTAACATCTCTTTTAAGCACACATTTTATTCCGTAATTTTATTAATTTTATTTCTATTGTTTATTATTTTATTAAATCACATTTTTATGTCATCACAAACGTTTTTTTTATACATGCCTCATTTAATAATAATAATAATAATAATAATAATAGTAATAATAGCAATAATAATAATAATAATAATAATAATACACTACAATAATACATACATACTTACAGGACACACACACACCAATTTAGTCCGAAGTATGTTGGTCAAATTATAATGCAGTGAAGGCTAAAAGTGTCTTCTAATCAAAGGGAAATGTGTTTATTTTTCATTCAATTTATTGATTTAATTTTATCCATATTTTAATGTAACCCTTGTTATATCGACTTTAAAGAAATGTGAGATGTTCTAAAGACGAACCTGTTATTTCTCCGCCATATTTAGCAATAGTTATTGAACTGTACATGTAAAACACTCAGTAAGTTATTAAATTATGAATGTCATAATGTCTGTTATGCTAAATTGAAAAGCTCTACCGTCTCACTGCTAGACACGTGGAGTTCCGGTCCAGATAAAGTGGATTGATTAAGTTTGATCATCATCGGATTAGAATAGATGATGCGCTGATTTCGAGGAAAGGCATTTCCGCTCGTTCCTCTGCTTCTGCATTTCATTATTAAAACGGTAATGCTCCTGGTGAAAATTACCATTTCTTCCAGTGTGGCATTTAGACCTTTTTTCTTTTTTAGTGATTTTTTTTTATGGAATTGTAAAAATCTAGACATTATATTTTAACTGACTGATACGCAGAAAGAACACTAGGATCACACACACCTACACACACACACACACACACACACACACACACACACACACACACACACCTTTTCAATGGCAAAACAAATAAAAACGCGCAACCTAAAGCCAAAAATATTGCGATTGGTGCATTCTGGGAAATGTAGTTCTGGAGCCCAGGAAACAGTTAGGAACACAAAGTCCTTTTCTGATGACTTTGCCCAGTTTTGCTCTTAATGCACAGGTAAATACAATAGACTAATGGATTAGAATTTTAATTGCCAAGGAAAGGTCGCAAATTGCACTTATATTGACTTTTTCTGTGCTCCTCTAATGAGATGGACATGTATTAGGACTTTGAAAAAACATGGTGAAGACATTTTACTTGAAAAGAACAAAGCAAAATTGTAACTGTTGCATAATTTACTGTATGTTACTGTTGTAACTTTACTGGTCACATTATCACATTAAAATTTATACTATATATCATGTAACATTTAATTGTTATTATATATATATATATATATATATATAGTGTCTATATGTGTATTTTATGTATGTATTTCATAAGTGTATTCACTCTTCAAGTTTTCGTTTTATTAATTTCTTTTTTTACAAAAAAAACAATGTCCTGTTTTTATTAGGAGTACAGTATTAACAAAAAAAATAGGTATCTTAAACTTAGAATTGACGTACAATACTTATATCTAAGACCAAAACTGACAATTTTTTATTGAGTATTTTTTAGTGTGTTTTACACTGAGCTTGACAAAAGTGTGACTCGACCTCGAAGGGTTAAAAAGCAAAAAGAAAGTATATTGCAAATTGAACGAAAAGTCTACAGAATTACATTACAAAATTTTACAGTGTTTTTGTTGTTGTTGAGTTTAAATTAATTTACATATTAGACCTCAATAACCAATATTATAAGCTGCAGTCACTTCATTGCAATTAATTGCGGTTAATTTGTTTAAGGAATTTGGTTAACAATATTAATAAAGCGAAGATTAATTGTTTGACAGCCCTAATACACACACACACACACACGCGCACTCACACACACACACACACACACACACACACATATATACATAGAATCTAAAGATGTACATTGATCAGTGAATTGCATTAAGGCACGTGTGTGTGTGTGTGTGTGTGTGTGTGTGTGTGCCTGCGTGTGTTTAAATACGTGTGTTTGTGTGTTTAAATTGCGAAACCATGCATCGATTATGTCAGTGCCAAACAGAACATGAACGTTCAGCTTCGCTCGTGGTTTTTTTTCAGGGATGTCATCGAGTTGTCCATTATGTAAGTTGGAGAAACTTCAAATAAAAGCCCAGATTTCGCCAGCTCCTCTTCCGAAGCCAAACATGCCCTCTCAGCACTGATAACACCGCAAAGTCAGAGACTCCAGCCTCGACCTCGCAGGACTCGCCGCTGAGCGTGATTACAGCGCGTTGTGTAACCGTTTGGAAACGATGTTTTGATGAACGGCGAATTCAACCTTTACGAGATTACTAACCAGAACAAGAAAGTTAAGCCATATTAGTCCAGTGTTAATGTCGCTACACTTTGTTAAAAATCGCATTCAGTTTAAAATTTTCTGAATCACTTAGAAAGCACTAAACGGTTTAGCTCCTCTATATCTCAGTGAGCTCATCACTTACTACTAAAACTACACGACTCCTGCGCTCTCAAAACTCCGGCCAGCTTATAATACCGTGAATCTCTAAAGTCTACAACGGAGGAAGATCCTTTGCATACTTAGCATCCAAGCTATGGAATGCTCTGCCTTGTCCGATTCGAGACTCAGAACCAGTGAGTCAATTTAGGTCTAGACTGAAGACGCGTCTCTTCAACGAAGCATTTTGACCTGTTATATTTACTTACAGAAAAAATGAATATAATCGTAGAGAAAGGCTGCCTAGCTTAGTGCTCGGAACCGAATCACACCTGCACCTCCTAAAACTGTCACAATCTTTAATTATGGTACTTCAAGTTTTTCTAATTGCTTTGTTTTTTTGTGTTAAACTCCTCTTCTGAGCGCCGAGTGCCGTAGGAGCGGAATCTCCTAGTAGCTTCGGGTTCATCTTTTTAGAACTGATGACGCTTTTTACGTGGAGAAATGGAGCCGCCTCTTTCCCCAACCATCATTAAAATGACGATCAAATGAATAAAAAGCAACAATCCTCTTACATATTCACACGTGCGCTTTGAGACAGTTAAAATTGTGAAAAGCGCCTTACAAATGCTCAGAACTTGAACTTGAACTTGACCACGTCTCTGCAGATTTGTTCGCAATCGCCCCTTTCGCTCCACAAATTGTGGGGTAAAAACACCGCCCGTTTCTTCCCACCCGCGGGCGCGTGTTATTCCCTCATCTGTGATGCTCCATCAGGCTGTTTTTCTGATTTAATATTGGGTGATTTTTGGATTCGTATTACGACGACGCCTCGGCTCCGCTCAGGTCAGATGCATGAATCATTCATGCGGCTTCTAATATTATGGCGCTCAGGGGGGCTGCAATATTAGTTTCTTGCCTTGTCTGTTGCTTATCTGCCCCAGTAATCACACACACACACACACGCACACACATTGGGAGAAAGAACCAGAGATTACAATTTTGTGATGGCAGACAGATTAATATTTGTGTTCTTTCCTGTTCCCCGAGAGGGTCACATGACATAGCCGTGTTTGTGTGATGGCTGCGTGATAAGAGGCAGAATGATATTAGTTGTATGTGATCAAAATGTAAATGACGGTTGTCGTATTTATCATGTTTTTCAGCCGTGTGGCGTTTGGAAAGCATCATAAGCTGAAGCTGGATATTTGCTACATTGAGACGTGTTTTTATTACATATGTAAAAATCTGATGTTAAACGAAATATTCAAACTATTTTATGTTGTCATTAAATTCATTAATCTAATCAATAGTTGACTCCGCCCTTTGCGACGGCAAACATCTTGCAGTTTTTGTGTCAGGTTTGTGCTTAATCTTAACTCATGAATGCATTATCTTATACATTATTAATTGATTTTATTATATAATATAGATATATACACACACACACATATATATATATATATATATACACACACACACAC
>CM051502.1:1348541-1361553 GCA_028031935.1 Paedocypris micromegethes | reverse complement strand
ACACACACACATATATATATGTATATTTATATATATACAAAATATATATATAGTAATTAGATTTTGTTTGTATATAATATAATATAATATAATATAATATAATAGTAATTTAAATAATAATAATTTAGAAACACAAACCTCTGATTGCGATAAAATGCCGCATCTCTATTTCAAAATGCATTCTGCAGTCTGCCTTTTTTCCCCCATCTTTATTTGCATTTCTGCCGTTTTAATTAATTTTCCCGTGCCTGGAGGGATGAGCGGGGGTCTTCATCGGGACGGTGGGCTGGCTGCTGAAACAAGCACAAGCCCGAGCATCACCTTTTAAAGACGATCAATTATGGCGACCTGCTCGGCCTTCCCGCGGGCTTCTTCCTGCAGACCGGGCAGCTTCCACACAGGGCATTAGTTTGCATAGACCCCCTGATCAGACGCCCCCATAATCCCCCGTCAGTGGAGAGGAAGCCCCCACACTCCTGCACCGCTAATGCGCAGTGGTAGTCTCCTCAAATGCAACCGTCTCCTGGAGAAAGCATCTAGAAGGAGAACACGATCGGGCCAAGAACTGAGCCCTGCAGTACACCAACTTACTGTTTTACTTTTTTACTTTAAGATAAAAAAGATGGGGAAATTATGGCCTTGTAGTTAGAGAGTTTGACTTGAGTTTGGAAGGTTGCAGGTTTGAATCCCAAATCTTTGTCATTCAACTGGATTTAATCTGTGCTCCGGGTTTGTATGTGCTTGGTTCAGTGTGTCTTGGTGTGTTTCATTTTTAATGAAGTCTCATATTTTCTAATATAACTAATTTAGCTTCAATTCAACCAAATTGACTAGTTTGTGTCGCATTATTGTTATTTACTTATAATTCATTCCTAATTTCACTTATGTCTCACTCTTTCTCTCAATATTTCTCTCTCTCTGCCTCTCTTTCTCTTGGTATGTCTCTCTGTCCCTCTTTCTTTCTCAGTGGCACACGCTTTTTCTCTTTATTGAGAATTTGCTCTCTTGCACGTTCTAGTTGTTTTTTTAATAAGGCATTCTTTCTATGCTTCTCTCATTCTTCCTCTCTGTTTTTCTATCTCTCCCTCTCTGTCCTTGCTTTACCTCAGTTTCTCTCTCGCTTCAACCTCTTTGTAATCTGTAAATCGCTTCCAACTTTCCTTGTGTATGTCCATCTATGTCTCTTATTACATCTCTCTCTCTCTTCTCTCTCCCAATCTCTCTCTCTCTCTTTCTCTCTCAACCCCGTTCATTGTTTCCCTCTGTAGTCCTTCTGTGCTCTGCTAATGCGCAGTGGTAGTGTCCTCACATGCATAGAGAAAGCATCTAGGACAGGGGTGCCCACACTTTTTCGGTTCGCGATCTACTTTTCAAATGACCTAGTCAAAGCGATCTACCAGCTATATATATATATATATATATATATATATATATATATATGGTATTATATATGGTTTTAAAAAGCAGTAAACACACACTTCAGAATAAAATCCTTTTTCAGGTACGAAAATGTCCGAGTTGATAGCACACTTACTTGCTCACTCATTCTCTCTGTTTATTGTATGTTTTTTTTAATCTCGACTAGCACCCGACTCATAGGTAACAAGCGCACGTGACCGCTGCTGCGCACGGAACTCCGCCCCGATGCGAGCGCGCACACAGCTGACAGAATCGTGTAAATGCTGGATTAAGTGTGGGGGTAGAATCGCCATCTTTTAAACTAATTTTTAGCCGATCTCTTACTCGCAAAGTTGCTAGAGTTTTTAAACTTTTTTTTTCCTCGGCTTATTTTTCCCAATGTCATGCGATCGACGCAATGGGCACCCCTGATCTAGGAGAACACGATCGGGCCAAGCACTGAGCCCTGGAGTTCTCCAAAATTGCCTTTGTCCCTATAGTTTTTCTTGTTTGTTTAAGATAACAAAGATAGGTAAATCATGTCATAGTATTTAGAGAGTTGGATTTGAGGTTGGAAGGTTGCAGGTTTGAAACCCAAATCGTTTGAATCAGCCGGTTTGAATCAACGGCATTTTTCGAATTGTTTTCATAATCACTGCTCTGGGTTTTTTCCGTGTGATTTGCTTGGATGTTATAAGTGATTATTAATGGAAACTGTTTTTCTGATGAAATTGAGCGTGGTGGGCTCGTTCTCCTCCCTATTCACACACTTTTTGGTTATTCGTGGTCGACTTGTGCTTTTATCCAGTCTCATGGTTTTTGTCCCAATTAAGAGGGATTTTGACCCAATTAAGCCGTTTCCGGACTTGAATTGGCTCAATTCAATTGTTTCCCGATTCACTTGTCCCAGTTAACCTACTGGTTTGTCCTTGGATGGGTCAAACGCAGAGTTCCATTCCAAAGTGTATTTGAACATGTATGGGTGTGTGCGTTTGTAAATGGGCGTTGGCGTGTTTGGCCAGGCAATTGGTGTGTGTGCTGTCATCTTCTGTATTGCGACCTTGAGGGTTTCAAAAGCTTCCACATAATTCAAATGAATTCATATTAATGCAAAGTCAGCGACTTTCATCAGAGACACGTTTTCAAACGGACTTTGTTGTGTTGATTGCCCGCAGTGGTGGATCTGCAAGGCTGCCCCCCGAACACCCGCTTCGCTGTGCCCCCGAAGACCACGCACTGGGTGGCCATCGTGCAGAGAGGGAAGTGCACCTTCAAAGATAAGATCCAGAGGGCCGCCAAGTTCAACGCCTCGGCCGTCATTATCTACAATAACAACACCAATGAGGACACGGTGACTATGGCTCATGAAGGTGAGCAGCAGCATCATCTCCTCCTCACTCTCCTTCACTTCTGTTCACATCTGACAGAGGAGTAATAGATGCTCATGGTCTAGTTATAGTGAAGGATACAGGCACTCTCACTTTCTCTCTCTCTGTCTTTCTGTCTCTGTCTCTCTTTGTCTTCCTCTCTGTCTCTCTTTCTCTCTGTCTGTTTGTCTCTCTCTCTCTCTCTCTCTCTGTCTTTCTGTCTCTCTCTCTGTCTCTTTTTCTTTCTCTGTCTTTCTGTCTCTCTCTCTCTTTCTTTTTCTCTGTCTTTCTGTCTGTCTTTCTCTGTCTCTCTCTTTCTTTCTGTCTTTTTTGTCTCTCTCTCTCTCTCTTTCTTTCTCTCTGTCTTTCTGTCTGTCTTTCTGTCTCTGTCTTTCTTTCTCTCTGTCTTTTTGTCTCTCTCTCTCTGTCTCTTTCTTTCACTCTTTCTCTGTCTTTCTGTCTCTCTCTCTTTCTTGCTCTCTGTCTTTCTGTCTGTCTTTCTGTCTCTCTCTTTCTTTCTCTCTGTCTTTTTGTCTCTCTGTCTGTCTCTGTCTCTCTCTCTCTCTCTCTCTCTCTCTCTCTCTCTCTCTCTCTCTCTCTCTCTCTCTCTCTCTCTCTCTCTCTCTCTCTGTCTGCCTCTCTCTCCCTGTCTCCTTCTCCATCTATCTCTCTCTCTTTTTCCTCTTTTGTTTTCCATCTCTCTGTTTTCACTGTCTCTTTTCAATATCTCTTTCTCTTTCTCTCTGTTTGTCACACACTCTCTTCTCTCTGTTGAGCATTTGCTCTCTTTTGCACATTCTAGTTTTTTTCGCTTCTCTCTTTCTAGTTAGGTTTTTTTTTCAACACTCTTTCCATTCTTCTCTCTTTTTACAGTTTCTCCTTTTTTCCATCTGTAATGCCGCTGTTCTTGCTTCAATGCCTACTTTATTTTTACAGTTTTCTCACATTTCTACACTTCAACCTCTCTTAATCTGTACATCTCTTCCCACTTTTCTTACTTCAATCCTTCCGTGTCTCTTACTAGATCTCTTTTGATTCCTCCCTTCTCTTTCCTTCTGTCTCGACCTGCTCTCTACGTCTTTCTCTATACTTGTCACTTTATCTCTGACTCCGTTCTACACTTTTATGTTTGCTAAACCCTGGTTAGATTTAAAGGAAAACAGTTATTTGTTGTAGTTGCTTTGGATAAACATGAATCTGATAAACACCTTAAAGAAATTCTCATCTCGGGCTTTAATGTTGTGTAGATTTATAAGAGTATGCGTATAATTGAGTAAACCCAGCCTTGCTTTTACCAAACTACACGCTGAAATGGTAAAAGGCAAACTATTCAAACTCGATGATGTTGTGTAAAGCTGTTGCTCGTGTCAGACATTTTATGCCGTGGCTTCTGGACTCGGTGAAAAGCTGCTGTGCTCGGCAAAAACACTGATAAAAAGGTTTTTTATGAAAGCAATGGCTAATACAGGCCATTATGGTCCATTTAACTGTTTTCTGAGCAGACCACAGATACGACTCGGACTTACACCACAACACAACACAACACATCAGCTGGAGCAAATGCATTATGGATTGTTTATGATCAATAATTCAAGGTTTGCCTTCATGTTGATTCTTCTTGTATTGTTATCAGGGTTGTTCACTTTCATTCCATGTGATCTTCAATTTTGATCAGTAATGGAGACATTTGCTTAACTTAATGCATTTGTATTTAGTTATATGTTATATCAATGAACGAAAGGATGAACGAATGAAATTGCCTTTATTTTATGACAGCAGTGGTATTTATGTTTATGTTAATGTATGTTTATTTACTTATTTATTTATTTTTTATTTTTGTTTGTTTATATATACCGTAATATATAATTGTTCATATATATATATTCTGTCTACTGTTGTGACATGCAATTTCCCTTATAATTAATATAATAATCCAATAATAAATAAATAGATAGATGAATAGATAAATGAAAAAAAAACAAACAAACTAACAAATAAATAAATAAACATAACCATATACCGTCGGCCTGTCTGTCTGTCTACAAAGCTGAGTATAAATGGAGAGAGAGAGAGAGAGAGAGAGAGAGAAACGAAGAGCAGAAAAAAACGTGTAAGATGTATATAATCTTAAATGTAATCTTTTAACATTTTTAAAGTGTATTTTTCTTTTTGTTCTTATTATTATTATTTCTCTCTTTCTCAATCTGTCTGCCTGTCTACAAAGATCAGTATAAACGTAGCATCTTGTTTTAGAAGCATTTATTTGGTCTCTTCATGTGTGTGAATTAAATCGAGAGAGAGCGAGAGGGGGGGGGGCAGAGAGAGAGAGAGAGAGAGAGAGAGAGAGAGAGAGAGAGAGAGAGAAAACTCCACTTGACCTCCTGGTGAAGTTTATAGTATAGTATATAGTGAGGAATATAATAAAGTATATAAGTATATAGTGAAGTATATAATATTAAATGTAATCTTTCTTGTGTATTTTTGTTTTTGTTCTTTTTCTCAATCTGTCTGCCTGTCTACAAATCTCGGTTTAAACGTAGCATCTTGTTTTTGAAGCCTGTATTTGCTCCCTTCTTCATGTGTGCGAATTAAATCACAAGCATTAGCATTAACACACAGCAAACAAGTTTGTTCCTTTCTCGTCTGCTATCGGTTAAACGTACAATCCTGTCTCACCACAGCAACCTTGAGGCTCGTGCTTTATTCTCCAAACACGGCTGGTTTATACCTGTCATAACCGACAGGGAAGTGTTGTTTGTGTAAACTGGTGTTTCCTAACCGGCAGATAGGGTCATAAACCTGCCACGCGAGTGAGGACGTCCAGTCATGATAAAGCACAGAGTTCACATTAGCACACGTGTGGCCACCCGGCGAGGAAATGTGATGCGATGCGTGAAGGAGCCGAAGCCAAGCCACGGACAGAAGATGCCGGAGATGGTGAATCACGCCAGCGATCGGAACTGGATCGATGGGGCGTTTAAATATAGCAGCCGTGCATGATTTATTCAGAAGGTCATTTTCCACAACCACCTATGAGATTCGAACCATGATATAGCGGCGGCGGCGTGAGTCAGCTGATGAATCACTTTGACTTTACCACCGTGATGCAATGGCTTTTTCACGTTTTTTGGGGTGGTTTAAGGCAAGGTTCTATAGCTTGAGCTTGGGTTTTTTTAGCTGCTTTTTTGTTGTTTTATTATTGAAATTATTGAAACGTGTGAGAGAGAGAGAGAGAGAGAGAGAGAGAGAGAGAGAGAGAGAGAGAGATGACTGGTGGGAAAGTGAGACAACGTTTACAAACGAGGAACAGAAACAAAGAGCAGAAAAAAAAACCTCCAGGTTACAGAAGAATTTAATTTAATAGACAGAATTAAAAGTTACATTGAAGGATATAATCTTAAATTTAATCTTTCCTTTTTTATTTTTTTGTTTTTGTTCTTTATTCTTTATTATTATTTCTCTCTTCTTTCTTTCTTTCTTTCTTTCTTTCTTTCTTTCTTTCTTTCTTTCTTTCTTTCTTTCTTTCTTTCTCAGAGTAAGTATAACCTGAAAAAACAGTTTCCCCCCTCCCGGAGATTGATAAAGGTTTTTTGAATTTGAATGAAATTTAATTTAATTAAAAATATAAATATATTGCGCCTCAGGTTAATTTGTGGTATGATCTAATGTAACAGCAAAATCAAATGTCACAACATAGGTTCTGTTTAATGAATCTGCACAATCGTTTAAGGAGAAAAGATGAACTAAGGAAGCATCTGAATTCATACTGGGTCTCACACACACACACACACACACACACACACTGCTGTGAAAGATCACGTCAGTTTCAGTCAGCATGTGCTGGCCTTAAGACCACCTTTAACAGTGGAGCGTTTCCCCTTAACGCAGATCAATATCTGCATGACTTAACCTTTAAATGACGAAAAGTCAATAATGCCATAGATTTCCACGGGCGTTATAGAGTAATCACATCTTTCAAAGGCGCACGTCTGCCCGTTTGCGTCCATATCACTGCTGTTGGGTCTAAGGCCCTTTATAAACCGGTTCTTTGTCGAAAACGACTGTGCTCAATTAAGAAACACACGACACGATGATTAAAGTTAATTTCAAAAACTCTAAAGAGTGGCACAGATTCCAAGACCAAGCTCTGCAACCATTTCATTCAGATCTCTCAAGCTTCAGTCTCTGTCCTCGCTCCTCAGTTTATAATCTTTATTCAGAAGAGAAAAGATCGTAGACGTACAAACTACGGTTATGCAAAGCCAAGGAATTGTTTAGGAATCAGTTGCAGATGAGAAAAACATCACCATGTATTGTCATTATCAGCGTGAAGAAGAGTCTCAGAATGTCGTATCAGGACATGGCATAGTTGGGAGCAAAGAGAAAGTTACGGGAAGTTTCCTAGACTTTGACAACTACCGACGCTCGTTTTTATCGTTTGTTGGCGTCCTTTCGGGCTTTCCAGACACCGCCTGCAGTTTCCACAAGGTTAAACGCCTAATTTGCATATCCCACGGTCTGTTGCTTAGTTAAGAAGGGGCTGGAGCTCACGAAAGGCAGATTTTGAAATGCGATCGTAGACGTAACAACGGTTAGGATACGTATAGGAATCAGTTGCAGATGAGAAAAATATCACCATATATAGTCATTATCAGCGTGAAGAAGAGTCTCAGAATGCCGTATCAGGACATGGTATAGTTAGGAGCAAAGAGAAAGTTACGGGAAGATTGCGAGACTTTTGCTAACTTCAAGGTTTTGCCTACTGCTCAAATCTGATTTGACCTTTTTCAAAGACCTTATTCTTCTTGTATTCAAGCTTACTTTAATATTAAATGTTCAAGGCACTTTAAAGCAAATTCTCTTTAACAACTACCGACGCTACTTGTTCGTTTATATCGTTTGTTGGGCATTTTTGGCCGGGTTTGTTGGCGTCTTTTCGGGCTTTCCAGACACCGCCTGCAGTTTCCACAAGGTTAAACGCCTGATTTGCATATCCTGCCGTCTGTTGCTTAGTTAAGAAGGGACTGGAGCTCACGAGAGGCAGATTTTGAAATGTCAGCATCCGTCGCAAGCAGATTCACGCCGTCTTGTTTGGAGATGAGTTATGTAACGTGATGTTTGCCATGATGTACATGTGCTCGTGCCTCTTATGGAGAAAAACGACCTTGGAGTTGCCCGCAGCTGATCTATCAGTCAGCGATGGAGCAAATAGTTTCCGTCCTCGGCCAGACATCTTCATTATCCCTGACAAACAGCCTCCCGAGCCCAGCAGCACCTTAAACGCTCGCGCTCGTCACCACGCCGACTGTAAACGCTCGCAGAGACGGTGAATCCGTGTCGAAGCGCAGCAGCGTGTAATTCACCCCGTCGGTGGATGATCACGCGCTGGCAGACGCACAAGATGGCAGCAGCATCAGCATCAGCATCAGCAGCATCCCTCCTTCCTCCAGTCAGCTGTCGATTTTGTGTTCGCTTCAGATTGATTTTTATTTTGTTTTATTTACTTGTATTTATTGTTTTATATTTTTAATAAAATTCATTACATTTTTTTATTAAAATAAATGACAAAATTTTATTAAATAAATAAATAAATAGAATAGAATTAAATTGAATTAAAACAGCTTTCTTCTTCTGAAATCTCATGTCACAACAGTAGAAACTAATTTAAATAAATAAACAGTAGAAACTAATTTAAATAAACAAACAAATATGAACATGACGCACCGCACACATCATAATAAATATTTATTTACATATATACTATATATGTAATATATGTAATATTACATTAAGTATTGTTTATGTAGTATTTGGCCTTTTGTATCTATTTATGGCACATTTTGACAATTCACCATCAACAATATCTTTTTGCATTATGTTAAAATACTAATTTCTGTTGTCATTTATTTTTTCATTTTGTTTTGCTTTTACTGGTATATTTTTTGTTTTTGTATAAGCAAGTGATAAAGCTCCTGAATAATTGAGGTTTTGTGCCGTTAAAATAGACGGCACAAAAAATAAACATTTCATTTTATCATATGTCATTTCAAGGTCAAGCTCAATGTTGCCTGCACTTTATTTATGCATATATATATTTATTTTTTTTATTAGGTTGTTACATCGCATCATGACATAATAATAAAATTCCCGTTTTATTTTATAAACCCTGAGTTAAGTGTGACTCAAATTTGCATTCTGATTAATACACACTCACACACAAACAAATACATATATGTCTGTTTTGTCATGTACATATACACCGTAAAACTTCTAATAGAACACCATTGTGGTCTAATTTAAGGTGGCCTACTATTAGAGGTTTTATATATACACACACACACACACACCCATCTATCAGTTTTTACTGGCCTCTCTATCTATTTATGAGACATGAACACAACCAGGCCTCAACCTCGGCCTCCACCTCGCTGTGATGGTTTATGTGACTAGATAAAGCTCGAGTTCAGTGATGCGGCAGAGCAAATCCTGGAGAAAGCTTAACCCCGTCCCACACTGGTCAAAATAACCTAGAGGAATCCTGATTGGGATTTATTTAGATGCATCTCACTCGAGAAATCGATCCGCAGCGGATTTATATGCCGTGGTTGTGTTGCAGAACACAATGCGATTATATCACTGGCTGTAGCAAGTCTAGCGTAGCTTTCCATCTGTACAGTTCTAACCCTATTATTGTTAAGCCTGGGGGCTTGTATTATATTAGTGTCTGTGGCACGGCCTAAGCCCTAGATAGTGTGCCAGCCTGTGTGTGTGTGGTTGGGGAATGGAAGAGCTGTTTGTTTGTCCTGGTTTTGTGTTGGCATTCCGCACGTGTGAATTTTTAATGGGTCAGCAGCATTAAACTCAGAAACACAAGGTCAGTTTTCAATCTCTCACACTGACGCCACGTTGAAAAGTGGAAGCTGACTGTACATTCGGAACTTTCAAAATGAACGAATCTTTCATATGACTCGGAATGAATGAATCTCTTCAGTGAACATAGTATCAGAATCAGAAGCGTTTATTGGCCAAGTTGCGAAGGACAACAAGGAAATATGAAATAAAAGAAAAACAAAACAATGACATAAAATGAATGAAACATAAATAACGTTATTGCACAAAAAAGTCGCTGTGTCACTTGGAATGGATCGAGCAGTGGAAAAGTGTCGAGCAGCATTACTCCAATACGTAATTCGTTCAAACGGATCATTCGTTCTTCGCTAGTTTGAAAAAGCTTCGAAAGGTTTTGTTTTCCTAGCCAATGTCACGATCTAGCTTGATCTTCTGATCATAGCCCATAGTCTGAACACCCATGAACAATGGACAATCTTCTTTTTCACTTTTTTTATCTTTTTCCCTCATTTTTGAACACAGATAAATAATGGACATTTCTCTTCTTTAAAGACTATTTTTTCCCCATAATTTGCACAGCGACTTTGCGTTGGTCTCGAAGAAAAGCGCTATGTAAATACGTTTTTTTTCCCCCTTTATTTTATTATTTATTATTCATTTTTCTTTCAAATAACCCCACAAATAAAGGTGAATACAGATATTATTGTCACTATAACTACCCCGTCCCTCCTCCCATCCCACAATGCCCCAATAGAAACAGATACATAATCAAAAGTACAAAAAAAGAAAAAAAATGGCCGCTATAATAATTAATAATAATAATAATAATAATAATTAAATTAAATTAAACAATACTTGTAGTTATAAGCAAGTAAAATGCACAATCAGCAAGTATGAAAAAACCCATCGGTCATCGCAAAAGTCTACATGCTTAGTAAAAGTAAGTAATGTGTTCCAAACTTTTTCAAACAGATAAGAGTCTCTAACAGAGTATCGGATTCTATATAAATACATTTCGAACTTGAACGTAACCACGATAATGCTGTTATATCAAAGATGGCAGGGACGCTGATCAACTTTTGCTCGAGATTCACATGATTTGAATAGTTTTCTGGCAATTTTTTATTTATATTTTGGCAATTCATATAATTTGGGTGTGATAGAGAACATTTTGCATGAAAATGCAATGTCTTCTGCTCCTGATGGTTCTGGTCTTTGTCTTTGTCTTATCATAGTCGTGGTGAGAATCATAGCCATTTACTTCCACACGATCAAATGAATAAAAAGCAACACTTCTCTTACATATTCACACAGTTAAAACTGTGAATAGCGCCTTACAAATGTTCAGAACTTGAACTTCTCTCGTCCAGGCACCGGGGACACTGTGGCCGTGATGATCACCGAGTCCTTCGGGAAAGAGATTCTGGGCTTCCTGGAGAAGAACCAGACCGTGCTGGTGTCCGTCATGGTGGGGAAACAGGGGCCTCCAAAGAACAACAACCGCGGCTCCTTAGTGTTTGTGTCCATCTCCTTCATCGTGCTGATGATCATCTCCTCGGCCTGGCTCATCTTCTACTTCATTCAGAAGATCAGAGACACCAGCGCTCGGGATCGCAGTCAGGTCTTACAACACACACACACACAAACACACACACACACACACACACACACACACACACACACACACACAAATAAATAAATAAATAAATATATATTAGCATTATTACCTTAACCCTCAAGTTGACTCGCGAACATTATTGATGTTCCTCTGAAACGAACAAAGAACTTGTGTTTTTTATTGGCTTGTCTGACCTTCAAGAACTTCCACATGCAATCCGCTCCAGCTCGTGCAATCTTATGCAATCTCAGCGAGAGAAAGTGAGAAAGCGAGAGAGCAATTACACTTATTTTCTTCTTTAGCATCAATTCATCCTCACTGTTTAGCTTTTATCAAGTACCTTCTGTAATGTCTGATGTAAAGAGCTAAAACCATCATTCAATGGGATGTAAATGTTACAAGGATTGGTTAGATGGCTGGATGGATGGATGAATGGATGGATGGATGGATGGTTGGTTGGTTTATGGGTCACTGGATGGATGGATGGATGGATAGATGATTGGTTGGTTGAATGCATGGATGAATCAATTGATGGTTTGTTTGGATGGATGGTTGAATAGGTGGATGGATTGATGTTGGTTGCATGAATGAATGGATTGATGACTGGCTGGTTGGATAGATAGTTGATTGGATGGATGGATGGATAGGTGGATGATGGATTGATAGTTGGTTGGATAGATGGTTGTTTGCATTGATGTATGGATGATGGATGGTTGGTTAGATGGGTGGATGTATAGACAAATTTATGGATAGTTCATGAGTTGGTTGGTTGACTGGTTGGTTGCATGGATGATGGATTGATGAATGACTGGTTGGAAGGATAGTTGGTTAGTTGGATGGATGGATGGATTGATGAATGGCTGTTTGGATGGATAGTTGGTTAGTTGGATGGATGGATGGATGGATGGATTGACAGTTGGTTAGATCAATGGATGTATAGATGGAAGGATTTATGGATGGATAGTTCATGGGTTGGTTGGTTGGTTGGTTGCATGGATGAATGAATTGATGAATGGCTGGTTGGATGGATGAATGGATGATTGTGTGGGTGGATGGACAAACGGACTGACAGATGGACAAATGGAGGGGCATACAGGCAGATAGAGAAAGGCAGATCTTAGAGTGAAGCCTTGTCCTGCCATACAGGAACATGTCTTGATAGTAAACAACACACTCTCTAGTTCTAACTAAGATCTCCCATGGCCTCTGGTGTTCTCCTAAATCACAGAACGCTGAGCAGGAACATCTCCAAGCAAACGGCCATAAACACGCACACGGACAATGAATTGGCCGTCACGGCAGCACTTAGTCTTTTATTGATGCTCCTCGTGTCAAAGCTTTTACTGACTTCTGCCTGTTACACAGTCTCTGCTCAAGCTAGCAGCATCCTGCTCTTAACACTCAGTAGTGCTACTACAACGTTTGCCTTCTCTTAGGGCTCTCTCTCTCTCTCTCTCTCTCTCTCTCTCTCTTCCTCTCTCTCTTTCTCCCTGTCTCTCTTTCTCTTCCTCTCTCTCGCTCTCTCTCTCTCTCTCTCTTTCTATCTCTCACTTTCTCTCTCCCTCTCTATCAAAGAGACCGAGAGAAACAGACATAATGAGATAGATAGATAGATAGACAGACAGACAGATAGATAGAGAGCAGCAAGAGAGACAGACAGATATAGAGAGAGAAAGACAGACAGAATGAGAGAGATAGAGAGAAAGAGAGACCCACAGAGAGAGAGAGAGAGAGAGATAGAGAGAAAGAGTCTCTGTCTCTATGTCTCTCTTGCTTTCTC
>CM051502.1:1315594-1348472 GCA_028031935.1 Paedocypris micromegethes | reverse complement strand
TCTCTCTCTCTCTCTCTCTCTCTCTCTCTCCCTCCCCCCACAGTGAAGGGCATTGGGCCAAAGGGGCTTAAAACAAAAGAACATGTGGTTTTTTCCTTTTTTTTCGTATATATAATCAATTTAAAGTTTAAAGTGTGCCAAAAACATTTTTCTTCTTTTAATCCTACATATATGTTGATATTATTTTGATTATATTAAACAGTGGAAAAATATATTAGGAATAGGAATGGAACTAATTGTTTTAAATAATTAATTATTGCTAAAAAATAATTTTATTATGAACAATGTATTTACTTAATGTATATGTTTTCTAATTTCTAATTATACATTTACTGCACGTATTTAAATAACAAACTGTTCTGCGTATTAGTTACTAAATATTAAAATAATTCATGTTATTGCCCTAAAAGTAACTTTAAATTATTTGAATATAATATTTATTAATTTAAGTAATTTGTAATATGAGTGTCCTTCTGGCAGAATGCGTTCTGGCAGAACACTCAGAAAAAACAATTCTTCAATCAATGTATATACTACAATATACAGTATATTAAATATACTACAAATATTTTACAATTTCACAATGCTTGAATTTTTGTCAGACTATAGAACAGACAAACACACATTTCACGCTTTCATTTTCAACATTCGACTTTGCTACTGGCAGCTATATTTGACAATTTGTTTTCCTAGTCATTGTCACCTATTGGCTTGCTCAAAAATCATTTAAAATTAAAAATTAACAATCACTATTCAGTTATTTTAAAATTTGACAACCTGAAGCGTCGTTAAGCTCACCATCACATGCTTTCCTCGAAAAGCAGAATCTCTCAATTCACTCTTTCCTGTCATTTGTCTCCATAGCGACGGCTGGGAGATGCTGCCAAGAAGGCCATTAGCAAACTGACGACGAGGACGGTGAAGCGAGGCGACAAGGTGAGGGTCCTGTGACATCATCGCTTGTTTACGTGTCTCAGGCCGGACGCTCGCCATTCATAATGCATCTCGGCCTCGCACGCGCTGCAGCTAAATATGGTTGCGGCGCTTTCTCAGAATGCTTGATCCTGCCCTGCAGAAGGACGTTTACGAGGTGACCACTGCTTCCCTAGCATTTCGAACTTTGCTCAAAAATCGCACTTCCCCGCACGATACGTGAGAACTTATTACGTGAAAAAGTATTAAGTTATGGTATTAGGTACATAAGGTATTGAGTTGTGCCACGTTATGGATTTTGCTATATTGTGGATATCGTCACACATGCATGAATTTTTTATACATGTATATAACCACTTTAATACAGTTTAGCACGTTTGTTTTGTTACAACTTTTAATGACGCCATGGAGACATTGCTAATCGAACACAGAAAGCGTCGTAACAGGCTGAACTAATAGATCACCGGAGAGGCGTGCAGAAGGAGAGAAAGAAAGAAAGAAAGTGTGACAATGTAAACTCTCAGTCTTTTTTTTCTGTCTGTCTCTCTTTCTCTCTCTCTCTCTCTCTCTCTCTCTCTCTCTCTCTCTCTCTCTCTCTCCTGTCTTTCTCTTTGTCTCTGTCTGTCGGTCTGTCTCTTTCTCTGTTTGTTTCTCTATCTGTCTCTCTCTGTTTCTTTCTCCCTCTCTCTCTTTCTCTCTCTCTTTTTTTCTCTTTCTCTCTCTCTTTCTTCCTCCTCCCTCTCTTCTCTCTCTTTCTCTCTCTCTCTGTCTGTTTCTCTCTCTCTGTGTTTGTCTCTCCCTCCTGTTTCTCTCTGTGTCTCTGTCTGTCTGTCTCTTTCTCTGTCTGTGTTTCTCTCTCTCTCTCTCTCTCTCTCTCTCTCTCTCTCTCTCTCTCTCTCTCTCTCTCTCTCTCTCTCTCTCTCTCTCTCTCTCTCGCTACTACTTTTAAAAGACATACTGTATTAATAATGGCACATCAGGTTCCCCCTACGTCTAATATCTTTAAATAAAGTTACAATACAAATTTTGTCTACAAATAATGTAACTAAGGTCTACTAAAATGTAATGCCCACGCCCCAACACCGTGACATAAAACCGATACCGTCTGGACACTAGAAAATATCTAATGTGAATTTTCACTCATATCGCCTCTACCGCACAACAACCGTGGTGTTTCGCACATCGATAAACCTCCTTTGAGCTCCACTCACGAGATTATGTTGATCGACAGGCGATGAGGCATCAGAATGGGCTAAATATATTTCACGGTCCGGAGAGAGACATTGACCCGTGCGGAGGTGAACGACTAGGGTGTCAGTGATGAGGTAAGAAGGGTGGTGAGACACACAGCTGTGGACTTGGGTAAGAGGTGGAGCCGTGCCAGTCGCTGCGCATCACGGCCCAGTCAAGGTCAGCTCACAGCGCCCATGAATAAAACATCAGTGGCCTTGGAGAAGTGCGGCAAGAAATTGAAACCTTTCATCTGGGAGGTCGTACGCCAAAGCGGTTTGGTCAGAAAACATCTGTCTGTTGACTCTCTCTCTCTCTCTCTCTCTCTCTATGTCTGTCTCTCTTTCTTTCTGTCTCGTTCTCTCTCTTACTCTCTCTCTGTCTCTCTCTCTATCTCTCTCTCTTTCTGTCTCTTTCTCTCTCTATCTTTCTCTCTCCCTCTCTCTCTCTCTTTGTCTTTTTCTATCTCAGTCTTGCTCTCTCTCTCTCTCTCTCTCTCAGTCAAAACAGTCGAAAAGGAAGAACACGGGCAAGGAGTAAAAAAATTCAAGGAAATAGAAGAAAATAATTTTTCACTTTGATTCTGTTCACACAGCATAGGATAAACAGAGAGCTCGACAGGCCTCCCGCAGTTTCTTTGCGCATCTGTGGACTGGTGCTTTTTATTGATTAGTAGTTGGTGGTAAAAATATGGCTATGAGTATCTCCATGACTATGACAAAGACCAGTGAGCAAGCACATATGCGACAGTGGGACCTGTCAAAATTTCCTTGGCATATGACCCAGCATGAAATTTGGTTTTATTTTTAGTTAATTTGAATCATTAATTTTAGTCCTTGAAATTTTTTCTTCCTTATTTCTTCATTAATTTTAGTCCTTGAATTTTTTGTGTGCTTTTAAGTAATATGTATAATTATTTGTTAATTTTATTGTGATCGTATTTATGTAAATATCGTATATGTTTTTTAATGTAAAGCACTTTGGTCAGTCTGCTGTTTTAAAAGTGCTTTTAAAAATAAAGTTGACTTGACTTGACTTGACTTGAAAAAACCTCTCTAACAAGGTAAAAACCCTGCGGAGAACCCGACTCACTGGTGCCAGTCTCCTCTGGCATTCTAGCACTACAATATCAGCGCGTTGGTTGTTCCGAGAAGGACGTTAAAATCAACCTGTAGTTTTCTGGGGATCTGGTGCAGTGAGGCGAGGACAGGGGTGATGTATGACGCTTTACACTGAGTCGTCCTGAGATCTCGGCCTCTGGCTCGGTGAGATCGGGGGCCACAGTGGACGACTGTAGCTCTGAGATGGGACCATTAGAAACCTTACACCACTCACCACAACACGACCTTGAGCCGCCGAGGAGCGGGACACTGCCAGGTGACAGAAATAGCATCGGCGAGAAGGTTCTGCCAGGAAGATCAAGTCAACGATAATACTAAACCCTCGATTCCTTCTGTTCCACCATCTCGTTTGCAGATGGAGACATGCATTTTTCTGGTTTCAAGCTAGTTTTAGTGAGTCGAGAAAGGTTGTGGGTCAAGCTGTTTGAGTGTAATGTCTGCAAAGTAATGTAATGCAGTATCATTATTTATTCAGGATTTGTCCACATTTGTATTGCATTTATATTGAGATAATAGAGACTAACGAAATGTTAAAATAACAAGTTCTAGTGCTTTTCTTAGTCCCAGATCAACCCAAAGCCGCTAAAAAGCCTCATGTAACAAACGTATGCAAAAAGTTTCTTTTACTTTATTTATCATTTTGATTGTTTTAACGTGACACAACGAACTCGAAAACACTATTTCAATCGTTTCAATTATCGTTCAGAGTACATTGTTTTATACTTTTGGCTCGAGACTGGAGTATGAGCGAATCTTCAGTGTGTGTAAGTGTGTGTGAAATTCAAATGACCCACAACATTTTCCAAAACCTTCATCCGGCAGCACCTGCATTATAGAGCGATCACATGACACAACCTGCTTGACTTTCTATTCCGAGAATAATGAACAGTATATGAATAAGTATATGAATAAAAAAAAGAAAAGCAGTACGACATCAGTAATCAGAAGAAATAAAGTCAAAAATACTTTGTATTTAATACTTAATACTTAGTAACATGAAAATACTAAAAATACTTAATGTGCTTCCATGCAAATGGAAAATGTCTGTTTGCTTTGATTATAGATTAATCTAGATTAACTCCAAGATTACAGTGAGAGTATTCTAGTTTAATACTAAAATTAGGGTAATATTCATCTAGGTTGTAAAAATGATGCTATTCCCACCTCTTTAGACTAGGCTCAAATCAATTATTAGTCGCAATACAAAGAAACTAAGTCAAAATACTTTTGTTTTTCTTAGGTACGATAATGGGCTTCCACACAAATGCGCTAAAATATTCAAAATTACCATAGAAATGCAATTCATTTTTAAAACGACTTCCAGTGGACACCTTGACAAGACCAACGCTATTTGCTGCTATGTTCAGTTTCAAGTTCCATTTAAACGCAAACCATGTTTTAGCGAATGCGGAAAATGTCTGTTTACTTTGATTATAGATTCATCTAGATTAATTTCAAGGTTACAGTGAGATAAATCTAGAGGAATTCCAAAATGAGGGTAATATTAATCAAGATTTAAAAAATCAATCTATGCCCACCTCTTTATACCAGACTCTAATCCAGGTTCGTTAGCATTAGCATTAGTAGTTTGGCTAATGCTAAATGAATTAAAGAAATACAATTATGACTCACAATTCAGTGAAATTATGTCAAAATACTTTTGTTTTTCTTAGTGGCGACAATGGACTTTCACACAAATACGCTAAAATACAATTATTAATATTGGACAGACATAGACAACAGACTAAAAACCACGCAAATGCGCTAAAATATTAAATATTACCAAAGAAATGCAATTATTTTTTATTATTTATGTTTATTTTAAAACGCCTTCCAGGTTAGTTAGCTTTAGCATTAGTAATTAATTAGCTAATGCTAAATGAATTTAAAAAGAAATTATGGCTTGTAATTTAGAGAAATGAAGTATAAAAGAAAAATGCTTAGTTTAACTAATGCTAGGGTTAACTAACCTGTATTGCGATGTTGAATTGTTGCTCATTTTTCAAAAAGTTTCCATGCAAAAAAGGCTCAGTAATTGACACCAAGCAATTTAAATAAACCCATTGAACAAAAATAATTTTTTGTTTTGGTTTTCTCGATTTATTGAGTCTATGGAGAAAACACAGATATCTAAACCGTTCTTCTCTTATTCGTCAGCTTGCACGTTTGCACAAAGTGGCGTCAAATCAATATAGTCCAAACACGAGACCAAATACTTCAAAGGGAACGTCACGCGAGCTTTAGTCTCACTAGCCACCACATACATATTTAATAATAATGGGCTTGTGCTGGTTAAACAGAAAGAGTGTCCAGGACTGGTGGTCCGTGGGGAGCCAGTGGGAATGAACGTCCCCCAAATGAATAATAAAGCTTTATGTCCTTGTGTTCTGGTTCTGCAGTGTGGTTTCAAAAATCCAAAGCTGCTTTCGAATGGCGTGTTTTTTTTTTTAATGGTCTTTTGGACGTGTTTTAAATGCAGTGTGTTTTTCAGGAAACGGAGCCCGACTTCAATCATTGCGCCGTCTGCATCGAAGGTTACCAGCTCAACGACGTGGTTCGAATTCTTCCCTGCAAGTAAGTTGAATTTTGAATTCCGCCTTGCCACTTCAGCCACTCTCGGATTTACGGTTTTGTTTGTCCATAGAGAAGTCCCAGTTTTCAGTGGTGAAAAGTACCACTTGAGTAAATGGACTTTGTTTTCACTTTATGTTACTTCACTTGAGTATTTTTGGCTGCTTTGCACTTGTACTGAGTATCAAAAGTGTTAGAAACTTTTCTCTCTACTTGACTACATTTGTGATTAAGTAAAGAAGCTTTTTTAATGGCCAGATCTGTACTCTTTACTCCACTACATTTGAACGGACACTTACCGTTAATTGTTACTTTATAATTGTGCACGACAAGTCTTCAACTTTTTCTACCCCGCCATCTGCAGGATGCTGAAGGTACTGAATGCTATTTATCAGCTAAATCACGTGAGCGTGAATAAGCGGTTGCAGTTTTTTGCACATTTGAGTTTTACAGAGACTGACTTTTTGTTCTTTTATTAATCTATTCTTTCTGCCATTTTGAAACACTGAGGTGTTAAATTTCATTTCTATATTAGGGAATAAAACCTCATGAATAAAAATTTTCTTGTTTTTGACATTTCTTGGAGTTCCTAAATTCAGTTCGGGTAAAATACTGTATTTATGCGTTTATAAGCACAGATTTTTTCTTTTTCCAATTTTCCTTTTTTCGATTTTAGCTGTCAAAAACTTGGGATTTAAAAAATACCTGAAAATATAAGCCATTTTTTCCACATTTCTAGTCAGGAGCAATCACAATTACTGGGCGCATGCGTTGTGTCCTTTGTCTTTCTTTCTCTAAATAATGGTAGTCATGCAGCGACACTTAGCAGGGGCTAAATTACACTGGAAGAACAAAAATACAAACTAAATACAATTATTAATATTGGAACAGAAATAGACAACAGACCGGAAAAGGTCTAAAATGAAAAACAAAGACAAGAAGTCGATACCTGGGAACAAACACAATCAAAACGCTTGGTCTGGCAAAACAATAATTTGCTACGATCGTCTTCACACAGCGTAGGACAGTAAACAGCTCAACAATGCCTCCCGTGGTTGGTGCAAAGGCTCTTGGAATTAGCTAAGAATTCTGGGAGATGAAGTTCCGATCACTAGAATTGCCTTTTTTTATCTATTATTCAAGTAAAACAATATCAAAATTATACGAGTCACAAGTTACGCTTGTTGAAATACGAAAAAGAAGCATTTTAAGAGAAATATTTAGCCAAATTATTTTTATTTTTTTACTTTTTATTAGCTTTTTTTTGTGCCTGAACAATTAGAGAGGGTGCTTATGTTCGCGTAAATAAGTTACTCAAGTTCTTTTAAAATTGGATTCTTGACGACTTTTACAAGTCACCGATTACAATAAGACTTGAGTAACTTGTAAAGGAGTAATTTTTACAGTACACTTTCAGTATTTTGGGTGTAGTTTTGTTGGTACTGTCGGTTTTCAGGCAGGGTTTTTTAGTCATTGCCAAAGGTTCGCGATCTCGACGCTCAGGAGTTTGAGTCTGATTACACTCGCTTCCTGTTTGCATCAGACTGTGATAAAAGGCTTTCGGAGAGAGTACGATCAGGAGACGCTCGACGCTGTTTGCCGAGGAAATATGGCCGTGGCGCGGTGGTGAATCACCGGCCCTGTCAGAGCCGCTCGGATTATTTTTAGCAGCTCAGCTTCCACTGACCTCTGGGCGAGCGACACACAAACACACTCACACACTCACACACACCGATCCGAGCATGCCGCCATTTAGAAGACACGCGGGGACAGCGTAACCTGTCCTTTCCAGGCCTTTCAGACACCATCTGCTGAATATGACCCAGTCACAGCTGGACGTCCGGCCTCTCATTTCCCGGATCACCTTACAGCAAACACACGTACTGTACATGTGCTTATATAGAAACACTCGGAGGCCAACACACGCTAAAACATAAACGTCTGTTTTGGGAAGTGCACGGATTTGGTCTAATGTTCTTTTCTGGTCATTTTGAATGTTTTATTTTTGTCGGCAGTTATGTCTGGGCTATCAGAGCAAACCATCTGATGAAACAAAATCTGATTTCCCGGAGTACAATATTTGGTTGGTTTTTCAAAAAAGTGTAGTGGAAGGACGTGACTGAGTTTTCACTTTTAATGCAGATTGTTGGTCCTCAACTTCCTTCTGGTGCTATAATATAAATATTGGACATTTAGAAACATTTAATGCTCATTTAGGGTCAAAAACGTCCGTTTTGGGAAGAGCACAAATCTGGTCTAAAGCTTTTTTTCTGGTCATTTTGAATGTTTTATTTTTGTCGGTAGTTATGTCTGATCCATCAGAGCAAACCATCTGATGAAACTATAAGTAAATGACAACACAATTTGAGTTTTGTTGGTAGGAGCTCTCTTTTCCAGGCCAAAAATGTTTTCATTAAAGTGTGGTAGAAGCACGTGAGTTTTCACTTTTAATGCAGATTGTTGGTGCTCTAAAATAAATATTAGTAATTTAGAAACTGTTAGGGCTCATTTAGGGTCAAAAACGTCTGTTTTGGGAAGTGCAAGAATCTGATCTAATGCTTTTTTCTGCATTTTGAATTTTTTTTTTTTTGCAGTTACATTTGATTTTGAGAAAGACATTGAGAAAACAATCTCACACTCTCTCACTCGATCATTAGAGCATTTGAGCAGTGGTGTAAAGTACTTGAGTAAATCTTACTTTACTTAAGTATTTTTGGCTACTTTGTACTTTTACCGAGTATGAAAAACATAAGGAACTGTTACTTCTTAACTTAAACGTTAAACTACATTTGTGATTGAGTATCTGTACTCTTTACTCCACTACATTTGAATGGACACTTGTTACATTGTGATTTTGGGTGACAAGTCGGCATCTTTTTCTACTGTGGTTAATTTCTTGGGCAGAGGAGGTTATATCGCCATCTGCAGGATTGAAGGTACTAGATTCTATTTATTGAATTTAATTGAATTGAACAAGCCTTTTATTGTCCCACAGTGGGGAAATTGCATTTCACCACAGCAGTCTATTATGTATATATATATATTTAAAAAAATTATTTTTATGAGCTATTTCACGTGAAAGTGAATTAGCGGTTACACTTTTTGGCACATTTGGGTTTGACCAAGCTTGACTTTTTGCTTTTTTTTTATATATATATTTTGCTCTGCCGTTTTGATACTGAAAGGGGTTACATTTCAGTTCTATATTAGGAAGTAAAACCTCATAAATAAGAGTTTTTAGTTTTTCACATTTTGAATTTAATACTGAAGCCATTTTGCCGTTGATCGTGACAGATACTTGCAATTTTCAGAATGAGTCTCATCACGGTTTTGTAGCTGTTCAACTTTCGATTGTGTGTTTGCCTTCTGTCGTCCACACACCACACACCTCTCGCACTAGAACTTCTATCAATATCTAGTAGAAGTTGTTGGAAGTCACTGGACTGAAGGATTATATGTATTTTAAATGTAAATTTTTTTTTTTGGCCTACTTCATTGCTTATTATATTGCTTAATTATTGCTTAACTTACTATTTATCTTTAATGGCTATTTTTTACCTTTATTTATTACCCTATTTATTACCCCTCCTCCTTTTGCCTTCACGTTAAGCACTTTTGTTTTTAAATGTGCTATATAAATAAATTTGACTTGACTTGATTATTACACTAGTTGCTTCCGTTTAGGTTTGGCAATGTTTGTGAGACGGACACATGAAGTCGCAGATCAACAATGAGTAATTACAGCCAAATTAACAGAGAATCCTTCCAATTTTAGGAGCTCAAAAACTATGCGGGGTGCTTATATTTGCCTATTAATGGATTTTTTTGTGTGTGCATGAAAACTCGTGGTGGTGGTATAATAGTGACTAGTCAAATGTCAAATCTTGGAAATGTTGTATTTTTATTCATATTTCATATTTTATCTTTACATCTTGTTTTTATTGTATTTCAATTTTTTTTTTTTTTTTTTATCTTTTTTGTATTTCCTTTTGCACATTTTGGAATAGCATATTTTATATTTATACCTTGTTGTTATCGTATTTCTATTCTTTATCTTTTTATTGTATATGAATTTGAATTTGAAATGTTAATTATTCTTGGAAGTTTAAATTTAAATGTGCTCATTTGGCTTTTTCTCAGCATTGCGGATAACCCAGGCAGGCAGATTTTTAAACTCCATGTTCCACTGAAATTCACTCGTTAAACACAACAAGTTTCTCAACAAGGCGGCGGATTATAAAATGCACAGTGGATTTCTGAGTAAAATTAGGTGGGCTTTATATTCCGCAAATTACGAGCTAATGGCTTGACTGCTTGGATGTGTGGAATGCAGAGCAGATAGTTTCGACTCACACTTTCTCACTTTGCTCTCGGTTTCTTCTCGTCTTTTCCTCCGCGTTTCCACGGCAGCTGTACCTCACTTTTAATGGCGGTTTAATTTCCTCGTTCTGCGCGACTGAATCACACACAGGTGGAACAGCGGCTCTTTATAATACATCCGCCATTGTCCGCGGACAATAAAAGGCTATAGTGTGTAGTCATTAGTCATCGCGGATGTGCGGTATTGAATCAGACTCCTTCCCTACAACCTGTCTGGACTTCAATAGCGGGAACGCCAATCACGCGTAATGGCTCTGACATAAGCCTGTTAGCTATTAAACAGGCCCTGCCTCGACTTTCTGATTCCAAAGTGACGCATCAACACTTTCTGCAGATGGAACGCTATTCCTTCCCGTCTCGCGGCTTCACGTCTCCGTTCTTTTAAGTTGGAGCTTCTCCAGCCGCAATCGATAATCTCAAAGCACCAGTAATGGCGGCACACTTGACCCAGCCTTGGCCATTCAATTTACGTCCCGGTGCATTAGCCTGCTTGCTTCTGATGGCGGGACGTCGGGGTACGTGGACGATTATGTCGGGATAGGCCGAATTTGGTAATTACCAATGCACAAAGGCGTAAAAGCGATTTGCGGTGATTAGCTGCAGCTAACTTTTTTTTTTTATTGATTAATGTATAGATAATTTTTTTCCGACAAATTTTTCAATTAGTCTAATTACAATTTTTTTGCCCAAATGATTATTCGTCCATAATAATGTAATAAACATGTTTTTTGGGTTTTAGTTAACAATGTCTTCTATTTTAAACACAGAGGCAATATGGGGTGGCATAAACACATACAAGCAAACTGATTAAAGATAACCCCACCCCCTGGAACAAAGTGACTTGAGTAAAAACTTATCTTGTACATAACCACATACAATACAATTTACAAAATATTTGCAAAACAAATTGTCCATCCTAAAAATTGCATGTCTACAAGCTCAGTGTTTTTTTTTTTTTTAATCTAGTTTTACTGAACAACAACAACAACAACAACAACAACAACAACAACAACAAGAACAAAATGTTCTAATACAAAAAAGTTAAAATAAATAACTTGCACAGTTGGGAACAGAACATTATTTTTAATATTTTCTTATTTACATAGAAAACAAGCTTTTCTCTACTAAATAAATCAAATAAAACTGTTATAAAAAGATATGCATAGCATATCCTGTGCAATTTTTGCATCTTCTGTAAACAAATTTTTCAATGTGCAATGTGGCAATTTAAACAACAGATTGTCGTAATAAAAGTCCGACTGTGTTAAACACAAGAGGTGATCTTAGTGATCTCATTTTGTTCAAAGTTGTAAGTTTATTTATATAGCGCTTTTCTTCTTTCGCAAAGTCGCTATGCAAATTAGGGAGAAAATAGTCTTTAAAGAAGAAAAATGTGTTTATCTGTGAAACACATTGAGAAACATTATTTATCTGCGTTCTGTCATCCTTCCTCAAGCCAAAATGTGTCCTAACGATGGAGACAGTGGTTTCCACTTTTCCTTTCCCACACTTTTGACGACCCGGATCGTGTTTGTTGCCATCCTCTGCTCGCCATGTTTGAAAGAATTTTAAAAAAGCATGCGATGCGTCAACGTATTTATATAATCGATGATGTCGATGCGTCGTTGCAGTTCTAGTCGTGACTGCACACACACACACACACACACACACCTGGAGTTGGGTGGCACGCATCACTTAAGGATCTTTTGCACCGTAAGCAGTCTCATCATTAATTCATCTGACCCTTTCGTTTGTACCATTTCCATCAACGCAAATCAAGCTCTGATGGGGCTTAAGCCGAGCTCTCCAGGATCATTCCGGAATTCTAACTGTCCTCACGGCGCACACAAATCTCGCGTCGTCCGAGCACTTAGCATTATTTGACATTCCTCGCCGTCATTCAAGAAGCAGGTTAATGTAGTCAGGCAGGACTTTTACTGCAGAATTGCGGGCTGTGTAAAAGCGTTATTAAACGGTGTGTTGTAATGAGTTATAATAGTTATAACTGGGTGTGTGATTCCTTGTGAGAAAGACTATATATCAAAAAGCTATTTTTGTCATTTAGTTTTAATAAAATGTGTTACTAATTTAATCTCTCTCTGTCGCTCTCTGTCTGTTTCTCTCTTTATAAATATATATATATATATATATATATAGTATATATATATTTGCTAAATATATGTATACACACAGGTAAAGTTAAACTTTTTTGTTTTTAAATGTTATGTACGTTTTTTTTTTTTTTTATAATTTCAATGTGTACATACCATCATTTATATTTCAGTTGTCATGGAAATGGTTTGGTGATTCCATTTTAGAAAAAAAAAAATGTACAAAATGTAAAAAAACTTCCATATCTTTCGGATCATAAGGCACACCGTTATTATACATCTAATTCCTAATCGTTTTTTTTTTTTTTCAGATATTAAGCACACATTCTTGTGAAGCTAACGTCCAATTTTTAAAAAAATTGAATTTTTAAGTGCTTTTTATAGTCCGGGATACGGTATTTTAATGGCAATTTTCACTCAATTTTCTTTGTGACTCAATTTTAGGGAAAAAAACGTTATTCAACCAAAAAATGGCAATAGAAATATTTTATTTTATACCATAGAAAGGGCATTTGCTTTAGTTAAAAAAAATCACTGTAAAAAAAAAGGGATTGAACGTATTCAATTAGTTATTGAACAAGTTACTGAATTATATAAAATGCTGTGGAATCCCATGTATATTTAAACGCAGCCACGTCACGCTCACAGAGGCTTTTGAGTCTCTCCTCTTCCTCTTCCTGTTCATGTCCGGCTTCCCCACAATCGCAGCAGTGTTCATCACAAGAAACCCCGCACAAGACGGCCATTGTGGCTCACGCTGAATCACACTCTTCATCGGGGTGAGCCAGGTCTGGACTTATGGGTTATTACCTCTCTCTCCCTCTCTCTTTGCTTTTCTTAGACATGTCTTCCATAAAATGTGTGTGGATCCGTGGCTGAATGAGCACTGCACCTGCCCCATGTGTAAGCTCAACATCCTCAAAGCCCTCGGAGTGATGGTGGGTTCTTCCTCTCTCGTCCTCCTCCTCACATACTCTCTCTCTCTCTCTCTCTCTCTCTCTCTCTCTCTCTCTCTCTCTCTCTCTCTCTCTCTGTGTGTCTCTCTGTGCCTGTCTGTCCCTGTCTCTCTCTCTCTTCTTCTCCTCCTTAAGCACACCAATAAATCATGTAAAATCTGTTAGCTGGTTGGCTATGGGATGAATGTATGGATAGACAGACTGAAAGGCATGAATTTTTCATTTATTTATTTATTTATTTATTTTTTTAATTTTCTCGGCTGTTGTGTTTGGGATTGTGAAATGTAGAATGTCAGTGGTTTAACAAGTACTGTGCCTCCCACTGGTGGCCATTGTAGGTATTTCACTGTGAAATTAAATCCATCCATCATTGAATCCATACTTCTCACAAGTAGTAACGGAGTTAGTAATTAATTTACTTTGTTATAAAGTAGCTAGTAACTAATTACCAGGGAAAGTAACTATTGCGTTACTTATTTGTTTTTTTTTTTTATTTGTCAAATAACTTGGCTGCTCTCGATATTAAATATGTTAAATGAATGAAATTGACACTACAAATTATACATTATTATTATTATTATTATTATTATTATTATAAAGTATATTTGTTTTTTATATGAATATAAATTATTATCAGTAATATTGTGAATAAAAAAATTACAATAGATTGTTTAGAACTTTTAATATTTCTTGCACAGACCACAACGTGCCAACAATAATAGTCTAAATATAAATGATGCTTCTTAAGGAAGGTATCAAAAATAGACGAATAAAACTGACACTCAACTGGTAGAGACGTACAGTAGCCTACAGTATTTTCTTTCTCACAAAAGTAAACAGTTTAACAAGTGTTCTGCTCTCATTAAAATACTTAACAATACATCAAACTGAAACAATAACAACACATGTACACTCTTTCTAGTGCTTTCCTTTAATTAAAAATAAAATTTAAACTCCAAGGGCACTCTTTGGCTTAATCAGCAGTTATGCCCCGCCCCACGAACACACACACACACACACACACACACACACCAGAGAAAAAAAACAGCGCAGACCCTGCACTCAGACGAAATCCACTTGATCCACGGTGACCACAATTATGGTATCGCCACAATTTTGTCAGTAATTTTGTCAGTAACGGTAACAAAGTTGTAAGGAAAATAGGATAGGATAGGATAAGACTTTATTTATCCCACTAGGGGAAATTTTTTTGTACATCAGCAGCAAAACAGAAAAACAAACAGGGACAATTCAAAAGAAAACAGTGAGGAAAACAACAATAAATAGGTGTGCAAACAAACATCTGTGCAAAAAAACAAGAATATAATTCGCAAAACCAAAAATACACTAGTGCATTTCTGACTGAAAATAAGTAATTATGTTAGATTACTCGTCACTTAAACAAGTCACGCCGTTTATTTATACAGTAACGGCGTTATTCCCATCACTGCTATTGATAAAGTTCCACTGTATCTGAAGCTGAATGTAGCAACAAATCAAAGAGCAAATTCCAAGTGTGTCATCAATTTGTTTCAACCCTCCTGATATGTTAGTTTCAGAGGAACATCAGTAAAAAGCAGTGCCTTTAGTGACCCCGTCTATTTAAAAAGTCATTGGATTATTGTGAAAATGTATTGTTTTTCTCATTGATGGACTCATTTTTCTGTTTTTCTCATTGATGGCGTTGTGTGTGACAGAGACTTCACACGTCTGTTAAGAAACTTGAAATTTTCCTCTGACTTTCCTCTGAATTCCAGCCCAACCTGCCGTGTGTGGACAACATGGCTTTTGACATGGAGCGGATGTCCCGCAGCCAGACGTCCAGCCAGAGGACGGCGCTGATGGACCTGTCCTCCGAGACCAGCATCAGCATGGAGCCCCTGCGCCACTCCAGCTCCTCACAACCTTCAGACGACGAGCTGATCCCACGCACCGGAGAGATCAACATCGCCGTCACCAGTAAGACCCCGACCAGAACTTGAATTGAAAACCAGAGTCAAACTGGGGGCTTTTTGTCACTTGTGGGGACCTTTGGCCATTGTGGGGACTTTTGGCCACTTGTGGGGACCCCTGGCTGTCCTTTTTAAGGGTCAGGTTGTGATTTTAGGACTGACGTTACATTTGAGTTTTGATTACTTGGGAAGTTTAACACTGTGAAAAAGTGTAAAATAATTTTTTATCAAACTAGTACAGTGGTACCCAAATTACGAAATTAATCCGCGCAGAGAACCGTTTCGTTCGGCCATGACTTCATATATTCAATAGACAATATTGTTTTATAAATGCTAAATGATTGGTAATAAGTGTACGAAATTAATCCGTGTCAAGAGCCGTTTCATTTGGCGTAAATTTTGTTATCTGAGCCGCATTTTTCATGTAATCCATCTAATCCCTGCCAAGACTTCATATATTAAGACAAAACATTTTTATAAATGATAAATGATTGGTAATAAATGTACGAAATTGGTGTACGAAATTAGGAAATTAATCCGTGCCGTGAGCCGTTTTGTTCTGCGAAAATTTCGTTAGCCGAGCCGCATTTTATATGTAATCCGTCTAATCCCTGCCATGACTTCATATATTCAGAAAAAAAATGTTTTATAAATGATTGGTCATATATTCAGACATATTTTTGCCTGTAGCAGAAATGTTACCTCTTGCTGAAACATTCTGTCATCGTTTAAATCGCATCGTCGTTTCATGCATTTCCCATGAACGCAACTTTATTCGTTGCACCATGTTTTTTTTTCCGATGAATGGCCATGAATCAACACAACTTGTGCATTTGTTGCGTTTTTCATTTTTATTTAACAACCAACCACCGTTTTCCCCCGCACGCGGTCAGCACTTCCAGCGCTGTGTTCGATGAGTGTTAAAGATCTAGTTCTTTATTACGACAATTTCACAATCATCGTAATGTGCTGCTTCTGCATCTTCTGGTGTGATGGCTGCTAAACCAGCGCTAAGCATCCGCCCTGAAGGAGAAGCTTCTCAACAAGAGCTGCCTCGCTTGTCTCCAGCTTCCTGCAGATGATTGGCTGGCTCCGCCCTCCACGGGAAATGACCCCTCCTCCTTTTACTCTGTTAACAGAAGAGTGCTTTATTGTTGCCAGCTTCAGCGTCCTCTCCACTCTCACTCTGTGTTACATGATCGTCCGAGCAACCAGCATGTTCTACCACTCTGGGTAAGTGTGTGTGTGTGTGCGTGTGTGTGTGTGTGCTTAGAAAATCAAATCAAACTGTGCCCAAAATACTAGGTTTTGACAAGTATTACTATGTATAAAGTGGGGTATAACTAGTATAACTTGTGGGGACCTTTGGCCACTTGTGAGGACTTTTGGCCACTTAAGGGGACCTTTGGCCGCTTGTGGGGACCTTTGGCCATTGTGAGGACTTTTGGCCACTTGTGGGGACTTTTTGTCACTTGTGGGGACCTTTGGCCACTTGTGGGTAGTTTTGGCCATTGTGAGGACTTTTGGCCACTTGTGGGGACTGGCTGTCCAATTTAAGGGTCAAGTTGTGATTTTAGGACTGAAGTTACATTTGAGTTTTGATTACTTTAACAAAACTCAAAAGGAAGTTTAACACTGTGAAAAAGTGTAAAATCATTTTAGAACACTGTAATAGGTAATTTGATGTAGGTTCCCCTGTGGTATATGATGTAATATGGTATATAAAGTGATGGCTCACTTTATTATGTCTGAAAGGTGTGTGTGTGTGTGTGTGCACGTGCACAGACAGGCCCCAAATCCTAGTTTATTTTTATTAAAGTGGGGACCAATGGGCACTTGTGGTGGCGTTTGGAAGGGGCATCTACATAATTAAAGAATTAAAAAAGATAAATAAATACATATTTAAAGACAAAATCTGTCTCACAGATATAACCTAATTCTCTGTTTTCTTTACAGGCAGCATTTTGAATGACGAGGTTTCCTGGAGCCACGGTCATCGAGACGAGATGAATCCTGAAAAGCGTATTACTTCTGAAGGATTTTGTTCACTCGCAGAGTGTTTTCTCGCATTAGATATTGTTAAAGCTCTTCTTTAATTTAGAACTATGTTAAATGTGCGTTTAAAAAAAGATCTTCGCGAAGTATATAAAACATGACTTATCAGACACATTTTGGATGTGAATTAAAGCTGTTTATTCCATATGTTGTGCTGAATTCCATCTTCTTTTGCTTATCCGGGGACGCGGGGGCAACAGGGGTTAGGGTCACTTTATCTCGCCCGATCGCTATTTTTCTTGCCGTTCTCTGGTTTTGCTTCTCGTAGGTGTTTTATGAACTCCTGGAGACCCCGTACCTGTGACTTTCAGCTCACTAATGTCCTTCAGACACGCAATCCCCTCCACCACAGTAAGGTGGCAGCAGCGTCAGAGTTGACTTGAAGTCTGAATTTCTTTTTTTATTTCTTAACCACAATTTTATTTAAACTAGCAATGGTTTATGGAAGTGGTGACGAGTTATACAACTAGCTTTGATTTATTAAACCACCAATGGTTTGTTAAATTAGTGGTGGTTTTTTAAAGTAGCAACAGTAAACCACTAATACATTATCAGTTTGCTTTTTTATTATGCTAACAACTGTTTATTATGTAGGTTCATCTACTAGCAACATGTTTTTTTTAAATAAACAATTTATCAAACTGGTGGCTGTTCATTAAACTAGAAATGAATTAATACAATTAAAGTAGAAGACACTTTAATAAATTAGCAATGCTAAACAATAGATGCTTACTTAGGTTAGTAGTCGTTAACTAGCAACGTTTATTTAAACAAGAGTGTTGCATTTTTGTTGGATCGAGGTTCATAGTTCTACTAAGATAGAGCAATGCATACATACAATAAATAAATTCTTGTAAATAAAGTAAAAAGGTAAAAATGTCCAAAACAAAAAATAAAATGGAACTCTAAGAAAATAGAATTTAGTCGCAAAAGTGTAATATAGATGTAAAAATAAAAGAATACTAGTATAATAAAAGTACTCAAATGGTACTAGCACTTGTACATCAATTAAAATAATAACAATAGTATCTACTACTACTAATTACATTTTAATCATTGTAGTATGACCATTTACATGTAAATATACAATCTCTATTTTTAATTAAAACATGTATTATTTTGACATTATTATTTTATTATTTTGACATCTTTATATTTGACACACATTTGACTTTATTATTATTATTTTTACATAAAACATGATTTACTACTATGAATTAAATTTTAATCATTGTAGCATGATCATTTATTTGTAAATTTGCAATCTCTATTTTTATTAAAACATATGTGTTATTTTAACTTTACTATTTTGACATCTACATATTTGACATTATTATTGTTATTTTGACAAATAACATATTATGTAATTCTATGAATTAAGTTTTAATCATTGTAGTATGATCATTTATATGTAAATATACAATCTCTATTTTTAATTAAAACATATGTTTTACCTTGTTTATTATGTCGTATTATTTCACGTATTTCCCATTCATCACATTCTCTCCAGTATGTGTCTTTCACACCATGTAAACAATAAAAAAAAAAAAAAAAAAAATATTAAATATTGCAATCAATCTCTACGTTTTTTCCCAGGCGGTCACTTCTTCAACCGGAGTTCTGTGTCTCCGCGCAGCGTCGTCTGCGAGATGGAGCTCCCCGACATCCAGGCGTCGCTGGACATGTACAACGACAACAAGTCCTGAGGACACGCCCCTCCTCCGACCACGCCCATTCCTCCATCATCCATTCCCTGGTCCGAGGACGTGCGAGCGCGAGACGCCGACACGCGGACTGAGCGGTGACGAACTCTACCGATGTGGAACGGACCGCCGGACGTGGAGGCCTTCATCATCATCATCATCATCATTGACCTCGCTTGACCTCGTTTGTACGTTCCTCACGCTGACGCTGGACGGGAGCCGAGCCTTTCTGGAGGAGCCTGTCTGCTCGCTTCTCTGCTTCTGTAGCCAAACGGTGACCTTCACGTGACCTTTACGTGACCTTCACGTGTCCGGACCATCACGTACTCCCTCCACCGGACACGCAGCGCTTCTCTGTACATACAGTTACCACGTTTAAACCTGTATTTAAAGATGTCTGCAGAGTACCGACCATAAACACTGAGCAGTTACACACACTCGCACACACACATTTGTAGCCCACACACACGTGCACACAACACACGTATGACACATACCAATGCACAAAAATGCACACACGCAGTTATATAGACACACCCATTACACACACACATATTTGATAATCCACACAAAATCAAAACTGTACATAAACTCATTTACACACACACACACACACACACACAAAATTACACTTCTGGACACACACACATAATACAGTCACACACGTGTACACACAAACCTTTTATAAACAACCCCCCCAACACACACACACAAACACACACACACACACACACACACACATCTAGCCCAAACACACATATGACACATACCAATGCACAAAAATGCACACACAGTTATATCAACACACCCATTACACACACACATATTTAATAAACCACACAACATTGTACATAAACTCATCTACACTCACACACAAAATTACACTTCTGGACACACACACACATAACACAGTCACACACACACACACACACACACAGACACACACACACAGAATTGAACATAAACTCATCTACACTAATTGCACACACACCGTTATATGAACACACAAATTACACACAAACATACGGTATTTAATAACCCACACAAAATTGTACACAAACTCACCTACACACACAAAACACCTTTGCAAAATTACACTTCTGGACACACACACATAACACAGTCACACACATAAACACATGTGTACACACACACCTTTTACAAACAACCCCCCCAACACACACACACACACACACATTTTTAGCCCAAACACACGTATGACACATCCCAATGCACAAACATGCACACACACCGCTATATGAACACACCCATTAAACACAAACATTTAACAATCCACACAAAAATTGTACATTAACTCACCTACACACACGCAAAAGATTACACTTCTGGGCTCACACACCTAAACACACGTGTACACACAAACCTTATAAACACCCCCCCCACACACACACACACACACACGTCTTTAATAATCAAAATAAAAGACAAAATTGTACATAAACACACCTACCAACGCAAACACACACACACACACACGATTGTAGCCCACACACATGCACACAAACACGTATGACACATACCAACGCACACTAATGTACAAACATGCGTGCGCTCACACATTTTATATGAACACCCCCATTTCTCACAAACATGTTTAATAAACCAGACAAAATTGTATATAAACACACACACCAACGCAAAAACACGCGTGCACACACACATACACACACAATTGTAGCCCGCACACAAACACACGTTTGACACATACCAGCGCACACAAGTGTACAAACATGCGCGTGCAGACACACACACACACACACACCATTTTGTGAACCCCGTTACACACAAGCACCTTTAATAATCCAGACAAGTGTACATAAACACACCTACCCACACACACACACACACACACACACACACACACACACACACACACGTGTACACAATCACACATATGACACATACATACCAGCCAAAAAAAACACACAAGCGCCTACACAAAATCACGCTTATGGACACACACAACACAACACACAGACAAATACACAAACTCATCTACACACAATCACACTGTGGACAAACACACTTACAAACATGCACACACAAACGCACACACACACAAACAAACCTTTTTATTAAAACAACCCAATAATACCACACCCACACGCACACACACACACACACTTAGATGTGCACAAACTATCTCCCAGTTACACAGAATAACACTTGTGCACGGACACACACATACACATACGGACTTTCACGCAAACACATGCACATATATACAAAACACAATTGCATAATACGAACACACACAAAAGCACACATTCACACACACACACACACACACACATACACACATGTGCTCACAACAAAACTATATGAACACAGCCAAGTCACACACAAATGTATACGCCGACACACAAATAGGCACAAACACACCTCCACACACACACACACACACACACACACAAATGAATGAATAACACTGTATTTCTCGGGTGGCCAATCGGCTCTTTCTGGACTGTGTCTGCACAAGAGTGTGTTTCTGTGTGTGTGTGTGTGTGTGTGTGTGTTTGCGCTGTACAGGAGTGTGAACTGTGTGTTTGCGGCTCATGGTGGGCTCTGTCCATACTGCCTTCGCATTAAACTGGTCATGATTGCCCGCCGCTGTCTTTATTCCCAGATTTCCATTCTTCCATCTTTTCTTTTTTGCTTCAAATAGTTTACAAAAATTTCACACGCGTTGGCTTTGAATGTTGCTACGGCTCAGCATCAAATGCAGATATAAATCGCAAACTATTTTTCGACTTCTGTCAAGAACGTCAATCCCTAATTTAATATAGTCACTTTTAGTATTAATATTATTTATTTTTATTCTGTTATTATTAGGAGATCGACATGGAAGCATCACACTAATCTGCTTTTGGGTCAAAGGTCAACTATGGATCTGATCACAGTATTTGAATACAGGGATTAAAAATTATAATCCAGTTTCTAAATTATACGGACAAGTGATTTTCTTTGTCACAAAACCAAGATTTAGTGAATTTTTCAGTGTCGCTGATTCTGAAAAATTGAAACTGAGTTCAGTCTGTTTGTGTGATGCCCGTGTTTAAAAAACGTGGGCAACTTGCTCCACAAATACATTTAATTTAGTGGATTAAATTTTATGCAAACATCCGTTTACATAGCAAATTGGGACGTGAAGTCGACGCACATCACTTCTCTTTTAGGGTTTGAAAACTGTGACTTTTTAAGCATGTTTACAGTTAAACGCGTGAAGTATTTTTAAAAACAATATTTGCTTTTCAAGTGCTGTGGTGTAAAATTAAAAACACACCAAAGAAAATCATCAAGCAAACATACAACAACTGAAATATTACACGTTCTTTACTCTACAACTGTAATTCTGGCTGTAAAATAACTGTTCCAGATAAATCGTGTTGTGAATAGAAAACAAACATTTTCCCGTCATAACGTGATAAAAATATATTTCAATTAATAGTAAAAAATTACAAAAAAGTGTAAAAAAAGGTACAATTAAAAATTACTTTTACAATTAAGGTAAAAAATATTACAAAAAAAGTAAAAAAAAAAAATTAAGGACAGTACATGCCGTGTCGTGTAATGTCTTCATTCGACCGCTAGAGGGAGACCGAGCGCTCTTCTGCGCAGACTCCGACCGGATGCGCGCCACACATACATACACACACAGACGACAGTTTGAAAGTGAAACGCGAGTGAAATTCGCTCATTTTCTTGTCATTGTCCAAGTTTCTGTCAAAACTCCCTCAATGGCGTTTATTCCGACGCTGCTGGTCATTTCCTGCGCGCTGCTCGAGGAGTCCCGCGGCGGGAGCCACCTGACGGAGAAGTGGCGCCAAACTGCCGTCGACGAACTTTCTGAGAGACGGACGAACTTGCAGGTATTTTCATCTGTGTGGAGTTTTCAAACTAACACCCGTCAGCTCTCAAATCAATACGTTCTGGGATTCGTTTCGTCTGCACATAATCGCGGCGCTGACAAGCGAAACGACTGTGATTCCAAAGGCAGTGAAGCGCTGAGGTGACTGACAGGGTTTCAAATCCGATTCGTTCACACTTTACACACTCGAGTGTTGCTCTACTACACGTGTACGTACGAACTGCTGGTGGATTTCTTGTCGTGATATGACGTGAAGAAGGGCAAACGTGAGGCCGCGGGACCCGAGGCGGGTTTGTTTGTGGCGGCGCGGTGATTCAAGTACTTTACTTGAGTAGCAAGTAGTCGATTTTTTAAAATGTTTTGTTTTACATTGTGATTTATTTAACATTGGGGTTTCATTTGCAGGTGCTGTAAAAGTTTTGTCTGTCTATACTTGTTTATCGGTGTTGTGCAAGTTACTTCGAAATTGTAATACTTTACTCATCACTTTGCACTGTTACTTGTAAAAAAAAAAGTAACATTACAGTATTACTGTCTCAGAATTGTAATATTCCACACTACTTTTACATTGCTGTATTACTTTTAAGTTGTTTTCACCAAAATAACTACAGAAGTAGAAATTATCAACCTAAAATGACTGAATGTTTCAGAGCAACTAATTTTTGCGTCTTAGAGCAGCTTTACAAAATACAACACTCCTCCAGCGAAAGACAAATGACATAGGTGTCTATTCACGAAAAGGAAATATTACAATTTGGATTAATTGTCTTGCCCTTGGGGATGAAAGTTTTACGTTACTTAGCAAGTGTTACTTAGCATGTAGTGATGTATTCCTGAAAATACAATTATTAATGCGTATACACTACTGTGTGTACAGCAAAACTGTAATACATTACTTTTGTTACTCCCAACACTGTTGTTTATCTATTTCCATCCATCATATCTGTCTGTCAATCAGTCTTATCTATTTGTCAGTCTATCGTTTGCTTCCTGTCTGTTCTCATTTTAATCAAAATTTTCTCAGTCTGTCTAATTTTAATCTCATTTTCATTTGTCTGTTCCATTTCCTTATGTTTATTTGTTTAAAACACCATAGAATTTAAACACAGGTTACTTATAAATAAGCAAACTTCAATAATTATCAAGCAAAAAAGAGAACAAGCACAGAGAAAGTAATCATTGCTTGTAATAATTCCTTTGAATTATTGATAATTGATTCACACCGCCACAACCACGACAGATGTGATGTAACCCAACACCAAAATAATAATGAACCGATAATAAATAGACAAATAATAAAGATTAAAAAATCTATTATATTATTATTATTATATCTATTATAATAATATATATATTATTATTATTATTATTATTATTATATCTATCATATCTAATCTATTATTATAAAATAGTAATGTATTCTCAAGAGTAAACCCACCCACAGACACAGTCTTGTCTGCCAAATTGTAATAATTATTTTTTGTCTGTCTAGCTAATTTCAATCAAATTTTTGTCTTTCTGTGACCTCAGTTCTCATAACTCCTGAGACCCAATTGCCCACAATGCACAGGACGGATTCTGTTTTCCTCTCACTTTGCTGTCTTATTGCGTTGTAGAGTTCACTAAAGAGACACGTCCTTCTCAACTCCAAGCAGAAGTCCAACCGCTCCGCCCGATATGGCCTCAACTTGTTCTCGTACTTGTCTCAGGACGAGTTTAAAGGTGAGTTCCTGCTGGATGGCTTTTACTTCAGGAAAGTGATTTATATTTATTTTTTTATTTGTCTCAGAACAATATCTCACCGCTCGAGCTAAAGCCGCTCCAGAATTCGACCCAAGTCAACATGGATTCCCTGTGAACACAAGCTACCCAGCCAGGTTCGATTGGAGGGACCATGGTGTCGTCGGACCCGTCCAAAACCAGAAGGCGGTAGGGAGTGGATGCTTAGCCTGCTGGGTCCTAGTGTCCTCGTCAGGTCACTGCACGTCATGGAATTTTCCCACCTGCTGTGTTAACCCCTGACGTGCTAAAACGGACCGATCCTGTTGTGTGGCCTGAGACCGCCCTCTAGTGGTGTACACGTCTAAGCGCTTTTTTCTGTTATAGCTCAGTGGTTCTCAAACTTTTTTGGTCGTGCTGCTCGCTCCTCCCACACACAAAACAACAGAACACTACTACGCATATTAATTAATGAATGCTTTTTTATTTTTACACAACTTGCTATGGGGTAAAAAAAACACCTACATCACTTGAAATGTGTCTTCTTAATTTTGTCTGTCATGCCATCCTCTTCAAGCGTTTTAAGGTACAGGACACACGTTGGTCTTGCTTCGTCATATTTTCTGCATTTTTCAACTTTTGAATGGCCTGTCTGTCTGACGTTATGTAAACGGATCCATAATGGTGATGTGTCTTTCGTGAAAAATGTGCTTGTTCAAACGGACAGCACAGCATATCAGTAAACAATTAATGAATGACTCGAGAAGAATCGTTCACTTTACTGTTCGAGAGTTAAAGAGAGTCAGTTAAAAGAATCGAAATTCCTAACCCTAATCTGTGTGGTACTGGTTTTTTTTTTTTCTTATGCTGAGCAGCGCCTGTGCGCTCCATTATGGGAACTATTTGAAAAGCACTGTTATAGCGCTATAAATAATAGGACGGAATTCTGTCGGCTGTAGTGCAAGACGCTTGGACAAAGGAAGTATATTGGATTATATTGTTGGATATAATAGATTTATATAATAGATAATATAATATAATATATTATTTATTTAATGTAAAAAAAGAGTACAGTGTTTAGGTAAGATGTGTCCCTTTTTGCAGATCGATGGAAATAAATAGAAATTTGGTAATAACATATGTAATATCACCAACACTAAATCAATAAAAAAAAAAATTTTTTTTTTACATTTTTGTCCTTCTAAAAGCAAAGCAAATTTTAAATAGAGTGTCGTGCTTGTTGTTCCAGTGTGGAGGATGCTGGGCCTTCAGTGTGGTGGAGGCCATCGAGTCAGTATCTGCCAAACAGACGGGGAAACTTCAGCAGCTCAGCGTCCAGCAAGTCATCGACTGCTGTTCCCAGAACCACGGCTGCAGCGGCGGATCCACGGTGGACGCTCTGAACTGGCTGGCACAGGTCTCGCGATACGTTTAGCGTCCACCTGTAATCCAACTGCGGAGGAGCCCAGTGCGTAAATTAAAACGCAGTGATTCAGAGTTGGACAGATTGCCGGAGTCGTAATCACAAACAAAGACAATAAGCTGCAATAACAAGCCTGCATCTGAGAAACATGTCCTCAGTCTCCTAATTGGAGTTTTATTGATTTGATTTGAAATTCCACATTTGCGGCGTAGTTGAGCCAAGCGGCACAGATGGTAGACTAAAAGACCTACTTCATAACTCGCTTTTGACAAGCTCCGCAGCTTTATTTTAAACACACGCAGCATTGTTGTAGTGCATTGTGCATGTAGTGTGTGTGTGTGTGTGTGTGTGTGTGTGTGTGTGGCGGCGGCGCAGTCTAGCACTTGAGTGACAGAACTAAAATGGAATAAACTTCTGTTCAAGCACTTTAAACTTCAAAACTAGTTTTTTTTTTATAGCCCGGCATGTCTGAATGCTTTCTGAAGTATTGTGTGTGTGTGTGTGTGTGTGTGTGTGTGTGTATGTATTAGAGGTAGGTTTGTGTTAGATTGTTTTAATGTAGGTTAATCTAACCATTATCTTGAAATTAATCTACCTATATTATTCTCTAATTGTTTTAAATATTGTACTTTTTAAATATTTTTAAACTTTGAAAACGGACGTGACGTAATAGGAGGGTTAAGTGATTCTTGAGACTGAAAGAAATGAACATAACTTTGGTCTTGTTGAGGTAGCCATTTGAGAGACTTTCAAAAATAGAATTTTCCTGCAGCAACACCCAAATAATTAGGATTAGGGTTTTGTTTCGTTCTCTTGCCTTGTTATGTTTGTAGTTTGATCAGTGATTAGTTTGGATTCTGATAACATGCTTGGCTTGTTAAGGGTTAAATGGGTTGTGTATTTAAAGCATTTTGTTTTTTGTGTGTCAGTTGTACGTTAGTGATGTTTGGTTCCTGAGTCTAGATATTTCTAGAGTGTTTCCAAGTCGTGAGATAGTCTTGCACAGGTCTATTGTTTTGTTTGGTATATTATGTGACAATAAAAGTGATTTGATTTGATTTTGTTAGAGCTTTCAGCGATCCGCATTCTCACCAGCCAATCAGAGTAACTGCTGTCCCCACGTGAGACTTGTCCTCGAAACACTCGAAAAAAGCAAAAATCTGGGAAAAAAATGAATTTTTGATTGTGACGATTGCAATTGTGGGGAAAAAGTATATATTTTGTTACGTTTTATAAATGTACGTATTTTTGGAGCTAATCTGATTCCATACATAACATTGTAATTTCTATACATGTGTATTTTTTTTTTTAACAGACCAAGCTTAAGTTAGTGGATCACGCCGAGTATCCATTCAAAGCCGAGTCTGGGATCTGCCAGTACTTCCCCGAGTCTCATGATGGCGTGGCAGTGAAGAATTACTCTGCGTATAACTTCAGGTAACTCACGTGTCAACCACTGGTGTGTGTGTGTGTGTGTGTGTGTTCCGTGTCGACCTGGTCCAGATCCATGTGCTATCAAATGTCAAGGTTAAAGTGAGATGGGATGTGAGCCAATGCTTCCTCATCATTTTCAGTCGAATCTCTCGCCTGCCAGCTGCGGATTGGCCAACAAGTTCTGAGCTTTTGTAAGACGTTTTTACAGTTTTAACTGTCTTAAAGCGCACGTGTGAATATGTAAGAGAATTGTTGCTTTTTATTCATTTGATCGTCTGGTTGTTGGTGTTAAGTAAATGGCTATGATTATCACTAAGACTGTGACAAAAACAAAGACTAGTGAGCAAGCACATGTAGGACAGTGGCCAGGTAAAAAAAAAAAAAAAAAACTAACGAGGAAAAACTCTGGCGAGAACCCGGCTCACTGGTGCCAGTCTCCTCTGGCATTCTAGCACTACAAAATCTCCGCGTTGGTTTTTCTGCGCCATTTTTAATGATGGTTCCGGAAGGTGTTTCCCTCCTCGGTGAGGAAAGAGGCGGCTCCAGGAGGTCCAGGAGGCATCATAGAGAAGATGAACCCGAAGCTCCTCGGAGATTCCGCTCGTATGGCACTTGGCGCTCAGGAGAGGAGTTAAACACAAAAAATCAAAGCAATTAGAAAACCTTGAAGCACCATAATTAAAGATTTTGACAGTTTTAGGAGTTGCAGGTGTGATTCGGTTCCGAGCACTAAACTAGGCAGCCTTTCTCTACGATTATATTCATTTTTTCACTAAGTTATTATAACAGGTCAATATATGCTTCGTTGAAGAGACGCGTCTTCAGTCTAGACTTGAAAATGGACTCACTGATTCTGAGTCTGGAACTGGGCTAGGCAGAAACGACTAGGAACACACACACTGGCGTTGGCAAACGGTAGAACGGTTCTCGCCTTGTTTTGACAGTAAATAATGCATCGTCTGTGGCGTGTAATTGCATATCCATGTTCTCTGCCGTGTAATGCGGCAGACACGCAGATGGCTAGAGAGGATTGATGTGTCGTTCCAGCGGTCGGGAGGACGTGATGATGGCTCGACTGGTGGAGTGCGGGCCTCTGGTTGTCATCGTGGATGCCGTGAGCTGGCAGGATTACCTGGGCGGAGTCATTCAGCATCACTGCTCCAGCCACAGCGCCAACCACGCCGTGCTCATCACAGGCTATGATACCACCGGTACACACACACACACGGGTTGTTAAGTGGTCTTTGCGTGTGCCACGGGACGCATCAGGGTTCAAAGCTCTGGCCGTCACGGATAACATCACGTCAAGGACACGGATTTGAGCAGACGCTGATAAACACCAGCGTCTGCCAGCATCTGGCTGCAGTGTAATCAGCAAGCTGTCAAAGTTTCCTCGCTTTTCTTTTTTTTTACCTCTGCTACTGGATTGTCATTAACGACTTGAATTAAATACTTCCAAGTAGGGGTGGTTGGTATACTGGTATGAACGTGAAAACCGGTATTGTGTATTTTATAATACCGTGAATAAGATAAGATAATCTTTATTGTCACTGCACAATGGTGCAACGAAATTTACGGTGCAGATACATGAGATCAGAATAACACAATAGTCGGTGCAAATGCAGTTAACAATGTAATAATGTACATGTAAACAAATGTAGTAAATAAGAAACAAATGTCATTTAAAAAAAAAATGCAGTGCAAATACATGAAACACGGGGGACATAAACATACTTATACACAAGCAACATTCAGAACACTATAACTATACATATTGCACAGTGATGTTATAAAGTTAATAACTGAGGCGATGAAGGCTGAAGACATTTATGTTAGACATTTACAGATCGTTAGACATTTATGAATAACATTTTTATTTACGCTTTATAACACCTAAATGTGGTATAACACGTTTGTTTTGTTACAACGACACTGAGACATTGCTAATCGAACACGGAAAGAATGAATAAATCCCCTGTGAGCACAGGAACAGTGTGCGTGTAGCTCCGTGTCTGTGTACTGTGCCTTTAAGAGCGGCTATTAGTGAGTGAAATGCGTAAAGATGTGCGCGTGACGGCAATGTTTCTTATTCTATTTGTAGTCCATTTTGTTTGTAAATGTCGGTTTCACGCGACGGTAGTGTGAGAGAGAGATACGTAGAAACGAAGTGCTGTCTGTCTGTCTCTCGCTCACTGTCTCTCTTTTATTGTCTCTCTTTCTCTCTGTTTCTCTCTGATCTTTAAAAAAAAAAAAAAAAATCTAATAAACGCCGGGGCTACTTTCGAAAAGATAAACGTTATTAAAAATAGTAGATGCAACTTTAGGTTACCCCCTCTCTCTTTCAAAATTAATTTATAATAATATCTAGGTAAACTAATATGATTATATATTCGTATGATGTAGATGTACAGATGATAGTAGATGACCTGTGATGAAAGATGATCCAAAAATACTATTTTCCAGAAAGTCATTATTATATACACAAATGTTTTTTCTATAATAATAACAATAATAATAACAACAACAACAATAATAAAATTATTCAATAGTTTATGAAACCTTTCAAAAAGATAAACGTTATTAAAAATAATAGATGTATCTTTAGTTTACACCCTGCATCTAATTTCTTACTTTATAGGTAAACTTTGTATTCTAACTTTATATAATGTAATTAAGATCTACTAAATTGTACCCCCCCCTCCCTTTTTTTTGTGATATAACACCAATACCATCTGGACACTAAAAAATATCATGATATGAATTTTAACTCATACCGACCACCCCTAGTTCCACGTCTAAAGTCTAAATAATTCTTCGTTGTCAAGCCATTTGCTTAGAGAAATTTGTTGAGGATGCAGATGCATTAATTCCACTGCTCGTTTATCACCCTGTTATTGTTTTTCAGTTGATCATCGGCCGCTCAGATTGAGCATAAAGGAGGAATGTTGAATGAATGAGGGAATTAATTAAATGAATGAGAGAAACGGTACAAAAAAAAAAAGACAGTGATGACTGGTCAAAATGACAAATACAAAATGGTAAAAATTTAGCAAAGGAAATAAAGAAGATACAAACAATAAATGGTACAAAACAACAAAAAGTACAAAGTGCAAATGTTAAACGACTGTGTTTTCTCTCAGGGGATGTTCCATTCTGGATCGTGCGGAATTCTTGGGGGACATCGTGGGGCGACAGTGGCTATGTTTACATAAAGAAGGGAGACAATATGTGTGGTGAGTTTTCCTGTTTTTCCCAGCAGTCGCCGTCCATTCGGTAACTCACGAGCAGAGGTGTAAAAGGTACCAGACAGCCATACTTGAGTAAAAGTACAGGTAATTATTATAAAAATATCACTCCATTAAACGTATCTGGTCACCAATTTCAAAAATACTTAAGTCAAAGAAGCAAAGTGTCCTATTTCAAAAGAACTTGAGTATTTCACTTGCACTGAATTTAGGCATAAATAGGAAAACTAACTTTACATGAGGTTTTGTTTTCTAATACAGAAACAAAATTTAACACCTAAATGTTTTAAAAATGGTGGAACAAAGTTGAACAATAAAAAGAAATAGAAGTCAGTCTCTGTCAAACTGAAGTGTGTAAAGAAAAAAAATTCAGAGTAGTAAATTATTCATGATGTAATAAAATTAGTAAAGTTCATTCACATCTCTAATTTACGTTCACGTGATTTAGCGGATAAATAGTTTCCAGTACCTTCAGCATCCTGCAGATGGCGTTATCACCTCGTTCCTCCAAGAAATTTACCGCGGTATAAATCGATAATCGTAACGACAAGTGTCCCTTCAAATGTAGTGGAGTAAAGAGTACAGATACTCGATCGCAAATGTAGTGGAGTTGAGAGTAAAAGTTGCTTTCATTTTTTGATACCGAGTGCAAGTACAAAGCAGCAAAAATACTTAAGTAGCAAATTCTATTTACTCAAGTACTTTGCACCCCTGCTCGCGCGACGCAAGCTTGTTCATCAATATTCATGAAGTGCGGTGCTTTTAGAAGTTGGCACGGAGTCTGTGATCTTCCGTGGGAGAGAAATAAAACCACAAATGCCGTCGCGTTCACGTTTGAATGCTTTTTGAATTGGCGCCGAGTTAATTTCCAATAGTTTCATTGAATCTACGTCTAGTTTTCGCATGCCAAGTCTTCTCTCTGTCAGACGGTTCAGCGCTTCGTTTAACCGCTGGTGTTTTTCTAGGTATCGCCGACATTGTGGCTGCCGTGGCTGTGTAATTGTCAATAATCCCAGAATTGGCGAGATAAGAAAGTGACGCATCGACATTTTCAAACATCACCCTCAGGACGGATATCCAGCGCCAGTCTCCATGAGCAGCTGAGCAGAATTACCAACGTTCTCACCGGGACGCGGGTGACAAATCCGCTTGCCTTTCATTGCGGAGAGAATACGCAGTGTTTCTAGATAATTCCCATCTTTCTAATCCCACTCACTGTTTCCTAAAATAATGTCAGCCTCATTTAGTTTATGAAACCGACACCCACTGTGCTCCTGAAAAACGGGAAGGATCTGCGGGGGGAAACACTTTTAGTATGAAATGTGCTTTTGTTTTTTGCTGCTCATATGTAAAAATATGGGATTGCTACTTATTTCCACAAAATATATGCTCTGTTTTGAATATATTAATACTCTCTCTCTGTAAAAATTCATTTATAGTAATATATTCATATAACTAATTATGAATTATTTATTTGTACTACTCTATGCCAGATGATAGTAAATGATCTGTGATGAAAGATGATCCAAATTGACATTTTTCCAGAAAGTATTTATTTACTTAAATGTTCTAGAAATGTTTTTTACACATGTATGTTTTTATTATTTTTTTCTTTTCTGATGAATAAAATTATTCAATAATTTATGAAACTGACACCCACTGTGCCCCTGAAAAATGGGTAGGATCGGAGGGAAAACACTTTTAGTGTGAAAGTTTTAGTTTTGCTGCTTTTCTTTAAAAATATGAGCATTTCCACAAAATACATGTTCTGTTTTGAATATATGAATCCTCTCTCTCTCTCTCTCTCACACACTCACTTGTCTCTATATACCTCTTTCTTTGCCTCTATCCGTCTCTATTTGTCTCTATCCCCATCTGTCTTATGTTTTTCTATTTCTTTTTGTCTCTATCTGCCCCCCCATCTCTGTCTTGTTTGTCTGTTTTTGTCTATCATTTGTGTCTATCACTCTCTTTCTCCCCTATACATCAAAATAAAAAATAATATAATTATATATTCATATAACTAATGAATTATTGTGTGTGCTATTTTACTCTTGACGATAGTAAACGCCCTGTGATGAAATACGATGCAAAATAACATTTTTCCAGAAAGTCTTTTATTTAGTACTTAAATATTCTAGAAATGTTTTTTTTTT
>CM051502.1:1222663-1315578 GCA_028031935.1 Paedocypris micromegethes | reverse complement strand
TTTTTTTTTTTTTCGTTTTGTTTGTATGTATGTTTTTTGTCGATACAATAAAATTACCCAACTACACATGTTAGATTACTTATACTGACAGTATATACACGCTGAAACTGTGAAGATTCTGCCCGGTAAATACATATATATTTTTTAATATCTCCCTCTCCGTCTAGTCGGAGTCGTCGCTGCTGCAGTAGGAGCTGTCGCAGCACTCGGCCGTGTACAGGAAGCTGTGCTCGGTGGGATTCAGCTTGGGGACCCAGTCTCTCGGAACCAGGAAGGTGGCCAGGTTAAACAGATCCACAAACACCTTGTAGCGATCACTGCGGATGAGAGGTGTGCACGGTGAAGCCGTCTGTCTGGTGGATGGAGCCGGATCGTCTGGCCTACCTGACAGTGGAGCGCAGGTACTGGTATCCTGATGAGCCACCTGTGCCATCTTTGCTGCCAATCATCCGGTGCACCATGCACACATGGTTGTCTGAAGGGAGATGGAGGCATAAATGATGCAGCGTGGGAGTAGGATTGCTTGATTTGAATTGGGAGATGGGGGACACAAAATATTTGTATTTAGATTTTTTTTTCCCCTCTCGCTTTCTCTCTCTCTCTCTCCCTCCCACTCTCTCCTCTCTCACTTCATTTCTTCTAGCTTTCTCTCTTCCTCTTCTCTCTGTCACTTTCTCTGACTCTTCCCCTCTTGTAGCTTTCTCTTTTTCTCTCCTCTCTTCCACTCTTGTAGATTTCTCTTTTCGTCTCCTCTCTTCCACTCTTGTAGCTTTCTCTTTTCGTCTCCTCTCTTTCTCTAGCCTCTCTCTGCCTCTTTCTCAGACTCTCTTTCCTATTCACTCTCCTTCTCTCTTCTTTCTCTCTGTTTCTTTCACCTTCTCTGACTCGTTTCCCCTCTTGTAGGTTTCTCTTTTCCTCTCCTCTTTTTACCTCTTGTAGCTTTTTCTCTGTCTCTTTCTCACACTATCTCTTTCCCTCTTGTAGCTTTCTCTCTTCCTCTTCTCTCTGTGTTTCTTTCACTTTCTCTGACTCTCTGTTTTCCTTGTAGTTTTCTCTTTTCCTCTTTTCTCTCTCTTTCCCTCTTGTAGCTTTCTATTTTCCTATTCTCCTTCCCTATTGTAGCCTTATCTCTTCCTCTTCCTCTCTGTTTTTTTCACTTTCTCTGACTCGAGTCCCCTATTGTAACTTTCTCTTTTCCTATTCTCTCTCTTTCACTCTTGTAGCTTTCTCTCTTCCTCTTCTCTCTCTGTTTCTTTCACTTTCTCTGTCTGTCTCTATCCCTCTAAACTTTCTCTTTTCTATCAGCTTTCTCTGACCCTCTATTTCGTTCTTTCTTCCTCCCACTCTTTATCTCTTTTTTTGTTCTCTGCTCTCTTCTCTCTCACATTACAATGATTTTGTTTAATATTAGTTTCCCGATGCACAATAGCCAATCAGAGCTCACTCTGAATTATGAGCGTGCTACCACAAACGACGAAAGTACAGTACTTTGTTGTTCATTGATTGTGTTTTAAATATATTTTAGGAATTGTAACTTTTATAAAAAAAAAAAAAAAAACACCTACATCTCCATTTTGTCATGAGGGTGTCAATGTCCATCAGAGATGTCAGAAGTTGGAAAGGAACCTGAAATCGAGGCTCTTCCCTGGGGAAAGAAAGATGAAACAAGTTATATTGCTTAAATAAGATAAAAAAGGCTTTATTAATCCCACTAGGGGAAATGTTTGTGTTTTATAAACACAATCACAAAAAGAAAGCAGTTATGACAAAGGACATTAAACACCACAGGGGGAAAAAAAAAACAACCAACAGAAAACCTGTTTGCAAAAATAAAACAGAAAAAATATATATTTTGAAATGATATTGCTGTTCTATTTGTTAGGCTTTCAAAAAGAACATTTCTATAAAGTCCCCGGCCGCACTGTTGAAGTATTAACTTTGGTGACTCTCACATAAATCACTGGCTGTTTCTCAGTATTGCCCGCTAAAAGAGCTCGGATCTTGGTCATGTGACTGCAAGCTCTACCTGTAAAAGTAGATCATCAGCGCTCCTTGCAGGGCCTTGTAGGACAGTCGTCGCTGACCTGCACAGAAGAAGGTTCAAGTGTTTGAATTCCGAGGCTTCTCGAAGTCTCCGCTATCTGGAGCCTAGCAGACCTGTGCTCATCAAGTGATCGTGCCTCTTCTCGTCAAAGAGCGACAGGAAAACATCTCGCTGCTTAATGAGCTCCGCCAGCATCTCTTCTCTCTGCTCCGACGCTGGTTTTAGCTGTAGAAAGTGTCATTGAGATCACGGAGCACGGATGTATCAGAAAGTCTTCAAACCTCGATGTGTTCTTTCTCTCTCTTCAGCCCCTCGAAAATATTGCTTTGCAGCTTCCCCCAAAAGTTGAAGCCGTCTTCTTCCAAGCCCGGCGTTCTCTCCAGCCATTGCTGCGAAACATCACGAGGAACATTCATCAACACCAAACGAACCTCTACTTGATTGGCTTGATTTTCTTTGTTTTTAAATTTCTCATGGAATAGCAAATCAAGACCAGGAAGTTAGGCAGTTGTTTTGTTGACTAATGTAAGATCCACCATCGGACGTCTAATGGTTCATCTAGGGCTTGTGGTAATGATGTTATTTCCCTCCGCACCTCCACTAACTGAAGCAGCGTGAGTTCCTGCTCGGAGCGTAGGAGCTGCTCGCTCTCCTCCTCGCGGAAATTGTCTCTGTAATGCCTTCTGTTGTACGGGACCCTCTGGTTGTGCGGGACCCCGATCTTGTTTTCCAGCAGACGGAACTGTAGGCTCTGGAAGCCCGAGGCCGGCGAGAGATATTCCCTACAGAAACACAGATCAATCCGGCTAAACACAATTATGCTAAACAACAGTCGCATCGATTTTGATTTAACAAATTAGTGACATTTAATTCTTATTCACTGAGTCATCCAACTCCGAGTCTCTAGAGTCCTGGCGAGTTTCTAACATCAATTTTCTTCAACAAATTGCTGTTTGCTGATATAATACTCATTTTCTGTGACCGTTTGCCGGCGAGGCCTACAACAGCACAGTTAAAACGCCTTCTAGAATAAATTCCAATTTTATTTTTTACATACCGTAGTTATGCCTTTTTTTTTGAATATTAGACACATCAAAACTTGGGGATGCTTATAATCGCCGATTTCAAATATGCATGTAAATTAAAAAAACCCGTTTTTTCCTTATTTCAAGTCAGGAGCAATCACAAACAAATGGAATCACGTCGTCTTTTTTTTTTTTTTTTGCTTTGGATGGGTGAATGGTTAAATGGTTCCTGAGGCCGTGCAAATCAGCTTTTTTTGGCTTGATAACAGAAACAAAGAAACTTTCGCCATGCTGCTTAACAAGAACAAAATAACACGGGAAGAAGAGAAATTAAACTAAATACAATCATTAATACTTGAATATTGCATCCGTTAGAGCTGCGCTAACGCCTGAATTGAGTCCGCAAAAGCTTTGGAGCAGTAGCTTTGTAAAAATTAATAATAAAATTTTATTATTAGGAGAAAATAAACGTAATTTAAACAGAAATGTAAAAAAAAATAATTTTTTTTTGCGCCTGAAAAATTGGGAGTTGCTTACATTTGCGAGGTGGTTATATTCGTGCAAATACAGAAAATAATGTTTATTTCCTCGATCCTCCAGCGTTTAAACATGGAAAAGCATTTAAACACAGGAAAAGTATTCAAAGGCACGAAATAACGAATGCACGAAAAATAAACAAGATAAATAAGTGGCAACACAATAAAGTCAATTACAAATAAAAAGGCAGCAGATAACCAAACGCAAGAGAAGACAGGCTGAAGTGATTATGACGGCATCGCAATAATGGGGAAAATCCAGTCACCTGAAGTCGAAGAAGTCCAACGCCGTCATCGTCTCCAGAACGGCAAACTGGTCGAGCAGCAGCCGGAATATCATCACGACCCGGTGAATGCGCGTGTTGACCTTCAGCATGTTGCGCTCATCACGGACCTGCGTTTAGAAGACAGACTGAAGGTGGCAGCCTCATGCCGCAGCTCTGTGTTTACCACCCTGCCACTGGATCACGTTGTGGATTCATTCAGCTAAATCACACGAGTGTAAGAAAGTCGGTATGAAATTGTCAGTTTGCGATATTAAAGACGAAGCGCTTTGATTCCGACCTATTGATTACTGACGGCGAGCTGGAGATTCATGTACTGCTGTTTATGAAAGCCATTCATCATCTTCAGCAGCATCTCTGGCTAATATCTGCTGCGTCAGCGTGTAGTATTCGGATGAAAAAACTCTATTTTAAAGGACGAGCTGTTAATCGTGTTGGGAAAGAGAGAGAAGAAATAAAACATCCAATTGGAAACTGTAAAAAAAAAAAGAGGATGAGGGAGCGCAGGAAATAAGCAGATCTTCACTCACGTGGCCACTTATGAAGATTTCCCTCACCGAGTCCAGCTCCCACAGAACTTGCTTAAACCACAGTTCATACGCTGCGGAAGGAAGAACACGGTTGATTTCTGCGAGCTGGTTTGATTGGTTGCCGTCCCTCGTGTCGAGACGAGGACGAGCTCTTACCTGATGTGCTCCGGGAGCGAGGCTAAGCCTGATTCGCCCGGAGGCTGTTCAACGTTTGCCGTGTCTCACCTTGATGTGTGACGATGAACAGATGTTCATCGTGGATCCGGTTTCCCTTCAGCTCACTTTGAAGCACCTGAGATGTCACAATTTTATCCAGCTGGGGATAGAGAACATCCGTTTGGAGTTGAAGTCGAGCACGTCGAACAAATCTCAAATGTCGCAATTACGGGACAAGACGGCCTTGAGTGCGACGGCTTCCTTTACCTGAAGATAGTCTCCGTAGATGAGACCTCCTCTACTGGCTTTATTGATTCCAGCTTGAGCATCTTCTTTCTCCTCCTCCTTTAGATTCCTCCTGCTAGACCTGTAGTGGCATCAGACGCGTCAAGTCTTTCTGATTCGCACGTGTTTATTTCACAAGTGTGAGGTTGGGACTGTCTGAGATCATCTCGTTCACTGAGAATACCTACAAGAACTTCTGCTGGAAATAGGGACATCCACTCATGGCGTTGATGGTCTTTCCGTCAAACCGGTGTTTCACTGGACTCGGCCCTGGTTTTATAATCTTCTCTCTCGTGCTGGTTGACCAATCAACTTTGGATCCGTCCCACCACCCTTCTGGTCAAGTTCACCCCGCCGGACCCTCGTGTACTTTGTCTTTTTCTTATCTGAGGTGAAATCCTCAGCAAACCATCCGAGGCAGAACTTTGACTTTGCTGTGTGTTTATACATACGTTCATACACGTGGTACATGATGATGAACATGGATGGAATAATTAAATGCAACCCGGTGATGCTAAAGCTTGTCAACTGTCAAGTGTAAAGACACTGGGGAGATGCACATGACGTGTAATACAAGATTCATCAGTGTCGTGGCTTTTCCCCGAACGTCTGTCTCCTCTCGTGATTCGCGTTTTAGACTTTTCATTCCTGTAACACACACACACACACAAACACACGTACAAAAAGTCGTGTCTAGTTCCCAGAATTATAGTTTATTTTTTCTCATCGCCTCTGTAAATTATGAAAGATGATAACTATGGTAGTGTAATTATTTTAGACTGATTCTGATGGATTTCTAAAATTTATGAGTTTTTGTTCATTCACATTTTTCATCCTAGCAATTAATTTTTGACTTTTTTTCTAAAGCACAAATCTCAACAGATTTTCATTTTTTTTAAATATATTATTTATTTATTGTTTATTCATTTTATAATATTGTAGACACACAACTGGAAATCTAAAAAATAATTTTAGTAGATATATGCTTCCCTAATGTGTAAAGATAAAAGACAAGACTGGATTTTCTTTCAGAGAAAACCGTATTATAAACAAATCTGGATTTTTGCAATATTTTATTTATAAACAAACTGAGTAATCTGTATTTGTACAATATATGTCGATAGACTTTGCATAACCGCATGAACCCATCTTGCGCAATACAACTGTGAGTTGTTCCTGTCGTTGCTTTACTTCTGACGGCTTCACTGACTGCAGTCGCTTTCTTTTCGCTTCAGAAGAACGTCAGTCTGAAAATGCCGCTCTACTTTCTCTTGGAACAGTGAGAATGACTGGCAAATGAGACAAACGCGTTTGGAAAGTGTCATTGTGGGGAGAAAATGTCCTGATATTCTGATTAAATGTAGTTTATGGCTTCTTAAGCTTTCCAGCTCATCCACCCGTTTCTACTATTTTTTGAGTTTAGAAGAACAAAGTCGGAGGTTAACGTCACAACTCGCCAGCTTGATCCAGTTTTTGGTGTGGTCATGTGCATGTGTGCGGTGACCCGTGTCTATCCAAAGACATATTCCATAGTAGGACCATATATGTGGGTCGTCTAAACTCTCATCGCTCAATTTGCTAGTGAACCTAGACCATTCCGGATTGGGAGGTTTTCTAGAGAAACGTCTTGTTGTGTTCAGAATTTAGACAATTCTGGATTAAGAGATTTTGTAGATAAAAGTCTTGTTTGTAATCTAGACTTCTGGAATCTGGATTAAAAGGTGTTCTATAGAAACTTCTTTTGTTTTGCTCATAATTTAGACAACTCTGGATTAAGAGGTTTTGTAGTGAAATTCTTGTTGTTTATTATCTATCCTATTCTGTATTAGGGGGTTTTCTAGAGAAACTTATTTAGTTTTGTTCATAATTTGGACATTTGTGGTTTTAGAGGTTTTGTAGAGAATATTCGTGTTGTATTCGTGTTTATAATCTAGACTATTCTGGATTAGGAGGTTTCCCAGAGAATCTTTTTTTGTTTTGTTTATTATTTAGACATTTGTGGATTAAGAAGTTTTCTAGAAACAGTCTTCATTGTTTTGTTCATAATTTTGACATTTCTGGATTAGGTATTCTAGAGTAACGTCATGTGTTTTGTTCATAATCTAGATTATTCTGGATTGGGATGTTTTCTAGAGAATCATCTTTTGTTGTGTTCATAATTATAGACAATTCTTGATTAAGAGGTTTTGTATAGAAACATCTTGTTTATAATCTAGGCAATTCTGTCTTAAGACGTTTTCTAGAGAAACATTTTTCGTTGTATTCCTAATCTAGACGACACTGAATTCTCCTGATGACTTCCTACACATCCACCTTAAGGTGAACTATGGCGACTCTATTACTCTGCAACATCAGGTCCGGTAGATTCACTCTGTTCAACAAGAAGAACATCAGACCTTTCCTTTCACAAGACATGGCAGCACTCTTTGTTTGTTTGGCTCTTATCATCTCCAGGCTTGATTACTGTGGTGTTCTTCAGGCCGGACTGTCCACCATCTGAACCTGAAACCTACAGCGTGACGGTTTTATTTCCTGCAGAAAGGACATTGACTTCTCGACTTGTCTTTCTGCACAGGCTGATCACGTTTAAAGCTCTGACAAGCACGTGCGGACACTGCATCCTTCATCCTCGCCTCTCTTCTGCAGGTATGTTCACCATTTCATCACTCCAGAACAGAACACGTAATCTCTCTGACGCCCTCTGGTGGAATGACCCAAGAAATCCAACCAGATCTGAGCATCAACATATAACAAAATCATCCAAAACTGAAATAATACCATACACACTTCCCGATGCCTGTACACACACGAAGAGAGAGAGGAAAAACTAACCCAATCCAACATGTTAAAAATGGCAAAGCGCACTCCTGTGATGTTCTAAGATTAACGACAACACGCGGGACTAAACAAAAAAACAATTAACTGAAATGTCTGAAACTGAGAAACATGAATTACGCCATTAGGAAAGAACATTTTCGTGTAAAACACACGTTGAGCAGCATGATGCATCACGGTGTTATTACGGGGAGGTTTTTTAATTCCACCACTTATTTGCATGTCGTTAGTATTCACTACGGTAAAAGCGTGGCGTTGGTGGCTTCGTCAGACCTCGCATTGTGTAAAGCCTCGCTCACCCTTGCTTGGGAAATATGCCATTTCCCACGACGGATGCGGAGTGAATTTAAAGTAATCATGAGCTCACAATAACCTTTATTAAAGTGATGTGGATCCGTTATACACACTTCAGGCCAGTAGGTAGAATATGTGTTGCATATTTATGCAATGGCGTGTATTTTTACCATCCCAGACTCTGTACAAAGCTCCAGTCCGAAAGGAGTTTTATGTAAGTCTCTTCAGAAGTGAAGCCGTGTTACGTAAGGGTGGCATCCACGGGATCGTCCCGCTGTGTTTCCCAGTCTAGCTGCTACTGATTGATGAGCGTTTTCACAGTAGTGAATATATTTGTTTAGGAAAAATGATCTTTTCGTTTGAAGGCAGTTTTGAGATTTTTCAGCGTTGTGCCATAATGTGACGAAAAGCTGTCGTGCATGTACACGATGTCGCCAGATCCAGATAAGTGCAGCGTATATAAAGTGTGTTTATAAGCACAAAGGTCAAACTTGAGGAACATTTTTGCGCTTTTGTTTTTCTCCGCTACCAGCTTTTCTGCTTGGCAGATGGTGTGTCACTAGCCCCTTAAAATACTGTTATATTGCCTGCATGCACGTATGTGTGAACAGACAAATGCCGGGAAATTTGTTCCGGGAATATTCCGGCACGGATAGTAGTAACGTTCCCGGTATCTTGCATGCATTCTTCTCTGTGTGAAAGCAAAATGGAAGAATCCCGGGAAAGCGCGCCGAAGTTCTGAGCGCGCTGACATCACCGACTGCTCTGAGCCAATCAGAACATTCTGGCGTGGGTCAACAAATTCTCAAAAAAAAAACAAATTCTTGCGCGCTCCTTTCGCGGGTCTAGCCGTTCAAAAGGTATAAGAATAAGGATGAGAATAATAACACTTATAATAGTTCTGGCGGATGAAGAAATTTGCACGTAGCCAGGTGATGATGTCACCGAAAATACTGGGATTTTGAAACCGCTGTGTGAAAGGGGCTAATCATAAGCAGAAGAAGGTGTCCAGGCTGGTTGGAACCTCACTAGGAAATTGCTATATTTACTTGACCATTTAACCAGTAATGCGCACATGTTTCAGGCAATGTGTGAAATGCTGACATTCTATAGAATAACTGGTGCGTTTCACTCCGTGTGTGAAAATGCAAGACCACTTTATCAAGTCACAATCTTAATCTCGGACATTGACAATTCATCAACGTTTGCCGGACTTACTAGAGCTTTGTTTTCAAGGCGTTATCGTAATCTCAGATTTCCACTAACTTCTCACACTGGACTTTTTTTTTTCTGGACCTTTGTCATTTCAGGAATCACAGACAAGCGTTCCAGTGGGGATGACGCTGCCACACACAGCCTAGGCATTCTATACAATGCCTGAAATGAAAACAGGCAATGTGTGAAATTGTACATTTTTTTTATAAAAGTGAGTGAGTTTGTCTTTATGGCCATTAGGGACCATTGTCGTCTGCATTCAACCATCCAGAGAAGTTGTAGAACCCTAATAACTAAGGCTGAACCACAACAAATCAGACTTTTCTGGGCCTGTATTGTCCACGTTACTCGATTTCACTTACGTCTCCTTGTCACAGCAGAATTTCACAAACATATTCAGTGAACACGCACAATCATGGAGCAGTGGGCAGCCTTACACTAGCACCTGGGCAGAGAACAAGTTTACTGACTACAATCTTTACGAAGAACCTGCCGTTTTAGTCCAACTGAGTAACTACTAGCTACTCCGAAACAGAATGAAGAAATCTGAAGGTCTAAGTGCTGAGCAATATTCATTACAGGAGCTGCTTATGCGTTTTCTTTCATCTCCAAAGCCGCGTTTTAATCATCGTACATGGAGCAGCGGTCAAAAATATATGTCCAGCAGCCTGTGACGCACACGCCGTGCGCCGACGTAAACCATCTGGACTTGAAGACAGTTGGTGGACAGGTTTCAGCGAACGTTCCTGCGCCGGAGTTTAAACTCTGGTTGAGATCAGTCGTTAATCAAAAGATACGGAAAGCAATTACGCATTTGTTAATGTTAAAGGATTATCATTAATCTGTAATTGTTGCTGGAGATTACAGAAGTGACTCGCGCCTGTGATTAGAAGTCGATGACGTAACCTCGATGTCAAAGCGCCACATGCTAATTAGTTCATTAATATACACACAACAGGCCATTTACGTCGACTCTGCGGGTTTGAACTTAATTCCAGCTACGCTCATACTCGATACATAATGAATAAGTTGAGTTTAAAATGGGAAAAAAAAAGTTTTCAGTATAAATTATTTTATTAAATATTTCCCTTGGGACCTGTAACAAAAAATTGCATATAACGGATTTTAATCATTGTTTTTTTTTTTTTTTTTTAGTTTTTTTTTTTTAATTGAGGTCAATGCTTATTTGCATACATACAGACATTTACATAATTTCTGTGCTGTGGTGCCATTTTATTATATATATATGCAGCTTATGAGTTATGAAGCTTCAAAATGACTGGAAATCAATTTCTCACATACAAAATAATCAGTCTCTGACTGTTAAATCAGACACAAAAAAATAATTAAATAAATTAAAGCATTTATATATTTTCAATGTAAATGATATTCTCTCCAACACGCTGTTTTTGTAAAGAGAAAAACAAGTATAAAATGTTTACAGTGTGACGTTTCTAGCTGGCTACAGTAAACCACCGACTTCACACGTGGTATTTCTGCTGTGGTACAGTGATTCGCTAATGTAAACTTCTCAGGGACAGTCGGAATAGTGCTATTACAAATGGATATTAATTATAATAATATTACGGTAACCGCTTGTGGAATCTGGTGAGTTCAGAATGTCATTGTGCTCCACAGTCGTGACCTTGCTAAGGTCTTTAAAATGGTTATAGAAAACACAATGTTTTACAACGCATAGCGTCGCTTTAATATTCTCTCTTTCGCTAGACTGCAGCGCTCCGCAGGCTCATCCATTATTCCCCGGACCGTTCACTACCTCTTGCCGATCTCGTTTTGTCTGAGGAAGTGAATGTTGCTGACGCTGTCGGCGAGCTCGGGATACTGCTCCACCGACAGGACGTAGTACCCTTCATAGCCTTGCACTCGTCCGCTGCTCAGAAGCTGCCTCTTCTCTCCATCGCTCCACACTCGCGTCCCGTCTTCTCCGTCCCGGACCTGCCGCTGCTCACGTGCCCAAGCCACGCCCAGCGCCCTCTGTCGGGCCAGCTCCAGAACCCGCACCCGTTCCTCGTCCACCGTGGAGCCGTAGCGCACGTGAAGTGAGAGCGCCCCCCGCTGGAACTCCACATCTGCGAAGCGGCGAGTGCGGCCGCCTAGAACCGCCGTGGACTGCGACACCGAGACGTTGACGGCGTTCTCCAGCTCCTTCCGCCCGCTGGTCAGCCGCAGCGCCGCGAGGTCGGCTTCCGGAGAAATCATCTTCACAAAGAAGTGCGTGTCTCTCCCATCGAAACTAAAGTGCATGTCTTTCAAGTAAAGGGCACCGTTGAGGATGTTGGCAATCTTGACGCAATCCTCATCAGCGAGACTCAGGGCACGAGTAATCACGATGTTCTTGTAGAGCGCCAACATTATCCCACGACTTATTAATGAATCACTCGAGGCAAACCACTGCCAGGGTTTGTCTGTCCTTGGGCTATGGCTAAACTGAAGCTTCGGCAGAATCCCAAATGTTAAAAACGCTTTCGCTTGCCGGTTGACTTGTTGCTGAACGGCAAAGCTGGTCTGCAAAAGATGAGGAGAGTTTTCAGAGCTACTTACAGAGAGCCGAGAAAAGCAGCAAAGCCCAGACATGCAATTACTATTACAGGAACGAGGAAAGGATTTACTATTTTTTTTTTTTTTCTTACACAACAACCATAGACTGAACTTACTGTAAGGTCATCCCACATCTGACTTCTGGTGAGTTCATACGACGCTTGTGTCATCTCCGACACGGGGATTGGGAATCCAGGAATACTATTATGCAGATGGAATCCAAACGTAACCAGCCAGGTGTTCACATCTGTGGCAAGCATCAGTGAATAAAAGTAAGAACGAGTTACACCTCCCGACGGGGAAATAGACAACATGCTGCAGGTTTGTTTCGGAGCAGTGGATTCGTGCCGTACCTGTCAAGTACTCTCGGACGTTCTGCACCTTGCTTATTGGGTTGTTGTTTCGAAACATGTACAGATTGAAAGGGCTCGGATCCTTGGCTATTTTCTCCCAAAGCATGAAGTCTGGTGCGGTCCAGCGGCCTGACATGATGTCATAATCCCTCACTCCGAAATGAAGCAATTTTGTCAGAGGGTCATAAAGTCCCCCATGAAATCCAATTACCAACTGGATGTCAGGATTGGAGTCAGAGTACACCTCGCCATAGGCCGTGTAATGAACCTGCTTCAGAAGGGTTCCATCACTGCCGAACACGGCCAGCGGGCTTCCTGTGTTGTCACAGGCGATGTAGAACTCGGCTCCGCTGCTGATCTCCATCGCAAACAAGTGTCCTTGCAGGTCGTAATACAGAGAGGTGATCTGGGAGTTGGAATGGTTGTAGACGTGCGTTATCCGGCTGGGGTAGCTCAGATCAGCGTAGAAGAACTGCAGATGCTGGCCCATGCTGTATTTGGTGGAGACTCTCCTTCCCAAGCCGTCGTAGCGGTGCTGAACCTTCCAGCCGCTGGATTTGCTGAAGACGCGCTCCAGGTGACCGTTGGAGTTGTAATGAAAGACCTCAGGACCCCTCTGGCGAAGAAAGCCGTCTTCATCCATCTCGTACTGCAGGTCACCCAGACGTGTTATACGGTCCCGCAGGTCATATCGCAGAGGCATGATCCGCGCGCTGTTGGCTGGGCTCAGCAGGTGAATGTTCCCGTTCAGGTCGTAGCTATAGCGCCAGGTCATCTTCTCGTTGAGGTAAACGGTCTGCAGCTGCCCGTCCGCGTCATACTCGTAGCTGTATTTGGTGGCATTGGCAAACGAGCCAATTTTCATCTCCCTTTTAGTGACCCGACCCATGTCGTCGTACTGGACGGTGATCCAGAAGAGCAGCGAGCGGAACAGCTCGTACTGAATCTCTCGAATGCGACCGTAGCCGTCAAAATGCTTGGTGTAGGTCATGACGGAGGTGGATATGATCTGATTGATGTCATAGTAGATGACCCCGAACTTGCCGAACTGCTCCACCTTCCCTGAGATGTCATCGTACTGATAAAGGTCAATGGGTAGCGGGGTTTCATTGATGACGCCCTGAACGCTCGTCACGCGCAAGCTGGTGTCGTAGGCGTAGTCGAAGCGGGCGTTCACCATGCCGTCCTCGCTGAACCTGTAGATCTGCCGGTCTATCAGCGGGCCCAGCTGCCTGTACCGGATAGTGCAAATGTAGCCCTCGCTCTGCAGGTTGACCGTCTTCAGCACGCCAGCCGTCTCGTCGTAGGTGAGACTGACGCGGGTGCTGTCGTAAAGCACCTCGGAGAGTTTGTTGTGCCAGCGGTGTCGGTATAGCACTCTCCGTCCTGTGCCCAACTGTGCCACCCTGAGGAGTCTCCCGTCCTCGCTGTAGTCCACGGCCACAGAAGCGTTGCTCTCAGGCGTGTGGTACAGGTTGCGGTAGTAGGACACCGAGCGTATGGTCTCCATTTTATAGCGCGCCACACTGGGCATAGTAACGGCAGAAAGGCCGCCCTGAGGATCGTATTCAAAGACGTATTGCCGCTGACTCGCCAGTATCAGAACCGTTGCCTTAAGACGGGGGATAAAGAGGAGACTATTTTATTATAGGAGAACTCCATCAGGGGAAATTATGCTAAGCAGTTACACGTGTAATTTAAAACGGTGAACTAAAGACGTAAGGTCTTGAAAAATCCACATTTTAAAAGGTTTTCACTATTTTCACTTTTTTTTGCCGAAAGTTAAAAAAAAGAAAAAAAAAAGCACCAATCAATTTTTAGTCAATTTACTTTAACAGTTGTATTTTAAAAATGAACAACACTATTAAAAAAAAAAAATTTAACAACAAAAACTATAGAAATACACGTTTCAGTTGTAGGTAGGGTGGATATATACAGATGTATTTGTGGACAAATAGGTATGAAAGATTGCGTGAATGAAACGGGAAGAAATTATGAAAAAAAATATGAAATATGAAGAGAAGTGACTGATGAAGAAAAAAAAAAAACGATTCAAACAGCCATACAACGTAATGTATGTTACGCTATCATAGAGAAACCAATTTGCCACTTGGCTCTGAAATGGTTTTTATGACTTGTATCCAGTGTGAGGAAAAAAATAACGTATGCATTGCAACAAAAGACAAAAATCCCTCTTCTCACGTACCTTCTCCAGATAAGTGTACGTCCAGCTCTTCCCATCAGGGAAAGTTCTGGAAAGCAGACGGCCTTGCCCGTCATACTCCACTCTCTCAGAGACCAAACCCCAGTGGATGGCACTGAGCTGCCCGTTGCTGGTGCGAGTGATGTTCACCGGCAGCAGCTTGCTGCTTGGCATCCAGAGAGCAGGCTGACCCGCCGAGTCAAAGCCAATCTTCAGCAGGAACTTACGGTGATCATCATAGATCTTCTCAATCCTCAGCGCTCGGTCGTAATCAACTGACAAGATGTTCCGTCCATTTACCTTCAAGAGCATTCGGAAAGAGACGCAGAATTGGCATGGCTAATAATAGCAGGTCATATCTAGAATTAACAAAATAATCATTTTGTCTGTAAAGAACTTGTACTGGGTCATTGTACAACAATCTCAAATCTATTGAAGATTGGTCGATGCTACAGTTTCAGCTAAAACAATTTGACTGATCTTAATTCTTGATTTAATGACATTTTCTTAAAGTGAAGCTAGCATTGTTAAACAAAAATAGGCTATTTTGATTTTTTTGTCTCTATAAAACGCAAATCAAAAAGTCAAAACAAACAAATGACATGTGCATTAATAACATATATTACATATATTCCCAAATGTCAATCACTATATAGATCAATAGTAAGACTTTTGAGGGCTTTGCTAAAAAAAATACCCACCAAAAATATTCAACTTACAAAACCGTACATTCTATTAAATGTAACACTTAATAAGACCAGCATTGATTTATTATTTCAAGAAGTTGTAGATATCTTTGCACCGCTAGATCTGCCACACAGATTTGAGTCGTTTCCCCTTTGGAAATGTCGCCTTTTAAAACGCTCTGGCTGTGCGATAACACTAATCATTTAGCTGAAAAAAAGTGTGAAATATAAATTGTTAGACTGAGATTCACATACTCGTAACTTGCGTCCAAACACGGTGACTCTTGTCCTCGTCTGCTCCTTACGAAAGCGCCACTCCACCATGTTTTGTCCGCTGTCGTCGGGTAGCGTCATGTTTCTCCGCGCTAGCGTTGGGGAAGAAGCGCCGGACAGAATGTGCGGCTCGGTCTGGTAGTGCGTGTTCATGCCGTTAGCGTACAGAATCCACATCGAGCGGTCGTAGCCAATCACGTAATAGTTCTTCATCTGATCTGCAGAGTATAGAAGACGAGATAAATGCGTTACAGCTGCGACGTACAGGATGGATTATTTTTCTGACTAGTTACCTTGATGCAAGGTAAGGACGCTCTGAATGGCCGAGTGATTAGCCGTGATGGTTGCTGCTTCGTCTCGCTCGTAACTTTCTCTTTCCACCGTGGAGAGTCTTTCCACGTCGTAAGCCAGACTGGTCACCACACCGGTGGGAAACGTCACATTGGTCAGACGCCCTTCTGTGTCATAGCTGTAGGAAGATGGATTTCTTTTTAATGTTTATCTGGCCTATAAGAGCCATGACTAAATTTCAAACGGAAATATAGATTGTGAAAAAAACTCTGGAACAATCTAGATTACACTAATCTAGACAAATCTCTAATTGTAGCAAATGGACATTTTTTGAATTAGCTAAGGGATTCTTTGCGTTTGTGACACTTGAGATATTGCACAACAAAGACTGGTCTTGTTGAGGTTTTCTTTGGAAGACTTTTTAAAACATAGCTTGTATTAGTCTGGTAGTTTTGAATATTTGTATTGAACTCATTTGTGGGGAAACCTGTTACTGCCACTAAAGAAATTAAAAGTTTTGCGAGTTCTATTGCGAGTTCTGAAGACAGATTGGCATGTTATACAACCTTATATCTTATCATAATTCTAACTTTATCTCACAATTGCGAGTTAACGGGTGTATTTGTTTTATAGAAAAGTATGTCTTCACAGCACGTTTGTCATTTTTTTCCTTCATTACACGTCAGTAACATGATTTAAAACAGAGAAAAACATTTAAGCGACACATCACAACAACAAGATGTTCCTACTCGTAGAAAGTGGTCCATCCATTGGCCGTGCTCTTGGTGGCGAGAAGCCCACTGTTCCCGTGATAGGTCAGCAGCACCTGCTCACGCCCCTGAATGCCCAGGCTCTTCAGCCCACCACTGGAGCCCACCGTCAGCCAGATCACCTGGTTGTCGGGGGCAACGATGCGGACGGGGAGCTGATTGGCGTCCCGACGGATCCGCAGCGTGTTTCCATAGCTGTCAGTCACCGAGGTCACGTCTCCTTCGTTGCTATAGCTGAAGTTATACTTGTAGTCCCCGGTGATCAGGTCGGCCGTATGCTGGTGCGTTCCATTTCTGTCGAACATGTACACTTCCTGTTCGGCGGGAGACGCCACCTCATACGAGCCCGTGGCGCTAAGTGCCGCCTTGTTTTTGCCGATCACCCGGATGCGGATGTTTCCCAGGTCGGCTACGTAGAGCGTTCCGTCGGGCGCGGCCGCGAGAGACGAGGGCCCGTTGAGGCGAGCGTCTTTAGCGAAGCCGTCTCCCGCGAGGTAGCAGTCGCAGTTGACGTCGGTCTTGCAGTCGCAGTCTGACCCCGCCCCCGCCAGGTGAGTGATCTCGCCATCTGGTGCCACGCTGCGAATGCGGCTCATCTTCCTCTCGTCTGTCTCTGCGATGTGCAGGACGCCGCTGAAGGAGACGCTGATGGCGCTGGGGGATTCCAGATGTGTGTGTGTGGCTCTCTGCGTCTCCGTCACGGTGATGTCGAGGGACGGCATGGGGCAGTGGAGGGGTCGGCCCGCCGCCACGCTGACCTGCCCCTCCTCGGTGATCCGCAAAACCACGCTGCCGTCCAGCACGAACAAGGAGTTATCCATGGGACTGAACGCCAAATCGGTCGGCCATTCTAAAGACACCTGGAGATTGACAATAAAAAGGCATTAGGAGTTTTTTTTTTTTGCATTTGTGGGGAAGCCTGTTACTGCCACTAAAGAAATGAAAAGTTTTTCCTCCCAATTGCGAGTTCTAAAGACAAATTGGCATGTTATATAACCTTATATCTCATCAGAATTCTAACTTTTTTCCCACAATTGCGAGCTAACGTGTAATTAAGGTGTATTTGTTTTATAGAAAAGTATGTCTTCACAGCACGTTTGTAATTTCTTTTCTTCATTACATGTCAGTAACATGATTGAAAACAGAGAAAAACATGTAAGCGATATATCACAACAATAAGACGTTCCTACTCGACAATAAAAAAGCATTAGGAGTTAGCAGAAACTGGGACTACCATAGTTGGACTATAAGGACCAACGTTAATACAAATCTGGACATCAATTAATAATCTCAACCGTGTCCTTTTAAACGACATGACGTTCCGCACAATTTCTGCAGTCAGGATTACTTAAGTTGAATGATTTGGTAGTTTTGCAAGCATTGTTAATCTGACACAAAGCAAGACATCATTTGTTGCCTAGTGGTTTGCTAAATGTATTTGTTTTAAGTCAAGTGCATAGTAGAAGGGAAAATTATTTTAAGTTGCGATCTGTAGAAACTACGCTCAAACATTGTGTATTTCATTAATCGGTGTATAGTGTTGGGATTGTTTGGAAAAAGACTTCAAGAAATGTCCTAGTATCACGACATTCAAGTGTCGTAAGCAGAACATGATACAACTGTATGGAAAATTATTTTAATTGTGTTAGGTTTAGTTAGTACTGAGATTATCATTTATGTTAGTTGTGACAATAATGGGCTAGGAGTAAATAAGACATGATCTTCTTCCTACTCCTGTTCTTAAGGTGGAATATGTTTACCATTACCACAAAAAAAGAACCTATTAAATGAATTGTCCGACGGCATTTTTGATCTACCCAAGTCCATTGAGCGCGTGTTTCTCTAGTCTCCGTGTAGTGTGTGTCCTTCACACCTGATGGATGTCCATAACCGAGTCGCAGCTCAGAGGTCGAGCGGATGCAAGGTCGTTGGACCCCAGCAGGGTGGAAATGACTCCGTTCTCATCCACCTTGCGTATTACCGTCCCATCCACGAAATAGATCAGTCCGTTTTTGTCGACGGCGATCCCTGGAGAGAAGAGCGGAAGGAACGAAATGTGCAGGTCACACAGCTGTGCTCTTTGCTCGCCTGATCCAGGCAGCGGGTACATGTGTCATGTTTGGCTTCCCATTATTCAGGTCACTGGAGAAAGCATCGGCCTCAATTATTCACATCTTGCTTCCCACTGCTGAATTATTTCTTGAGAAGAAAGTGGAATAGGATGTATTAGACCATCATTCCCTCCCTCTAGCGTTTCTCAATGCTCTTTCTTTCTCCCTGACTCCGTTCTCAGTCTGTCTGCAACTCTGCTCGGGGTATTTGGAGAGGAAAAAAGAAAAGCACAGAGTGAGCCAGAATCAAACTACACTTTTAAGCCCAAATTACGAAAGTGCCGGTTGCTATGGTAACACCGGCTTGGTTCTCGTGCACATGGAGGGTCTGCGTGTCTGATAAATAAAACAAGAAAAGTCACGCGATGGCGTGGAGAAAATCTTTATCTGAGCAAAGAACGCGATGGATCAATGGCTCGTGCGCACACAGCCAAGACCACGCCACGCTCGATATATATCCGTCGCTCGGAACTTGCATGTTTAATTGACAGTTCGTTCAAAAGTAATACAAACGCAGCGATGGCGAGATTCAACAGCCATGAAAGAAAAACGGCACATGATTTACGTCTCATCTGTCGTTCGGAATCTATCCGGAGGCCGACGGCTCCGTTTGGCTCAATCAGAACCAAGGAAAACTCTCTGTACATACGTGTTAAAAGCCTAAAGTGCTGTGGGATGATCTTTCATGCCAATCACAGGGTTCTGCCGCCTTCAGAACCGCGTCAGAAGTTTCTACCACAGCCGAAGAAAGCCACTCAGATCTCTCCACAGACGCCTCTCTTCTCAAAGACGACGTGGTTCCTCCCGCAACTCACAATGAGTCTAGCGATCCACTCTTTGGTCACCATCATGCTTTATTGATACCTTTGGGTCCCGTGAGAAGAGCTTCTGTGGCCGGGCCTCCGTCTCCACACCGAGCTTCATCGAAGGGCAAGCAGTGGTCTCCGCTCCCGGCCACCACCTCCACGTTCTGAGGCTCCAGGCTGCTGTCGAGCTCCTGCGGGCTGTAGATTCGTCTGGAGTTGGTGTCGGACACGTACAACCGTCCGGTAACCGGATCCGTGGTCAGGTAGTAGCGGTGAGCCGGATTGTTACTTGGGGAGAGAGACAAACAGTAGGAGTTACCGGAGAAGACCTTCGCTCGGCTGTCGAGCCCAGTGACACTCGTGAATCACCGGCTTGACGTTGTGATTGGAGATGGCAGATGAAATGAGAGACTGATTGGAATATTAATACCATTAAAGGCACTCAGAGAATCACAGCGTGGTGTTTCTGGCACAAGGGCAGATGGGAAGAAGAAGAAGAAGCGGAAGAGACGCAAACGGTGAAAGGGTGTAAATGTGATGTGACTGGAACGCATTTGTGGAGCTGTGATGACGACTTCTCAAGTCTGCCAGATCCTTTCAATCATTTCTGTTCCCTCGCGGGAGAAGGTTCTGCAGTGTGTTGGTGATATGCATATCTTAATGACTGTCAACAACTGATGGCTTTTCATAACACTCGGCTTATTTGCATTCATTAATTCCGTCTTCCAATCAGTCTGGATTTTGCCGAGCAAGTCTGCGCAGCCCCCTTCAGACATCCCATTAGCGGCTGAATGGACCACAGGCGAGACTCGTGTGGACTGGTCTGGGGATCCGTGACCTTCTCCTCTGGGATCAAATGAGTCTTTTCACGTTTTATCCGAGGCCGTTTTAAAGGCTATTCTCACACATTGAGCGTGTGATGTTCAATCAATATCCCGGCTAGTTTGAAAACCAATTCACACTCGAATGTGGAACTCTGTGTAAAATCTACGCGTGAAGCCGCGTCTCTCCGTTTCGGCATCCGGCGCTGAGAATTGCTAGGGATGATTGTTTAGCCCGTTTGCATTTGTGGAATTAATTCAAGTCTTGGCTCAGAACCGTATGAGACTAACTACTAAGATCGATGGAAAAGTTCACACGCTTCTTTCAGCTTTCTTCTTACCTGTGCCGGAAATCTTTATTTCTTCGGATCGTTTGAACATCAAAAGAGGGGGAAAAAAAAGCAGAAAAGGAAGAACATGAATACAGTCATACGAGCATGTCCTTCAGACACTTAAATCATTTAAATGTGTATTAAATCTGTTTCCGCATTGTGAACCAATACGTTCTTTAAACACGTTGAACCCTGCAGCTTTTAGTAATATTGCTGTAATGTTGTTGCTTTTTATGAGCTAATGAGCTCACGTTAAAATGAGTTTTGATTGCGTTTTACCGCACGTTAGAGGAAGTGTGTTTTCATTGGTTGTTGCATCCCTCAGTCAACCGATCCAATACCAATCATTTGCTTCACTAAACCCCGCCTTTGTACTTCCTGAGACTTTGTGTTACAGTAGAGGACTGTGTTAGTAAGAAACCCTGGGGATTTCTAGGATGTTAGAGCCAATCAGAATCCACCGAGAGCTCATCGACCTCTGAAATTGTTGTGTAATAACTTGGATTTTGTAGAAACCTGTTAGAAATATTGGACCGGCTTAACAGTAACTGCCAACTCCACAAAAATAAGTGCACAAAGACACCAACTAAAAGCTGAAATGGAGAACCTCCAGAGCCGCCATGTTGAGCTTGATTGATCGACACTGTTAAGACTTCTGAAATGTGAAAGAAAAAGTGTGTGATGAAGTTCTTCCGATTTGAATGCCAACAGCAGAGGAGACTTGAGTGCAGAAGAACGATGAAGACCGTGTTGACTTCTGCTTTAATCAGCCGTACAGCTAAACTAAATTGTGCATATTTTACGTGTTAATAACTCAGTGTCATTGCCACCGTGTTAAGAATAACCTGCAGGTTATTCAGCAAATGCAGACTATTTATGGACTACGTTTTATTACTCTTAGGTTGTGCCTAGTGCAGGATTTATTTGTTTTAAAGAAATAATGGAGACAGCACCGGCCCTGACGTGGCACATTCTGTTCTAATGCGTTTCACCCTGTCAAGCTGTTCCAGAATAACAACAACCTTAACGCTCCTCACCAGAAACCGGCTTGATTGAACAGGAAGTAAATACTAATTATGCAGCTAATTACATGGTTGGTCCTCTGGGTTTGACTAGACAACTAATCACACACATCATTTGACCTCCCGCTTCCAGCACACACACGCGCTTTTGAATCAGGTGGTGAGCGTTTTTCCGAGGAATGATGTCTGGAGACGTTGGCTCACACCTTTCGACTTTGAAACGTCCGGTGCTTTTTCTACCGGGTTTCTCTGGTTTCTCCTTGGCGTCAAGGTTAAACTGACTCGTCTGGTTCTGTTCACTGACCTGAGCTCCATGACACTGCTGACGTTCCCTGACGGATAGATGCGTCTGATGTAATTGAAGTCGCCGACGTACAGACTCCCATCAACGCCCCATGTTAGAGCCACAGGAGCCAGCAGTTTGTTTCCCTCCGCCTGTCCATTACAGCTCGGACAGGAGATGCTTCTGCGTCTGCCATTTCCCATTATGGTGCTGATGACGGGAGGGAGCTGGGAGAGGAAGACATTCTCACCACTTCCTTTATACAGGATCCCTGCGGCCCAAAAAGTATAGGTTTATATTCCAGGGGGGAATCATATCGAATTGACAGTGTTATTGTTGACAAAGACTTAATTTAGTTTTAGTCGTAGTCTTTTGACTAAAACTCAGTTTTGTTTTCGTCCCAATTTAGTCATCTTCATTTTTTTTTAGTTTTAGTCTAATTTTAGGTTGACTAAATACCACAGCATTTAAGTCGACTAAATTACAGTATAGATTTAGTCAACGAAAATATAGGTGCCATATATTCTGAATACGTAGTTAACTATGAACATATAAAATATACACAAAGATCTTACTTATTTGGAAAAACATTTATTTTTCTTGAACTTGTTTTTATAAACTTTTCTTTCAATCCACAAAAATGTATTCTCATAAATGAAACCTCAACAAAGAGGGAATGAAATACAGTAAAATAAAATAAATTCTAATTGCATCATACAATTTTTGTATTTGACCGCTTTTTCATGCCGGAATCTCATCTTGCTTTTCCTTCACCGCTGAAAGACTCTGTGTCCTGATTGGTTCTCTTTGCGTTTGCACCCGCCGTTCTCTACAAGCTCAGATTATGATTGGAAGTCATCACAAAAGGCATTTTTTCGTTTAGTTTTTATTCGTTCAAAGTGTCAATAAATTTAGTTAAAGTTTTCGTCTCTGATCGGGAGTTTTTATATAGTTCTCGTTTCGTCAGGGGAAAAAACGGAATTGCGCAAATTGTGAAAGCACTGGCAGGTCCCGCAACAACAATGACGAGTTTAGCAAGAGTGTAGCTAAAGATAAAAGTGGTTTTGCCCCGGACATCAGGATGAAAAGACGGCGTTTAGCTCTGTGATCTTCCAGAACTTCTGCTAATGCGATAGTGAAGTTTCACTTTGATGAGACGCTCTGACAACTGCTGCTAAAGGCATCGGAACAACTGTAATAGCCGTTCCCATTAATATGAATGAAAATGCTTCATCTTTTGAAATAATTGAAATGCCACTTTCTATTTCCTTTCGCCTTTCATTACTGTGATTTCCAATTCGTTTCTATTAAATTAACTTGGTACATTTACAGTTTCGATGCAACACAAACACGACGATTTTTGACAAACCTTGCATTTGATAACTTAATGACATCCGGACCAGACTGAATCCATTTGGAATCTCTAAAAGACCATTAGTTTCCAGACATAAAATGCACCAATGGAAGACATTTCGAGGCCTTCGAAGATGATTGTCAACTCTCGTCTCCGCTTTATTCTTTGGTCTCTAGAGATCTCAGCGTCCTAAAAACCTTTGATCTGCCCAATCGCCTGAACAGCACTTCCACTCCAAACCTGTGTGGAGGAGTTCAGGTCATTACCGATAAATATTTCAGTTCTGTGAAAATTTAACTTGTTTCTTTTTGGGGTTGGCTTCAAAGAGCAACTTCAAAAGGAAGTGCCAAGCCCAGGGCCATAAATTATTCATACCGCGCAACATGTTATACTTCCAAAACTTGTGCTGGCCTTATTAATCCCATCAATGATAGCGGGCTAAACTGGACTTTTATTGGCTGTGTGAGGCTTAACTAGAACAGTAACGAGCGACTCCATTGGCTGCTTTAAATTATCGCGTCCCACCAACTATGTTCTATGGCCAAAGCATTTCATTTAGAGAAAGAGATGGTTGATATGTCCACTAGGTACCATAATGAACTTGTACTCTGCACACACATACCCGGAGCAGTGGGCAGCCTAGTGGATCATGTAGGGGTCAGTGTCTCGTCTTAGAATCAGCAGTAGGGGGATTCAAACCAGCAATTGTGTCTAAAATGGTTGCAGGTAAGAATCCCAGCCCGACTGGATACCACTAATTTCACCTGCCAAGTTTGGAGAGTTGTACTTGTAACTGGAAGTTTGCCAGGTTGAATCCCGGATGGTCCAAGCTCGATCTGTTCCTCTGGGCTTGTGTGTTCACTTCAATAGTTGGGGGTTCAAACGCAGAACACAGATTGCCATCCCAACAACTCCAGTCTATGGCCAGATAATGTCATGTGTTTCTTGAGAATGTCTTCGTTGGGATTTGCGGACCAGGGTAGTTGTGGCCTAGTGGTAGGGTGTTGGACTTTTGTCTAATAAGGTTGCAGGTTTGAAACCGAACTTACACCACCTAATGGTAAGAGACTTGACCTTTACTTAGATGTTAGCTGGGTTGAATCTCGGATTGTCCAAGCTTGATCTGTTCCTCTGGGCTTGTGTGTTCACTTCAATAGTGGGGCGGTCAAACACAGAACACAAGTTGCCAGTCTGGCTCTGATCAGACTTGGCCACTTTCCCTTTTCTTTTGTTTTCTCAATAGAAAAGTGAAGAAGTGCCAGCAGACTTTGCCGGAGGTCTGTCGAGTCTTTCCTTGTTAAGTGTAATGGAGCTTTTCTTTTTACCGTGACACTTGCGTTGCGAACATGGCAAAGTGTCATTGGCTGATGTCGGCTGTAAATGTACAGAGTGCTTAAACGACCTCCGACTATCTGCTTTCCTCCAATGCACGTGAATTATGGCCGATGTCTTCCCATGTGCAACTGAGCAGGCGGCGTGGCAATTTGCTGCGGCTTTGATTAGGCTCAGCCATTGATTAATTGATTGAGAGGAGGACTGGAATGAAGACGTGGTCGGAGGAGACCTTGAGCACGTCCAGCCAAATAGAAGTCGCTTTCCTCATTCAGAGCTCTACAGTATTGTGTTAAGTAAGATGAATTGGTCTTTGTGGCAACTTTTAAGTGTGATTCAAAGACACTGACCTTGACGGAAAAGCAATGATAATTCTTCTGACTTTCTAAAACTGTGCGATTGCACGGCACTTGATTGCCAATGAATCCATGATTACATACAGTAAAATATTGAAGTGCCACAGTTGAGCAAGTTTTTACTGTGTATTTTAAGCAACTAGAATGTTTCCTCACTTACTCACAGAACAATGCCTGAATGCATTATCTGTAGTAATGCAATTCCTATGGTTATTGACGAATCGCCGGGTAAATATTCCGATCAAATAGCAACGAGATAAAAAAAATTGTTGGTAAATGTCAAGAAAACCTGCTGAATTTCTGATCGCTTGTTATAAATGGATCATTGATGAAGTGCCCAGGAAAGCTGAACCAGAAAGGAATAATGATTTTACATACGGAGAAGTAAATCTGGAAATGAATGAAATGTTTTGTTAAGTCGCTTCTTGAGATTCACTGAACAGAAAGTCTTGGCCACAGTCTAATTTGATCAGTTTAAAGTCTCATTATTGCTACCTGCTCTCCAAAGAATCCAAATATAACTGATGCAAAATTACAACATTCCAAGTGTCTTAAGTTATTGTTAAAGAAATCAAAATATCGAGTACTAAATTATTAGCCCCTTACAAAATTATAAGCCCTCCCCCACCTCCTACATTTTGTATTTCTGAAATGCTTTTCTACACATCCAACTAGGATGTTGTTAAAATATTTCTTCAATATTTTTTTAACATTGCGTAATTTGTAGGGGGTAGTAGTTTTGTTCTCAACATGTGTATGTGTCTAATATTAAAGGCTGACGGAATGACATTTTCATGTTCCGCGCAGTACGCTTCATCCTATTTTGGCATATATTAGTATAAAGGCGTGTATGACTTTCTACATTCCCAATTAAAACTGCTTACTGTACTGTAATGACTTGATTATACATTGGTATTGCTGATGCAGACAGTGCATGTTTTGAACACCAGATTATCAACAGCCATTATTCGATCATCAAACGATCAGCCTATTATTCATTTTTTGATCAAATATTATTAGTATCAAACCAATGTCAGTAAAAATTGCCACACCGTCCAATTCTCCTTTCTGCAAAAAATTGAGTTCATTGTACAGTTATGCACAAACAGGTCATTGAAAACTTTACAACTTTTGGCACAACTGGAACCATTAAGCTGTGTCAAACATGTTTCTGCTGAAGTTTGTTAGGACGTTGCATTTCCGACTGTTTGTGGTTTGCGAGCCGAGAGCGAGCGACCGAGCGCGTGGAATCTGCATTAACTGTCAGCGAGACGAATGGGATTGTCAAACGTAAGATCTGCCTTTAGCCGGCTGATTACTGATGTGACATGTTCTTCAGGTTGAGGTGTTTTATTGCTTTCTTTATTCAATCGTCTCCACTCGCTGTGCTTGGCCTCTGAAGCACGGAAACGCATTAATCTTACACGAGGTAAAAGGTGATGCACCAAAATGTGCGACGGCTTTCATCAAATTTATGCTCAGATTAACCGGCGGGAGTGAGATTAATGTCTTAAGCTCTTTTAAGAGCCATTCTTCTCCCAGTAAACCTGTAAGTCATAGCTTAAGACGATTATCGCCATGTAGATAAATATTGAGTCAACCCGTGTGTAACTCACCTCACCTCAAACCCACCGCAAACGGAATTAGGAGATAAAGACGGGATGATTATTTTATGGATCGGTATTTAACAGAACTGTGAGCTCCAGGACAGATGCTGTTCCTCAGGATGTGGAGTTCAGACACTTTGATTCATCACTTCTTCTGCGGCTGCGAGCTGTCTGACAGATTCAGTTCACCGCTGCGGCAAAACAATGCAACCGCTCCAATTCAACCAAACTCCTGAAAACTATCAATAAACCACAAACTAATGCAGTTAAACCGAATGCCATAAAGTATCCGTGTGTCCAAATTGACCTGAACTTATTGGATTCAGCAAATAAACAAACACTATATTTGAGACGTTTTCCACGATTAACGATTAACGTCTCACAAAAGTTCATTCAACCATTTTAGAATTGCCCTTTTCATTTCTGGGTCACAAGGAGCAGGAGCCAATCCCAGCAACTATGAGCCAGAAGGCGGGACAACCCGGATTAGTGGCCGACCAATCACAGACAGACGCAAAAATGTGGCCGATATTTCCAAATTTTGATTGGAAACCCGAGACCCGGAGGAAACCTACACGAGGAATGAACAAACTCCACACAGAAAGACTCCAACTGGAATCTGGAACGTTTCCATTGGGTCACGCTGCTGCACCATAAGTCAAACGTCCGAGAAAACAGTCAAATTCTCGCCTGGCTTCATCCACTCCAACGCTTGAGGAGCAAAACGAGATTGTGGCAGGGATGGTGCTTGAACTAGATAAAGCGGCTACAGGTGGAGGACTGAGGGTTGAGCAGACGGGCATGACCATTTGTTCGGCAGGTCGGGGGGATTAAATGGTGTGAAGGCCACATGGCGTTTACCCAGCAATCAGAAAGAGGCTTAAATTGTTTGGTTCAAGAAAGGCAAAATCAGATGGCGTGACTAGAATAATAAACCCAGCTTACAGATGTTCTCCGAGTCTCGCTCTCTTCCTCCTGAGGACATCGGGGTGCTCCAGCACAAACGCTTTTCGTTCGAGGACATCGAGAACAAGGGATTGTGATTTAAGGGACGATCTGTTGAAATGAAGACGAGGAAGAGGGAACGGCTCCACATTACCATATTCATGGCCCGGTTTTAATGGTGCTTTTATTGAATTAAGCGATACGTATGCGCTCAATGCCCGAGAAGTGGATAAAGTTCATTCAGCCAAATCGTGTCCCGTTTTAATGTCGGAGAGCACGGGCCTAACTTGGCGTGCCGCGTTAATGATTCCCATTTAATCTGCCATCACCCTGAGCGATTAGCGCTTTCAAACGCCGCTTTATGACGTGCAAATGAGGCGATGGATCGTATTTCCACGTCGGGATGAATATTTATGGCGGCTAATCCAGGTAAAGGCACTGACCCTGCGAGGCCAGCCCGGGGATTCATGCGGAACTACTCACCGTTTTGCACATCCAGGACGTGGTGTTTGTCCAGCGTCCAGCTGCCCATGTTGGAAGCCTCCAGCTCGTATCCCTGCAGCGTGACCGTGCGCTTCTCCCACAGGATCACGTTCAGACAGGATTCATACTCGAAGCCCAAAGACACTGCAGCAGAGAAGAGCAGGAGCTGTGGTTACGTCCGGCCGGATGGAGCGCATTATTAGAAAAGCCACGCCGCATGGATTCGACCGCAGACTTCCATTTAAATTTGGATTTCATTTTAACCGTACATTTAAATTTGGATTTCAATTCCTAAAACGTGTTGAAAAAACTGACTGTGTGCTTCATAACATCCAAAAAAAAGAAGGAAATAGACTTATTTATTAGCATCTTTATAATCTGTGCACCATATTATCTGAAAAAACATTGTAAATGATGGCGGCTTCTACTTCACTCAAGAACGGTGTGATGCGACTTGGCTGGAGGAAAAACAGGGAAGGATGAGAAGATGCTTTTGGATAGCATTCTTTCTTTTAGATGATGCTGTGTTCTCTCTCTCCCTCTCTCCATCTCCCACCCTCTATCCTTCTTTTTCACTCTCTCTCTTGAACCCTCATCCTTCTTTCTTACTCACTCTCTCTCACGCCCTATCTTTCTCTATCTCACTTTCTCTTTCTCACCCTTCATCCTATTTTCTCACTCTCCATCTCTCTCTTGAACACTCGTCCCTCTTTCTTACTCTCTCTCACTCTCTTTCTCCCCCTTTCTCACTCTCTCTATCGAACCCTTATCCCTCTTTCTTACTCACTCTCACTCCCATCTTACTTTCTCTTTCTCACTTTTTATCCCATTTTCTCACTCTCCATCTCTCTCCCTCGAACACTCGTCCCTCTTTCTTACTCTCTCTCACTCTCTCTCTTTCTTCCCCTTTCTCACTCTCTCTATCGAAACCTCATCCCTCTTTCTTACTCACTCTCACTCCCATCTCACTTTCTCTTTCTCACTTTTTATCCCTCTTTCCCACTCTTCATCTCTCTTTTGAACCCTCGTCCCTCTATCTTACTCATTCTCTCTCCCTCTCTTTCTCTCTCTCACTTTCTCAGTCTTTATCCGTCTTTCTCACTCTCTCTCCATCTCTCTCTCGAACCCTCATTCCTCTTTCTTACTCTCTCTCCCTCCCTCTCTTTCTCTCTCTATCTCCATCTCTCTTTCTCACCCTTTATTCCTCTTTTTCACTCTCAGGGATTGCTTTTGTTCCAGAGGAGATTGCACAAAGTGTTTTATATTATAACCGCATATGCGCCACGGACAACTGATAAACCCTGATGAATGTGGAAATGAACACGCGGCCACCCATTTATTGGAAAAGTAATACTTCAGCCGGCCGCGTGATTACAAGTTCTGACTGCGTAATAAGTTCACGCGCCGCAACATTTTGCAAACAAGCGCGTGACCTTCTGAAAGCCGGTGCTTTTCTGTTTACCGCGCTTCATTTGCGCGCTAATTACACCGGCGATGAGCAGACAGCCGCGTACGGATGGATCTGAAGAGTGCAGCTGCTTATAGATTGTACGGAAGATTGTATAGAAGCAACACTGTGTCAGCTTTACAGACTGAAATAACGATTTCAACCTACTCTAGAACAAAAGTACTGCTACATTTCCTCAAATTAGCCGTCTTCTTTAGATTGCCATCTAGATTTTATTATGCACCTTTTTGCCGCTCTTAAAGTTAGACTGACATTACTCAACGTGCCAAACACGTCTAAGCTCAACTATTCACAATCTCAATTTGACTTTTTTTTTTTTTTACCTTAAAATCACATGTTAAAAATACAGAACTTTTTGGACTTCAGTTACACTAAAGTTCCATTATTTTCACAAAAAAAATCAACTGCGCACTTTATATTTGAAACCAAACAAGTATTGAAACAACTTTATGTTTTGTCTACGACTCGAACCTACAACCATCGGTTCTGCAAACGTTACTTTCTAATGATGGCGCTACAGAAAACTACCTTTACTCAATAATTTTTACTGTAAGTGTGAAAATTGACTACAGAGAGAGGATGGATGGATGGATGGATGGATGAATGAATAGACAGATAGATAGATGTGGACAGGTAGATACATAGATAGACGAATAAATATTTGAATAGAGAGGAACAAATATCAGCATGGATGGGTGGATAGATAGATAGATAGATAGATAGATAGATAGATAGATAGAGATAGATAATCGTTATTGTTATTGCACAATGATGCAACACAATGAAGGTGCATGTATGCTTGTTCAAAATACAAATATATATATATATATATATATATATATATATATATATATATATATATATAATAGATAAACGCAGGCAGTGCAGATACAATATATATTGTAAAATATATACAAGTAGTGCAAAATACAACTTATATACATATACTTGTAATAATATACACACGCAACATTCACACTAGAAAGAAAATATTTACATAGGCTTTTATGGATACTTTACAGGCTTCGTGGTGTTAAACGTGTGTGACTCTTTTCACTACTCACCAACAGCCTCAGCAAACCCGTAAACCTTCTGTCCGTAAGCGTCGGCCTTGTCCCAGGTGAAGACGTAAGAGAGTCGGGGTGAAGCCGGGAACTGCTTCTGGAACATTCGGCCCTCCACAGCCACCATGAGGTGAACCCTGGCCAGACCGAAGGGCACGTAGGAGGGCGTCATGCTGACCTTCAGCACAGGCTTGTAGGCCGAGGCGCGGGAACTCAGGTAAATCAAACTCAAATCGCTTCCAGGAATAGGTGTCTGCTCATGAAGAACCTGCGAAACACGAGCATGAGAATTCATTGTAAAAGCGATGGGGATTCTTTAAATCCAATAGAGGCATTTTTTTACGCCAGTCTTTGCATTTATAGTTATCTTGGAATAAAATGCATGGTGTCACCAGACTAGACGAGAGGAGATTCTGCATACAAATTCAAATTAAATCGAGGAGCGTCACGGTTTTGATGGGGGTCAAAGAGACGGGTAATGCAATTTGTGAAAGAAACCTTATGAATGTCACATATTAATACAAAAAAAAAAAAGCATATGTTGCATTTGCACAATACATGTAGCGGATAAGGACAGACTACTGCTCCAAGCGTTACAAATTACTGATAAAAAGTGACAAAGGACGGGGAATTATTTTTATAATGGCAAAACATATCAGGACTCAACGGTGATAATTTCTTTTAAAGCGTTGTGAGCTTATAATGTCCTCACACAGAATATAGTGGAAGCAGTTCTCAAATTAAAGTTCAGTTAAAAAGCCAACACCTAAAAAGAAGGCGCGCATATGGTTTGCAATTGTCTATTGGTTATATGCACACACTGACGTGAACACACACACGCGCACACACGCGCACACACATACACACGTCTGGGGAGCATATCACGTTCAATCTCTTATCAATTACTTTCAGAAACCTGCTTTGGAGATTTGAACCCCTGACCATATGGCCACAAGTCCAACTCTCAGACCACTAGGCCAAAACAGCCTAAATTTAGAGCAAAGAGCTAATTCATATTTTAATATAATGATCAAGTATATGTAATCTCTTTATATTTTAAGAGACTCGTACGGTTTGTTTGAGGCAGGGATGACCAGACTTTTTTTTTAAAGAGGGCCAGGTCTGATAAGGTAAAAATGTGCCAACCACTCTGCCTGACATTCTTTGAACCAAAAATAAATAAAAAAAATAACTAGTATATACATTTTTTATTGCAAATGCATACTACTTGGCACATTTGTTTTCTATTTTCAAGTCACAACATCATTTTAGAAGACCACAACAAATGAAGAAGTGGTCTGTCGTATTGTATACTGTGGTCAAAAGTGGGACGCATATAAAAGCAGTAAAGACTGAGCTCTTTCACCAGCACCTTAACACTGATTAAAAAAAAAAAAAAGAAAAGAGTCTTACTGTTATGTTGTTCTGTCTAGTAAGTTTCTCTATATAGCCTGTGTAGACATCTACTGGAGCCTATTTTAAACAAATTGCTTCACTTGCTGCTCTTTTTGTAAGTCGCTTTGGATAAAAGCATCTGCCAAATGACTGTAAAGTAAAGTAAAGTATTGATCTCATAACAGCGGCTGCGGGCCCGTAACTGGCCCCCGGGCCGGAGATTGAACACGCCTGGCTGAGGCTAATGAGAGTCACCTGTGTCTCGGGGATGATGGGACTGGCCTCGGCGCTGGAGCGGTAGAAGGTGGAGAGCGGTGATGCTGTGATACGTGGCGAGGGTCTCTCCAGGCCACTGAACTCGCAGGCGGGCGTGTCTCGCTCCTCTTTCCTCATCACCAGTGTGTCCATCACGTGAAAGACCCGCCACGACAGCCAGACCGTGCGATGCATCGCCGCGTACGGATCCCGCACGAAGTTTAGCGTCAGGGCCGCGCCGCCGTTCACCAGCAAGTCAAACCTGGCACAAGATGAGAAACGTGTTAGGAAGTTGACTTTATATTAAATAATAAGGTGCCACACTTTTAATTCATTCAGAAAAAACGTTAACAATAGAGATGAAGCTGCTGCATTTATTGCAAAATGATACATTGAAAAATAGGATGTTCTCTCAATAATTTAAAGATAATACGAGAAAACACACACACATATATACATGTATATACACTCTGTACACAGAGTATACAGTAAATACATAAATAAGATTTAACAAATATACTATATACACTGTATGATTCATATATATATTATTGTAAATACAGACAAAGTGAGTGAGCTGTGGCAAGCCAAATTGACATTTAAAACTAAATGAGTTTTGACTAGTAACTAGTTACTATTACTAGTAGTGTGGAAAAACAGAAGTTACAAAAATGTTATAGATTTGTGTAAAATGACTGAAATGTATGTGTTCTGATTGTTTGTGTATATGTGTGTGTTACTGTACACCATTTTTTGAGATATTGTAAGGGAGTTTAGTAAAGTTTAGTTCTGCTTCATTTGTAAGAAAAAAATAACCCATTAGTTAGTAGACCTTAATTGATGGTGCGAGTCCATGCTCCAAGAAATACGGTAATGCCGCAAACATATTTGTCTTGATTGCAATTTTTTTTTTCCCTCTGCAGTAAACAACACTTTTTATGTTGTCGTTTTTTTTTTTTTTTTTTTGCATTTTCAACCTAGTCTATTAAACACAGAAGCTCAGGAGAGCAGAGGTCACGTGAAGGTTAACCGTGACTCACAATTACCTGTTATTACACCGAGGAGCACACACACACACGCTGCAAATTACACGCTTTGTTAGCTTCATCCCGGCACTTAGCCTTCCACTTCCCAAAGCTGATGCCTTCACACCAGCCACATCGCAGTTTAAAAGAGTTTATTAAGGCAACTTCCTACTTTTGGGCAATTTGAGACTAAGGTAGAATGTTTTGATCAGCGGTGGGTAAGTTACGTTAAAAAAGTTACTAATCACCTCCTAATTACTAGTCACTTTACACGTTTTACAAGAAAATACTTTTCTAATTACTGTGTCTAAAACGTAACTTAGTTACTCAAAAATAAATATACATTAAACTCCCAATCAAATAAATCATTTAACCAGTAAAACACATTTAATCTTTCTGAATTACGTTCTATGATAAATAATAGAATAGAATAGAAATGTTATTAGTAGGAAATGTAACCTTCTTTACCTAAATATCAGAAAAGCCAAACTATGTTCCACAACAATTAATGCGTCCAAAAGACAGAGAATCTACAGGAGGCAGCGTCTCTACTACTATGTCGCCTGCAATAATGTTTTAAAGCTTCAGATCTTCAGACACTTTCTGCGCTGAAGTAAAATCTAAAGTAGTTGCTCAGCAGGAGCTGCCGTGTCACGGGCTTCAGTAGATACTCGCACTATTAACAGCGTCCGGCAGTGTTTTCTCTGCAGTGTAATGTTCCTTTCTGCTGGTTTCAGAAATGTGAATAGATGTGATTATTGCCATTTTGTGAAACGGCCACTAGCTGTTTGGCCGAGTCCGACGTCTCCGCTGTAAATACAACTGTCGCAAAAGTCTCGCGCATTAACGATTTTAAAATGACAAACTAAACTTTTACCACAAGGTGACACAATCATCTAACTGTATTTAACATACCTAAAAATAAACAGTAACTTGTTACGCTAATTTTTCAGTGAAAAAGTGTTTTAAATACTTTGTAATTCGTTACTATATAATTACTGTTGGGTGTACAGTAATTACAGTAATTTTACATTTACTAAAGTAACTAAAAGTAACTACTAATCACTTTACATTTTTGTAATTACATTACTTTTCTAATGACTAATTCATAGGATTTCAAGATTCAAAAAACTTCAGAAAAGTTCACATTATTACTGGATAAGTAACTTAGCTAATTCCTGCAAGCCTTCAAAGAATAAATAATTTAAAAACATAACAGTAAAACATAAAACAGCTGAGCCTTTTAGCTTTCTGAAGCATCTTTATTACATTCTATAAAGCATTCTTTAATAATTAAAGTTATCCGTTGGAAACGTAACCTTTCAGGTAAGAAACAAAATCCCTGAAAATGTATTCAGCAGCAATAAATGCGCCTAAAACACCGAGAACCTGAAGGACGCAATCGTTCATTAAGCTTCAGACACTTTCTGCAGATAAACTACTACCATAAGAAGATAAATTAATCAAAGGAAATAGCATTATTCAGCGAGTTTAATTATTTTATGTACGTTACAGTAAGTAACTGTAATAAAATTACCTAAAAACTAACAGTAATCCGTTACTTTGTTGTTTCAGTGAAAAAGTAATTTAATTACAGTAATGCCTTTGTAACACTTTACACCTGACACTGGTTTTATCGAGAGTGGTGGCATTGTGAATGATTTCACAATATAACCCAAGTTGTAATTGTAAGTAACTGTAACTGTAAGTAACTGTAATTAAATTATCTAAAAATGAACAGGTAGTTTACAGGTAACAGGTAAAGTAACAGGTAATCCATTACTTAAATTTTTCAGTGAAAAAGTAATTTAATTTCAGTAATGCGTTACTTTGTAACACTGCACTCAACTCTGGTTTTAATGAGAGTGGCATTGTGGATTCTTTTACAATGTAACACAAGTATATTATGAGTAACTGTAATTTAAGTACCTAAAAATGATCAGTAGTCCGTTACTTTACTGTTTCAGTGAAAAAGTAATTTGTTGGGTGTAAAATGCGTCACCCAACACTGGTTTTAATGAGAGTGGCACTGTGAATTATTTTACAGTGTAGCATAAGTATATTGTGAGTAACTGTAATTAAAGTACCTAAAAATGAACAGTACTGTAATTGGTTACTTACATTTTTCAGTGAAAGAGTAATTTGTTGGGCGTAAAATGAGTCACCCAACAGTGGTTTTAATGAGAGTGGCACTGTGAGGGTTTGTGAAGGGAAGGCTTCTCTTTGACTCCTCTACCCAGAAGGTGACTTTACACACACGGCAGCGCACAACACACACATCACTGCTCTGCCGCCGCCGCCGCCGAGTCCCAATTCCCTCTAACTGCTCTTGTCCATTTTTCAATCTGGGCATTGCCGGGCCACGGTTCCAGACCATCAGCCTTTGAAGATGTGTCTCTGCCTCCTTCTCCCCTCGGACACGCTCTGTAACCAAGCGTGGACATGATCTGAGGCCGGGACCCTCCTTCACCAGCCACCAGGAAATGAAAGTCCATCCTCGACAGCCACATCCCTTATGTTGGAGAGGTTTAGCTTCCCGTTGGGGTTTTATTTATTCCTTGGTTTCTTTACTTTGTTGCTCCATGTCGATCCACCAAGAAAACAAAAATGTCACGGTGGTCTCGGGGAGAGAAACGCACCAGATCAAAGGCTCTGATGTGCACATTCTCCAACGCTTTAACGACTCATCTGAGTGATTCCTCGTATTGTTAGATAAGGACGGAAACACAGCGTTTAAACAGAAGGTCAATCAGATAATCCAACATCTCGATAACACGCCGAGTGATTGGCGAAACTGAAAATAAGCGAGTGTATCGGAGTCGTTTAGTTTAAAAACATGGTCCCCAACCTCCGGTCAAGGAAAATGTATATTAATATTTGTATTAAATATGCATTTTTTTTTTATATTATATTCGTTTTTTATTAATATTATTATTTTCGTCCACCTACACTTTTGTGTTAGGCAGCACTTTGACCAGTAAGGCTCCACTTTTCTCTCAACGTAAAGTTCAATAAGCATCACGTTTTAGCGATTACTTTGTCTAAATTAAGTATTTAAGTATATACGCAAACGTGTCATAGTAGAAATGCTTTATTACAAACCAGTAAAGAGTAAAGTTACTCAGCGCATTACACCTTGCTGACACACTGGGCGATGAAACGAAAAACGAGTTGTCAGCTTGACTGACCGCAGTCAACAGCCCGGAATATTCTCACATCGCACATTGTTTTCTACTGTTTCTTGTCAATATTAATGGTTCTAATGTTTCTTGTGATGCCGCGTGACATGCACACGCAAATAATAAAATCTAACCGAAGAAGAGATGCTTCTGATTTTCGATTCTAAGCTGTAGAACTTTCTTTGTTTACAGTATAAACAAGGAAAGTCTAATTTTAAAATGATGATTTTTTTTATATATAACCCCCCTCCTCCTCCTTTAAATTCCATAAAGTAGGAATTGTACCATAGTTACAAATGTTAAATCACTTTATAATCATCTTTTGGTATAACTGATTTTTATTTTGAATGTATGTTTAACCTATTATGTTCGTATAATGTTTGTGGGTCAATTTGACCTGGGGGCCTTTTATTATGTATATAAGTGTGTGTGTGTGTGTGTGTGTGTGTGTGTGTGTGTGTATAATATATATTATATATATATATATATATATATATTACACTAACTAAGACAAGCAGGAAATTATTTTAAATATTTATTTCTTTTTTTTTTTACTTTTAAAAACGGTCAATTGTACCCGAACAAAGTTTTTGCAATATAACATGTAGCATATCATTATATTTTTATATGACTATTACACCAAACAAGCCAAGCAGTACAAGTCTCAAATAATTTTTTTAAGTATTTTAAACACATTTTTAGACTTTGAAAACAAGTAAATTTGACCCGAACATAATAGGAGGGTTAAATACAAACTCATACTATTATATGTTAAATACTACACTAAATATTCAAATCTGAACCCCGCCTGGGGCCGCGGTAAAATGATCAAACACTGACTGGTCCACGACGACAAAAAGGTTTGGGACGAGTGCTTTAGAATATAAAGCTGGTCATCGTTCCATAAGTTTTGGTGGTGTTGCGTGTGTGAGCACAAGGGAATAATAAAACAGCATCTGTCTGTGTGTTGACGTGAAGTCGTGAGAAGTGCACTGGAATTTCAATACGACTATGCAAAACGCTTTTCAACATCTTTCTTAAGGAGCCGCATTAGCATAATTGCGTGTAGGAGTGTGCGCGGGGTGCCAATGCGGCGGGTTTGGTGCGTACGTACATGCCGTCCTGTCGGGTGATGGTGTAGCCCAGATGAGGGAAGTGCAGGAGTGACACGTTCACCCCGATCAGAGGAGTGCCATCACTCGTCACCACCTGCCCCCGCACCACTGATGCCACCCTGATCAAAACACACCGTCATTCAGCTTAACAAACACACACGAGGACAGAAAGGTGGATGATGGGTTCACGAGAACGGGATGGCAGATATATAGAGGGAGGGATGGATGTATACAGATAGATGAATAGACAGATAGATAGATCTATAGGCATATAGATAGATAGATCGACAAAGAAGCAGAAAATAATAGATAGATAGATCAACAAAGAAGCAGACAAGAATAGATAGACAGATAGATATATAGGCATATAGATAGATAGATAGATAGATAGATAGATAGATAGATAGATAGATAGATAGATAGATAGATAGATAGATAGATAGATAGATCAACAAAGAAGCAGACAAGAATAGATAGATAGACAGACATTTTTTGTCTTAGTATTGCCTTTTGTCTTAGTATATCCTTATGACAAAACCATTTTTACGTCTCCTTATGTCTTAGCATAGCTTATGAGAATTTCTTTTAAGACTTACTTTAGCCTTATGACAAAATTATTTTTATGTCTTAGTGTTGCCTTATGACAAAACTGTTTTATGTCTTAGTATAGCTGTATGACAATTATTTTAACGTCTTAGTATAGCATTATGACCAAATGTTTTCATGTCTTAGTATTGCCTTATGACAATTTTATTTGTCATAGAGCCTTGTGTCTTAGTATTGCGTGTAGTGTGACAAAATGTTTTTATGTCTTAGTATTGCTTTATGTTTTAGTATATATGACAATTTTTTTTGTCTTAGTATTGCTTTATGTCTTAGTATAGCTTTATGACAAATAGTTTTATGTCAGTATTGCCTTATGTAATAATTAATAATAATAATAATAATAATAATAATAATACTAAGAGTATTTGTAGGGCGCTTTTCACAGTTTTAACTGTCTCAAAGCGCTCATATGTCTTGTAAATCCTTATTTAATAAAAAGTTATAAAAAGTTATAAAAAGTTAAAAAGGATAGATAGAATAGATAGTAGATAGATAGAAGTAGATAGATAGATAGATAGATAGATGATTTTTTTAAATCTTAGTATAGAATTATGACAAAACTGTTTCATGTCTTAGTACAGTCTTAAGAGAATTTTTTAATGGATTAGTATTGCCGTATGTCTTAGTAAAGGCTTATGACATAATTAAAAGAACATTTACCATGCAAGTGCAAATGAAACGTGTTACATATAAAAAGAGCAACGAGTTGATCAAAGTGCCATTATAAATAAAGTGCTTTTTTTTTTTTTTTTCTTTATAAAGTACGTCCAGGCCATTATATCGTCGACCCCAGAAAAAGCACTATGAACTCGGCAGAACTGCACCAGATCAAACGGCATCCCGATTACTCGCATAGCCAGAAGGAATCTCCATGCGTGCGCATCTTAACGCCATATCAGGAATAAATAAAAGATGAAAAAGAGAAGTTATCAGAGCAATGTCTCTCAGCAGGACGCTGGCTTTCACATCACTTAGACAATCATCAAACCCCTCTGGTCTCTTAAAACAACTCAACTCGCCGTGTTTACGACGCGATAAAATCTTTTAATATCTGATTATATGGTTTAAATGTATTTGCGATGAACGGCGTCATAAAAGAAGAAGTTTATAAGCCCCGCGGCGTGGCTCTTTAACGCTCCTCTCGGGGTCTTGGTTTAATCCCAACCTGCTGTTGAAGCTGTTGTCCGCAGGAAGCGTGTGTGTTCCACCCGGAGACACCAGGAAGCTGACGCGCTGGTAGAAGCTCCGAGCGTCTGGTGTGGTGGAGCTGGTGTGCTGGACGGAGCTGGGGTCCGCAGAGCCACGGCAGTACGTCTGACCCTGACAGCTGCTGTGAGTACAACAGTCTGGGTCCATGCAGTCCACCAAGCCGTCTACAACACACACAACAGCTTGAGTAGAGCCCACTCGACACAACCACTGAGTTAGAAACTGAAAGACAGACAGACAGCTAGAGAGAGACACACACACACAGAATTAGACGTAAAAAGACAAACAGACGCAGACAGACAGGTAGAGAGACACACACGCAGAGTTAGACGTAAAAACACAAAGAGAAGCAGACAGACAAACATGTAGAGAGATACACTGACAAAGAAAGACACAGACAGACAGAAGACAGACAGGTAGAGAGATGTCTAGACAGAGTTAAACACAAAAAGACAGACAGGTAGAGAGATACATCGACAGAGTTAGACGTAAAAAGACAAACAGGTAGAGAGATGCATAGACAGACAGACAGACAGGTTTAGAGATACATCGACAGAGTTAGACGTAAAAAGACAAACAGACAGCAGACAGACAGGTTGAGAGATTTATAGACAGAGATTGACACAAAAAGACAGGTAGAGAGATGCATAGACAGAGTTAGACGCAAAAAGACAGACAGACAGACAGACATGTAGAGAAAAACAACGACAGAGTTAGACACAAAAGACAGACAGGTAGAGAGATACACCGACAGAGTTAGACGTAAAAAGACAAACAGAAGCAGACAGACGGGTAGAGAGAGAAAGACACAAACAGACAGAAGACAGACAGGTTGAGAGATACAGAGTTAGACATTAAAGACAGACAGACAGGTAGAGATACTCCGTCAGAGTTACTCTTCACACTTCCTCACCGCCCTCGTTGTCCTTGGCGTCTGAGCAGAGGGTTTCCATGGCGACGTCACAGCCCACCCCTCTCCATCCCGACTGACAGAGGCAGTGCCATCCGTTCTGGTCCAGGATGCACCTGCCGTTGTTGTTGCACAGCCCCGGGCAACTATCTGCCGGGAGAAACCGCTCATCAATACCGGCCAATCAGACGCCCAGGGGGAGGAGAGCAAACTTCCAGAAACATACAGGGGGGAAATATGGCGGATGTGTTGTACGCAGTCACACGTAGAGAACGCGACAGTTTAGAGACACCGCACAGGACTCAGGGACGACTGGAACTTCACATGAAACCGTTGGACAAAATGTGTTTTTCACTGCATCCCAATGAAATTTGAATCTCCTGACAGTGTGTTTTTCAATTCAGAGAGAGAGAGGGCAAGAGAAAGAGTGTGTGTGTGAGAGAGAGAGAGAGAGAGAGAGAGAGACAGAAAGAGAGACAGAGATGAGTGAGAGAAAAAGTGTGTGAGAGAGAGAAAAGGAGAGAGCGAGAGAGAAAGAGTGTGAGAGAGAGAGAGAGAGAGAGAGAGAGATAAGACAGTAAGTAGTGTGAGAGAGGGAGAGACAGAAAGTGAGTGAAAGTGTGTGAGAGAGAGACAGAAAGAGAGTGAGAGAAAGAGTGAGTGAGAGAAAGAGTGTGTGAGAGAGACAGAGAGAGTGAAAGAAAGTGTTTGAGAGAGAGACAGTCACACCACACACACACACACACACAGATAGACGCAAGTTGGTAGACAGGTAGATAGATATACAGGAAGAGAGATATACATAACAAGATAGACAGAGAGAAGTAGACAGACAGGAAAACAATACAAAGGCAGGTGAGCATAAAAAGACAAGACAGGTAGAGAGACATACAAACAGAGTTAGACATAAGAAGACAAACAGACAGACAGACACAAAAGCAAACAGACAGGTACATTAATATAGACAGAGTTAGACAAAAAGAAAAGTCAGACAGACACACAGCCAACACAGAAGCAAACAGACATGCAGACAGGTAGAGGAAAAACAGAAGGCAGACAGACAGGTAAAGAGATATGTAGCCAGAGTTAGACGAAAATACAGACAGACTACAGAGATAGGGCAAAAAAAAGTCAGAAAGACAGACACAAGCAAACAGACATGCAGACAGGTAGAGGACACACATAAAGCAGACAGACAGGTAAAGTGATATTCAGACAGAGTTAGACATAAAACGACAGACAACAGAGTTAGACACAAAAAGACAAACAGACACAGAAGCAGACAGACAGGTAGGTTGAGCCATACAAAGACAAAGTATGAAATAAAAAAAACAGAGTGAGACGCCAAACAGAAAGACACAAAAAAACAGACAGGAAGAGGACATAAAGAAAGAGTTAGGCATTAAAAGACAGAAAGACACAGAAGCAGACAGACAGGTAGAGAGATACACAGACCGAGTTAGAGATGAGAAGCCAAACAGAAAGACACAAAAAAACAGACAGGAAGATGACATAAAGAATGAGTTAGGCACACAAAGACAGACAGACAGGTAGAGAGATACATAGACAGAGTTAGACATGAGAAGCCAAACAGAAAGACACAAACAAACAGACAGGAAGAGGACATGCAGAAAGAGTTGCACAGAAAGACAGACACAGAAGCAGACAGACAGATTAAGAGATGTGTAGGTTATACGGAGTTAGACAGGTAGATACAGACAGGATAAACAGACAAGTAGAGAGATACATAGACAGAATTAGACATAAATAAAGAGACAGGTAGAGAGATACACAGACAGAAAGAGGAATATAAAGACAGAGAAGCAGGAAACTCCGTCAGAGCTCCAGGAATCGACAGCAAACAATCCATTGGCTGGATTGTGGATTACTGCTGTTCAGAATCCTCACAACTGGACTTCACTTAGAAGACAAAGTCCTGGACAGATGTGAAGCGTCGTCCATGTGAACCAGCACCAGCTCACCCGCTCCTCTGTGAGGTCACAGGAAGTGCAGCGTCCATACTGACAGTGAGATGCACAACAATAGGGGGATTCGGGGGGTGGACGAGTAAAATGTGCACGGACAGACTGATGCTGTGTGTGTGTGTGTGTGTGTGTGTGTGTGTGTGTGTCTACGGTCACATTTTATACAACGGCGACCTGAAACTGAAGACACGAGGGGAGACATTAATACACGGTACATAGACATAATGAAAGTCATGCTTGAGAGACAGAGGGGGTCCGAGGGTCCGCATGCTCTCTTCAGGGCAGCATGACCTTTACCTCTGTATCCTATCCAGTCTGCTATCACGGGGGGGGGAGAGAATCAGACACGAGGGCAGTGGTTTAGCGTGACCTCGCGGCTGTAAATATCACATTTCACCACATTTGCATTGTGTTGCTCGATTAGGCCGCCGCGCTATTGACGTTCTCGATTCGTTTCTGCAGATCTTGTTTCGATTCGCTACGACTCTGCCTTCGGTGAGAATTTAATTACACGTGGAGTTCAGGACTGCGATGATTTAAAAAAAAAANAAAAAAAAAAAAAAAAAAAAAGAGCAAAACTAAAAAAAAATTTGAATAAAACGGAAAGCGTTTATTCGGCGCTAGTAGAAGGCACGCGGGAAAGATGAAAGGAGCACCGTACCTTTTATTTTACTGTCCAGAAAGTGAGCTGGAGTGATGAGGCATGTGAAAGAGAAGAAAGTCAACGCTTAGCAAACATTTCATTTACTCACAATTAACACACGAGCCAAACTAAAAACAAACAAAAACTAAAAAAATGACCAATGGAATGACTGCACCTTTGTTTTTTAGATTTAAAATACTATTGTTCCATTTGTCTGTCAACGTGTCTGTCTATCCATCTGTCTAGATATCTTTCCACTTCTATCTCTTTCTCATTCTGTCAATTCATCCAAATTTCTGACTTGCATCTATATGCCTGCCTGCTATCCATTTATCTATCTATCTATCTATCTATCTATCTATCTATCTATCTATCTATCTATCTATCTATCTATCTATCTATCTATCTATCTATCTATCTATCTATCTATCTACCTACCTACCTACCTACCTACCTACCTGCATACCAACCTGTCTGTCTGTGTAATTATCTATCCTTCAATCTATCTATTCATAAATGTATGCCTCACTATATGTCTATCCATCCATCCTTCCTTCTAACTACATGGATTTATCTATCTAATTATCTATCCTTCAACCTATACACCCATCTATCTATCCATCCATTTCTTTGTGCTTCAATATCTCTCCATCCTTTACTTTACTTTACAGTCATTTGGCAGACACTTTTATCCAAAGCGACATCCATTCATCTATCTAGCTGCATGTCAGCTGTTTATATTCTATCTATTCTGTCTGTCAATCTATTCTATCTGTCAGCATGTATATCTCTCTATCTCTATCAATCTGCTTGTGTGTCCATCTCTCCATTTATCTGTCTCTATCACCTTATTACGTCTATTATGTCTATCTCTCTGTCTGCCTGTCTGTCTGTCTACCCATCCGTCTCAAACTTCAGAAAGCACTTTCCCAGTAAGTGGCAGATCGTGTTTGTTGTCTTTTCGACTATGAAAAGCAGCCTTTTAAAATTCAAGGTTTCCCTTCGTCTCTTCCACCACAACAAAAGCCTGAAACGAAGCACGTCGGCAGAGCAATTCCACGAAATACACAGCGCCTGAAAAGTGAGCGACTCACCTATATTGCAATTCTCGCCCGTCCAGCCCTGGTGACACTCGCACTTCCCCTTCTGACAGGCGCCGTGCTCGCCACAGTGGGCGGGGCAGTCCTCCTGCTCGCACCCCGCCCCCGTCCAGCCGTCCGCGCAGCGACACGCCCCCGCCACACACACGCCGTGCGGACTGCAGTCTGTAGCGCACAACTCTGAGAAACACAAAAGCTGCATTAAATAAAAAATACAACAAAATAAAAATCGAAAGCATTATTATTAATACACTTCACAATCACATCACGCTTCCTGTTAATCAATAATACTATTGAAAATGAAATGGTCCTGCTTCAGAAATGGTTTGATGTAAATAGGCTGTCATTAAATGTATCGAAAACTAAGTTTATGTTGTTTAGAAACAAAAAAAGTATGTCAGGTAGAGTTATTTTTCAAAAACATTGAAAGAGTTTCGGAATTTTGAAATTTTGGGTGTCATCATCTTAAAATGGAAAGGGCACATTAATTGTATTAAAAAGAACATTTGTAGAAATCTGGGCATTCTAGGCAAAGTAAAACATCTGTTAAGTTATGAGGCAATGAGAGTTTTATATTGTTCATTGATTTTGCCACACCTTTTGTATGGTTTGGAAATATGGGGAAATTCTTACTTCTTAAATAATCTTAAATACCTAAAGACTTCTTAAATTCTTAAAGACTAATTTAATGCCTTTAATTATTTTACAAAAACGAGCATTGAGAATAATGCATAAAACCTTCCAAAGAGAGTCCACTTCCGCACTATTTTTGCAATCAGGATTACTTACGTTGAATAGTTTGGTAGTTTTGCAAACATTGCTAATTTTGTACAAAGCAAGACACCGCTTGTGGTTTGCAAAATTGTATTTAAATCAAATGCATAGTAGAAGGTAAAATGATTTTAAGTTACTGTATGCAAAAACAACGCTGAAACAAAAGTGTATTTCATATATCGGTGTACAGTATTGGAATTGTTTGGAAGATGACCTCAAAAAATGTCCTAGTATCACGACATTCAAGTGTCGTTCTAAGCGGAAAATGATGCAACTGTATGGAACATGATTTAAATTGTGTTTGGTTTTGTTAGTATAGAAATTGCCATCTGTGGTTGTTATTTATGTTAGTTGTGACAAGAACGGGTTAGTAGTAAATAAGACATGATCTTCTTCCTACCATTCCATTACCACTAAAAAAAAAAGAACTAATAGAAATAAAATGAAATGAACGTTCTTCAGAACTGTGCCATCAGGTGTTAAAAGTTCAAGTTCAGTGTCTTTGTGGTCGCGCTTTTCACAGTTACAACTGTCTCAAAGCGCATAGTAGTGTGTGCGAGAATACTGAGAAAATGACCAGCCCAGAGGTTATGATCTGGTCTTCTTTTGTGGAGCATGTTATTTAGAAAAGTGTGTGAGTGTGAATGTGTGTGTGTCCTGCTTTGTGATTGGTCGGCCACTAATCCAGGGCGTCTCGCGGCTTCAGGCTCAGACTTGCTGGGATTGGCTCCAGCTCCTTGAGACCCAGAAATGGCAAAGCATTTGAGATGAAATGGATGAGTGGAATAATTTTACGAGATGGATGGATGGATAGACAGACAAATTATAGATAGATAGAACCTTTCACCCTAAAGACAATAATCAAAAATGTAATATTTCCTTTGTGAATAGACACGTATGTCATTGGTCTTTGGCCGGAGGAGTGTTGTATTTAGTGACGCCGCTCTGAGCTCGAGGTTCGCAGCTATTGGCTCCTCTATTTAAGCATGCCAAAAATAGATTTGCGAGATGAACATTATTTCAATTTTGTGACAGACAAGGCCAAGAAAGTGGTGAAATGCAATAGAATTATCGACATCAAAACATAGCACTAGAAATGTAAACAATGCCATCCGACCACTCGACAAAGAAAACAGCAATGGCAATGCCAGTGTCCACTGCCCTTTATGGCCAGAAAGCATGACAGTATTGTGTGATAAGTCATACAAAATGAATAAAGCGGCACTGAAGTTTACACAGTCCTGTTTCTAATATGAATATACCCAAGTTATTCACAGATATCGCCAAAAAAATCGTTTTATATAGTCTTTTAACACTTTGCCAATTATAAACTACAGTATAGTTGTAATCGTAGCTTGGATGGGTCATTAGGCAACTTGGGCTGCCCACTGCTCCGGGTTATTGTGTGTATGTGCACTTCACTTGGATGGGTAAAAAAAAAAGAGTAGAGCAACAATTACAATATGGTTCGGCATATTGACAATCTCACTCACTTTACTTTACATGACACCACCTTCTACTGGATGTCAAATAAAATAATAGTAATAGAAAATAATAAAATAAAAAGTAAAGGGTACATTTTGCTATTTTAGGACGTCAACTTCTACTTGTGCGGTTATTTTGGTGAAAGTAACATTACAATTCTGAGACAGTAATACTGTAATGTAACGGGTTAATTTTGACATACAGTAACAAGTAATGTGTAATGTACAGTATTACAATTTCGAAGTAACACTGGTTATGATTACCTCGGTTAGAATAGAAACAGAATAGGCACATCACACACACACACACACACATGGTGGAATGACTGACGGCCTCTTTGACACTGTAATTCTGGCTGATGAATGGCGTGTGAACATGGAGGGCGGTAAATGAGCAGTAATCCTGATGGTGTTGTGTTGGAGTTGTGAAGCGGGGACTGCTGGTGTTCCTCCATTAACACACAGACTTCAGCTCGTTCAAGGGCAAACGGCTCGTTCGCCCAATCAGATTGAGGAGCGCGTCTCTCTTATTATGCGCTGCTTAAATACTGTACGATAGGAACGTCCTTCTCGACACTTTCTGTACTAACCTGGCATAAAATCTATATATAGGATTGAACATGCCGTTAGGAATCAAGCCGATAAACGGCGGTGTGGTGAACTCTGAGAGACAGACGGCTTGAGTAGTCAAGTGCTGTCATTTCTGAATCTATAGTAAGTTATTATTTTTATGGAATCTACTAGTCTTAATGGTGTGTTTATGGCGTAGTGGGACGCTCTGTTGCTTTACTGAAAGGAGGATTGGTCTGAAGTTTGATCGAGGCCTTTCTGTGTAAAATCTTAGGGTATGTACAACTCCTGATAAGTGCATGGTCTGGGGACCGAACACAAACTTGCACTTACACAATGCTAAATATGTGATATCGTTATAATAGATAGATCGTTATGTTTTTTTCTATGATACCTTCATTAAATAAGCCAAGCAGGAGAAGTTTCAGAGTGAAAAAAGTATTCAATAATACAATTACATTTTATAAATACTTTTCAAAAATAAATCAAATTTCAATCTGACATATCAAAGACTCTTTTCAAAGTAACCGTCCAGTATTCAGTCCAGAAGTCAAACATGTGGCCTTCCAATTCAACTCTTCATCAGGCAACAACTGCCTTTGCTAATTGTCAGTGGGTGTTTTGAGTTTATCTTGTGAATTCCTGACTCTAACAGCACGCCCAGCTAGTAATTACCGCATTATAAAGAGACGTTGAATACGTACAGTAGTGAGAACCATTCCGAAGAGACATCACATATGATCAATAGCAGAGAAGCGAAGGTGCTGTAACAGCCTCATTACCCGGTTTACTTTTCTAAATCCACTTTATCTCCACCTTAAAATTTCCCAGCGGGCTCCAAAGCGATGCTCCGAAGGAATTTACATGCATCGCTGTAGAAGCCGATTTGGACGTCTCTTTTCAGCCAGACACTTTCCTGGATGTTTTACAGCTTCCGAGAGGTCAAGATGCTCAGCGCGTCAAACCCGAAAATTACATCTGCATGCATCAGACAGCTTCTTCAGAGGCTTTTACATTTCCCGTAGAAAAATCACAAACCTGCCAGTTTATGCCAGCTTCAGTATAGAACTGGAGACTTGAAGACAAGCTGTGACCAGATGTACCGAGTAGATTGAACCGAGATTGATCATATATAGGGGTGGGTGGTAAACCTGCATTAACAGGTTAAAAAACCGATTTTGAGTTGTGCCACGATATGGATTTTGCAATATTGTGGATACCTTCATGACACATTCATAAATTAAATTTTTATACATGTATATTAACACTTTAATACAGTATAACACGTTTAATGACGACACGGAGATGAAAATCAAACGTAGAAAACTTCAAAAAGGCTGAATTAATAGATCACACCCTCCGATGTTTGTGTACTGTGTCTTTAAGAGCTGCTCTACTGAGAAAGCTACAGTTTCTGCTTGTGTGTTTTTTTTTTAATCAATGTCGTTTGTAAACGTTTGTTTCACACGACGTTCGGGTTCAGACTCACGCTACGTCGCACGAGTGACAGGGAGAGAAAGAAAGACAGAAAGCGTGACAACGTAAAATCTCTCTTTCTGTCACTGTCTGTCTCTTTGTATCTCTCTCATTTTTCTCGAACGTCTGGGTACTTCGTTTAAAAGACATACGTTATTAAAAATATCTGAACACTGGAAAATACTGTGATGTGAATTTTCAATCTTATATAAAGAATGTTATTTATAACTAGGACAATACTGCAGTAAACAGTCGGGAGCAACGGACGTGACTTTTATTTAGAAAATGAAATGATCTCGAGGGATCGTAACACTAGCGCAAAGACCGGCTCAGTACGAAACTCAGAAACGCTAAAAAACAAAACAGCCACTGACTACAACTAGAACTAGTTACAGCTGAACAAGACTTGGGGAAACCTGGAAATTGAGAATCCATAAAGTCATGACTAAATGCTCCCAAAATGATCCCAAATACAGGAACAAATTTAAATATAGCACAACACAGATGAAACAGAATAATTAAGTTAGTTATTCAAATTAAAACACAACACCAAATGGCAAAACATAAACGTGACGAGATGGTTTGGAAACCTGCCAGCATAAAAGTCCCAAGAAGGCCGGGACTCCAAACCCTGACAGTAAACTAGATCAAATCAAAACTAGACTAAAACAATTCAGCTGATTCTGATTAACTTGGACAGTTGCTAACGAACCGAAAAAAATCCAATTACTTAATAACCATGATATTAGTTTTTTTTTGTTATAGGAACAAAGAATTTGAGTCCACGTCTTTCAGTGGCTTCGTGTGTCTTGCCAGATCAAAAATGTGGTCACAAAATTATGAAGAATATGTGTCCATCATCAATGAGGTTCAATCATCAATGCTACAATGAAAATGAATTTTGCAGTTATAACAACTGAATTGGTTCTTGGATTGCAACGAAAGCCGTTCAATCATGGCTTTAGACAACCTTTTTATAATTTATACATGACTTATCTATACATTTATATTCCAATGAACAAAATGTATCCACTACTGCTTGGTTTCATTGGAGTGTATTTTGAGCAAAATATAGATCATAATGACATTTTTTAACCTCATGAGTCCTGTTGGCCTCATGAGTCCTGTTTTATTTTCACACTTATTGCGCTCCTAAAATTAAAAAAAGAATACAATTTCACAGCTCGGGTCTCTAGAGGTTAAGTAAAGTGTGTGTAATCTGCAGTGAGTCATGTCTCTTAATTGAACCAAGTGGATATTAGGGTTAGGGTGACCAAAATGATCCCGTCTCCATTTGACTGGTTCACCAGAATCGACTGTATTTGGAAAAAGCCACACGAATCATATAAACCTGCCTAAATCCACATAACAAGTGACACTTAGACCAGACTTGGCCTTTTCCACCTTCAATTTAACTAATCATTACCATGTTCTGGGAAGCATCACTTCACCGGCTCCCAAAAAGCAGAAAGCAACGCTCCTCGGGGCAATTTAGATTTTGTGAGGCTGTTCTGTGGCCAATTTATCACAGTGGGGAAAGTATACCACTGCGTTTCTTAAAGTTCTCCACAGCCGCCTTAGGCAACCTTTCAGGCAAGTATAAAACTAGTTTCAGATTGAGTCCTTTCTCTGGCACACAAACTTTCCTCACAAACACCTCACGCCTCGGAAATATAATGCAATACCGAAGCTGAGAGAAAAGCGGGTAGTTTAGCGTCTGATCACCAGAGTCCTTGTTGTTCCGCAAAAGGTTTGTTTTTTACTTCATCTGCAGGACCTTGAAAGGTCTGATTAGACGGCGATGGCTCTCCGGAATATTAAATTGCTCTAAAAGAGCAAAGAGATGGTTGATTTGCTCAACCTTTTTTTTTTTTTTATATATATAAGGCGCCTTCTTTTTTTTCCACAGCAGTCGATGTAATCAATTTTTCATTTACGGCAAGGTGTTTATCTGTTTTTAGCACTTCCAGGTTCCAGCGGGAGGTGGGTCGATCCAAGCCACACACCCGTTAATTAAAGTTTATTTAATTGAGGTGGAACAGTTGAGGTAATGAAGAGACAAAAACCCCGACTGTGCGAGCAAGTGGACTCCCACGGCTCTGGAGACCAGAACGCCAGCTACTTGAAGCTCACAAACACTTTAACCATGAAAGTCCTCGTGAAAAAGAACAGTCTGTTGCTAAGTGGCTTTGTTCCTAAATACTTTATTATCCGGTAAAAGCCAAGTGATTAAAATCAGGGCCTTTTTTCAAACATTTAATGGCACGATTCTTTTTTCTGATCAAATTGCACCCGAGATCTTTGTGCTGAGAAGAACAGCGAGGTGTGGAGGAAACACTGTGTGCCTGGAATGCTGAGGAACTACTAGATCAGGGGTACTCAATAGGCGGACTCCGGTCCGCATCCGGACCCAGACGCGATTACTTTTGGACTGACGGCAAAACCAACATGCTACTCTTGTGATCAAAATCCAAAGGCGTTTTCAGTGGTCACGCAATTTTTATTCTGCATTGTTCATTCACACTCACGCACCAACGCAAACAAATATATTTATAAATGTGTATAATTTATCTTGAATGATTGTGCTCGTTTTAGCTGCGGCATTTGTCCAATCACAGCCACTGTAAGAGCAACGTGACAACTACGTCATCCGTTTGCGCTCTGGCGGCATTCGGTTACTTTAGAACACGGCCGCGGCGCGTACTAGTCGGCAGTCGCTCAGGTCTTCAGGGTAGCCAGGCGAACGGCCGCTCTGTCGTTTGCGTAAATCGTGAGACAATTAAAGAATATGGCGAGCTCAAAGCTGGCCGTCGATTAGAAAAGAAAAGTTGACTTTGAAAACTGCGAGTTTAAGAGTGAGTGGACAGAATAATATGCATCCGCGCTGCCCGTGCGAAGCAGAAAACCAATGTGTTTAATCTGCAACGAGACGGTCGCGATCGTCAAACGTGATCGTGAAATGCCATTTATTAATCCAAGCACGCACAATTTGAACAAATTACCATCCACACACACACACACACACACAACGAACGTCTCACATGTGTCCTGGGACAACACAAGACACCTTTCTCTAATGCTGAAATAGTCAATGAGTGTGTGAGTGAAGTGGTGACTGCTCTGTTTGAAGGGACTCAAAAGGATAATTCACAATTTATGATCTTTCTCAGATTGTTTGATGAAGAAAAGGGAGGTGAACAATATTGTGTCAAATTTATGAAGATGTTTTGGGTCTTACAAACCTCACACAAGGAGGGATTACATTTATTTAGTAGTGATACAGATTCTTAGAGATCAAGAGATTGACCTGAAGCATGTTGTTTCTATACGGATGACGTGCCATTCACATAGCGGTTCATATTTGCAACTTGACCGATATTTTTCCGGACCTCGGACTGAACGGAAATTTCGTAAGTGGACCCTTCAAGTTTATAATTGAGGACCCCTGTACTAGATGTTGAAGAACCACTGTTGTGCTAGTAAACTAGTAAATAGAGTAGAACTAGGTGCAGTTGGACTACAATGTGCAAAAAAACTACAGTAGTCTCCAGTTTAAGTATGTAAAATAAACCAGCGAGGTTTGTGCGTACTTAACCGAGAGGTGTGTACTTATGATTGACCAATCCCCGAGGTGTAAAGAGTACCTGAAAACCATATTTGAGTAAAAGTACGAATACCTTACCGTAAAAATGACTCCATTACAAGTTACAAATCACCAAGTATCAAGTTTCAAAAGAGCTTAAGTACTGTACTTGTACTTGGCTTCAAAAAACAAGAAATGTGCAAAACAAAAAATTTTTTTTTTTTTGAGGTTTTATTTCCTCATATAAAATAGCAATAACACCTAAATGTTTAGTCTCAGTCAAAGAAAAGTCAGTCTCAGTCAAACTCAAATGTGGAAATAAGTGCAACTGCTAATTGACATGCACGTGATTTAGCTGATGAAATTAACCGCTGTAGAAAAAGATGGCGACTTGTTGCCCAGAATAACAATGTAACAAGTAATGTTAAGTGTCTATTGTGATGTAGTAAAGTAAAGAGTACAGATACTCAATCACAAATGTAGTCAAGTAGAGTAAAAGTTGCTTATACTTTTTGATACTCAGTACAAGTACAAAAATACTTAGGTAGAGTAACAAAGTCCATTTACTCAAGTACTTTACACCACTGACCAATCCCAAAAAAGCCATAATACAAAATAGACTGAGAAAGACCACTGGATGGAGAAAGACCACTAGACTGAGAGAAACCACTGGATGGAGAAAGACCACTTTATTCAGAAAGACCACTGGTTACAAGCAAATTATCATAATAACTGCTATTTTTCTCTAAGAGATGTTTGCATCAGACTGAGATCATATTTAAATACCAGTGGTAGCGTTTCTGTTTATCATTTATAATCCACAAATTCCCATTCTCCAGTACCAGATGGCATCATCTCCACACCATTGCCTGAAATAACAACTTGACAGGTTTGGTTCTTTTTACACTTCCTGACATCACCAGGGGAGTGTAAGAAATGGAAGCCCCCACTGCTCCTGAAAAACTGCCTGCGCGTGTGTGTACGCCAGTGAACAGCCAAAGTGATTGAAAGCTTCAACATAATAATGCAAACCATGCAGAAAAATATTAGCCGCAGCCTTCAGAACGACAGCATTTATGCGTCACATGTTCTAGCAAAGCCCAGCAAGCTTCTCTCTAGCAGAGGTGTAAAGAGTAGCTGAAAACCATACTTGAGTAAAAAAAACGATACCTTGGTGTAAAAATTACTCCGTCACAAGCTACAAATCACAAAATTCCAAGAGGACAAAGTATCCAAGAATCCACGAAAATCCAATAAAGTAATTGTGTAATTCATCAAGGGTAGAAGTATCCAATGTAGAGAACTTCTGTATTTGACTATATTTACTTCACTTTACTTTACAGTAATTTAGCAGACACTTTTAACCAAAGTGACTCACACTTCATTACAATTTTTACAATTCAACAAATTCCTGCGTTCCCTGGGAATCAAACCCATAACAACACCATTTCAAACACCAACACTCTACAGATTTCTTTCCCCAATACGTTTTATTGAACTATATATATTTTAGAGAATTTAGGCTAAAAAAAAATCACAAAGAAATGTGAACAAAGCTTGCTCACTGGTCTTTGTCGTATCATAGCCATAGTGATAATCATAGCAATTTACTTAAACACCAACAACCAGACAATCAAATGAATAAAAAGCAACAATGCTCTTACATATTCACACATGCGCTTTGAGACAGTTCAAAACTGTGAAAAGCGCCTTACAAATGCTCAGAACTTGAACTTGAACAAAGAGTCAGTCTCGACCAAACTCAAATGTGCAAAAAAATCACAACCGCTAGTTCATGTGTTATCTCTCATAAATATCATCTAGTACCTTCAGCATCCTTGCTGATGGCGATATCACCTCATCTGCCCAAGAAATTAACCACAGTAGAAAATGACGTCGAAAATAACGAGTAACAATACGTGTCCATTCAAATGTAGTGGAGTAAAGATCCAGATACTCCAGAAACAAAAGTTGCTTTTTTTTGTGATACTGAGTACAAAGTAGCCAAAAATACTTAAGGATAAAGTAGCAAAGTCCATTTACTTAAGTACTTTGCAGCGCTGCTCTCTAGGCATGAAACTAAATCTTGTTTAAAAAAAAAACCTAATCTTTGAGTGAAATTTTGTCATGAATAATGTGTTCATCATATTTATAGACAAACGGTGATAGTCAGGATTACGAGAACTTACCCGTCGAGCAATCCGGGCCCGTCCAATTGACCTCACAGACACAGGAGCTGGACTCGCTCTGGAAGATTCCGTGGCCGGAGCAGTGTTCTGGACACAGGGAGAGCTGAGTCTCACAGATGGAGCCGGTCCAGCCGGAAGAGCAGTGGCAGCGAGCGTGGAGACAGGAACCACGGCCGGAGCAGGACGGATCCACACAGTCCACTGAGGAAGAGGAAGGTGACTTCATCACCTCAGCGCTGATATTGACTGAACATGAGACCCAGTCATGCACGAAGCTGCGATTCGATAAACTGCAGTTGAGTTTGTTATTATGCAGAGCAACAAAGGGACCAATCACGTCACACGTGGCCGCGTGGAGCATAACACATGTTAAGCACTGGGACAGTAACGTTATTTATCTATTAGAGCGGTTTTATTGCTCAGAGGTTTATTAATGTGGCAGGCTAAACGTAAAGTCCAGCATGAAGAACTTCATATAAATGCAATCAATAAATATAAACATAATAATACCTTGTAAAATACTAACTAAAATTATGAAATAAAACACCATTGTTGGTTTTAAATGTTATAATAAATAAATGTTATAATACTGTACTTTACAATTGTTTACTGTTTTTATTATATTCATGTTAATCCATAATATAAATAATATTTTATACAATATTATTCTCTACCTCTCTATTGTTATATATCTTCTTTATGAAATGTACTATACTAAAACTACAAATGTTATAAATCATCAATAACATTTATTTTCTAATCATTATAGTTATTTTATTACATATATTTAACGCATGTAGTAATACTTGAAAATGTGTATTATTTTTTAAAAATAAAGCAATTTATTGTATCTATTATAGCAAAATTTATTGGTCAAAGGTTCAGAATTTGGGGCAGCAATTGTTTTAACACAATATGTAAACATATATTATCGTATACATATATTTAAATTTTTGGCAATGAATTGTATTTAATAAAATATATAAATTATATTATTATACATAAACAGTCTCATTTTTTACATAAAATAACACATTGGTAAAAATGAATCGAATTAACTTTTAAAAATCTATTATTGCAGCTATCCGGACAATAAATCTGACTCTGATTCTCACAAATGAGTGTTTCTTCGTGCATATGGACTTTGTCAAATTGTAAGCGTCGTCGCTATTGACTTCTCTTGTTAACACATTAAATACATATTTTTTTTTCCTCCAATCATTCGTGCTGTTAAGTCGATGACTCCTTCACCTCTGGTGAAAAGCTAATGCAAAAGGCTCACGCTGCTCTGAAAAATCAATGCAAACCCAGCAATTAACCAACCAGCTTCAGAGATTTTAATTGGCATCTGTTTGTGATGTAGAAGTGACACTTTTAATTTTTTCTTTTTTTTTTTACAAAAAGTAAACGGCAGTATTTATTTTTTTTTGTCCTCTTCGTCCTTTCGCCCTCGGCGTGAGCTTCCTCATTCTGTTCAATGACAATTATAAGATCGCTCAGGCGACCCGGACACAGACATCTGAAGCGCACCTTACCGACTCTATCGACTGCGGATCAATACTTTCAATTGCTTTCAACTACAGGGAGCAGATGAAAAAAAAAAAGAGCCGAGAGGAAATATTTGGTATTCTGGTATAGGATGTTGTCTTGGTTGTCTGCCTTATCGCAATTCCATACGTAGAATCCAATTCGGTCAGCGGGCGTTGTTAAACGGTGTGGCTAATTTATCACAACAAAAGCCTTCTTTAAGTCAGAACTCTCATCCATGTAATTAGCTGCTAGCTGGTGCGAGAAAGCGCCGCATACTTCCTGCCATCTCTGGAGTTACCTTGGTCACAGTTGTCTCCTTTGAAGCCGGGGTTACATAAGCAGGAGCCGCTCACACACAGTCCGTGACCTCCACACTGAGCGTCCACACACTGACCGCTGGCCACGTCGCACTCCAGGCCCTTCCATCCGCTGTAGCACTGGCAGCGCCCGCCGTCGTACTGACCGTTGCCGCTGCACAGCACTGGACACGCCGCTAAAGACGGGAAACAACGTAGCCGTGGTGAATCTTATAAACACAATGTCGCCACATTTGAACTTTGATACTTTTACGCTAGAATTACAGCCCGACTTACAAATGTCCTTTACGACGAATTACGAAATGCGTCGGCGCAAAAATTCCGTCCAGAGTTGCGGGAAAAAATTTGCCACGTATGTGAAACGAGCACGACTTTTTTTCAATTACGTTAATATTCTCTTAAAAATAAATTTTTTTCTTTTTTTAACAAACCTAACTCGTATCATTTTGATATTGTTTTACTTGAATAATAGATAACAAAAAAAGTCAATTCTAGTGGTCAGGACTTCATTTCCCACGATCCTTTGCTCCAGTCAGACTCTGCATATGCGCAGAGTAATTGCCTCAAGCTCAGGCCTGTTTCGAGCTCTCTGTTTATCCGACGGCGTGTCAAGAGGGTCATAGCGGATTATTATCTTCCTGTGTAGTGACCGAGTGTTTTGATTGTGTCTGTTCCTTGGATTTTTTTAATCTTACTTATTCCAGTGTTATTTTGTCTCTGTTAAGTGTTGTGGCGTGTCTAATGTTTCTTTATTTCTGTAATTGACTCGCGCCGCTGCATAAAGATAACAATATTTCCGATTATTTGTGATTGTTCCTGACTTGAAATACGGAAAATTGGGCGCCTATATTTGAAATCGGCGAATATAAGAACCCCTCACGTTTTTGAGCATGGAAAATAAAAAAAAAAAAAATAAAGCTTCTATTTGTGTAAATACCGTAACAATAACATAGGCAACATTTCACAAAGATGCATTTTCCTTGCATTCCTTGCACGTTGTTGTTTTATTTAACAACTCTATTTTTCAACCAGAATTAATAACGCTAACATGTTTGTGTGCATTTCGTCCCAATTACTTAAAAGCCAGATATAAGTTTCTTTCGAAGCAGCGGATTCCGAGAAGCAATTATCAGTTACCACGAGGAAACTTCACTCACCTCTGGAACAATACGGTCCAAGGAATCCCGGGAAGCAATTACAAGCGCCGGAGACACACTCTCCATTTCCATAGCAATTTTGTGGGCATTCCACCACAGACTCTGCATAAAGTGAACACGATTATGCCTTTCACTCCACTCATTTAATACAGGAAGCAGTGCTATACGCATAATTCCGGCACGGCTAAAAAATGCTTAAAAAATGAATCGCATTTTAAGAGTGTCATTACATCAAAAACAACTACTCTCCCGGCGCCCGGCGTTTCCACGAATTTCCACTTAATAAACTAAATCTATAAATAATTTAAAAGGACGGTGGTCTCCTTTGTTGTTTGCCGAGCCTCCTGCTGAACACACACCAGCCCAAATATTCCTGTTTGAAGAAGAAAATAATCAGCTCAGTGGAGCAGCTCAAAGCTTAGAGCTTTAGCCTCCGCATTCTTCAGCCTGACAGGAAGAGATAGCGGCGGAATCAAACGTATCGATTAGCCGGCGACTCCGGGCACGCCTCATTATCACGCCGCCATCACCTCGGGCCACCAGAAGCTCAGAAGAGGCCATCAGAAGCTCCACTGAAGGCTTGTTACAGTGACCCAATTGTTCTGTCGAGCAGCAGGTTACATAACATCAGGCCTGAAATGACTGGAATGTCATTCCGCAGGAATAAAACGGCGTATAACTAGCGCGTACACCACGTGTGTCAAACTCAAGGCCCGGGGGCCAGATGTGGCCCGCCATGACATTTTATGTGGCCCACGAGAGCTTAAAGTTAAACTTTTGAGTGTCTAAATATAAATACCAAAAATTAAATTAAGAGCGTGCGTAGACTACGGTGGCGGCAGCAATGTTTACACGGTTGTATGTTATTTTTAGGGCTGTCAAAGTTAACGCGTTAACTCGTGCAATTAATTAAATGTGTTTAATTGCGTCAAATTATTCATTTATTAATAAATTAATGAATTATTATTAATTATTTATTATTTATTAACGCCATTAATCGCACTTCCGTTTTTTCCGGTTTTTGAGTTTCACTCCAAAACCATTCAGTATTATCTGTACAGTTTTTTGCAAAGCTGAAATCACGGCGCACTTATAGAAAGAATAGAGTGCAATTCAATTATTCGCATGAGCACAGACCATTTGTCGGACTTTTGTTCCTTTAGTTAAAAATGTGCGATTAGCCTTTTCAGGTAGACTAATTATTAGTGCCATACTTTTGCCACACAAATATACAAATACATATCCGTTGTCTCTTTTCCTCAAAAAAAACTTCATGTTTCTTTTTAAATTATTATGATCGGCTTACCAACCTGATTTCATTTACTTACATTTATAAGTTACATCCGGCCTCTTAAAGACAGTCATTATGCTAATATGGCCCACGGTGAAAATGACTTGGACTTCCCAGCTCACCCAGCACGATGGTGTTGTAGGAGACGGGCTCCATGCCGCGGCCGTCGTTGTAAAAGGCCAGGTGCCACACGCCGGTCTGCAGGAACTGGATGAAGCCGGCCTGCTGGACACTGACCGCCGTCTCCGCTCTGTCCCACAGCTCCGGGTCCAACTGAAGACGCTCTCGAGATATCAGCCGGCTGCCGTCCAGAAGCTCCACAAAGTCGTACTGAAACACACAGTCACAAGGTTTGAGTAAAGGGGACGTATCACAATTGTGCAAAAAGTGACACGCACAAACCCGGAGCAGTGGGCAGTGTTATTTGGGGGTTTGTGTTTTTCTCAAGTACACTCAGTTGTAAAGGCGTAAAGAGTAGCTTAAAACCATTCTTGAGTAAAAAAAAAGGATACTCCGTTACTCCATCCCAAGAACACTTGAGTAAAAAGTCATAAAGTACCCATTTTTTAAATGAACCTAAGTTTTTATCATTTTTTTAGAAAATGTAGGCTCAAAAAACACCAGGGAATGTTAAAAACAAGAAACATTTATGATTCTTTTTTTTTTTTTACATGTATTTATGATGTTTTATGTCCTAAGATAGAAATGAAATGTAACACCTCAATGTTTCCAAATAATAGAACAAAATAAATAAAAAAAAAAGAACAAAATGTCTCAGTCAAACTCAAATGTCCAAAAAAAGTGCAACGGCTAATTCAAGTTGACTGGCTGATAAACAGCATCCAGTACCTTCAGCATCCTGCAGATGGCAATATCACCTTGGTCGCCCGAGAAATTAACCGCGGTAGAAAAAGATACTGACTTGTTGCACACAATCACAATGTAACGAGTAATGGTAAGTGTCCATTCAGATGTAGTGGAGTAAAGAGTACATTAAAATGTAGTCAAATACACAAGAATATAAGTTTATTTTACGGTATTTTGTTCCTCGGTACAAGAACAAAGTAGCCAAAAAATACTTAAGTAAAGTAAAGTGACATCCAAAATTAAGGTCCATTTACTCAAGTACTTCACACCACTGGTCTTTTGTAGCCGTAGGGGGATTCAAACAAGCAACCGCTTGGACACAGGTCCAATTCCCTACCACTGTGGTCACAAAACTGAACTTAAATTCCGAACTTGTGATCGGAAACAGCAAAACAAGACGAGAACAAGACAAGTGACATTTAAACGAATTCTAATCCGTCTTAAGTAACTTTTCAAACGGGAAAAAGCATCTGCGTTTTCTTTTAATTTGGCATCTAGAGTGAGTTGCCCACTAGAATGCGCGCCATTTAAACGGAATGTTAAAATAAATAGAAAGGCCAACCACTTTTACGCAAGCTTCGGAATTAAAGTTCCTCCGATTGATTTCCTACTTTTCCAGGTACAAAAAGCAATAAAGAGACACATACTAAAAATTGGAAGCTGCACTCAATAAGCTTGCTTGAGCTTTCTCTGATGACTTTAGGGACGCATTGATCCAACATGCTGCTTTTATTGACAGCTGAGAGCGATAAACACTCGGCCAATCACGCGCCGTTGAGAGGCGATCTCTTTCGGTTAAAGCTGTTTGTTTTCTTATGATTAAAGCTGGATTTGTTCTTTCTCTGGCTCGTCGAAGAAGCTCCATCTTCTTGTTTTACAGAGATTAGAGACAGCGATTCCGTCAATACCACGCAGACAAATATATATCAAGGAAGTGTAAAGGAAACGTTGATATTGTTAATGATTTGATAATCATTATTTGAATGTTTTAGAAAGTGAAGAAATGCTTCGCTTTGCTGGAGTGAATGTTCTTCGGTTTCTTGGCCATTGAGTGGACGGAACCAGACCATTGATGGTACGGTGAGAAGATTATGGATGAATGGAATGTAAACCGAGTGTCTCCCTATTAAAAGAGATTGCATAGGTTTTTCTTTGCTTTTGAGAAGAGGCGCTTGCTGATCTCAAAAAATCCACAGCTGTTATATTAAATATTTTTTTTCATTATTATTATTTTTTTTAATACAGTGGTACCAACATACGAATGTCCTAGATAACAAAAATCCTGAGTAATGAAATGTGTCGCCGCAAAAATTTCGAAACGCTAGCATGCATGGAGATGAGAGTCCAGATGGGTAAAAAACAGTTGTTTCTTTCAACTGTTGAAATAGATAATCTTTTTTGCACATCAAATAAACAAAAAACAACAGAAACACTAGTTAGTATTCTCACAGAATTCTCACATGTTTTTTTTTTCTCTCCCTTAGAGCCGCCATCTTGAAATGACGTTGTGCAAATTCCGAGTTTTCCGTAATCTTGCCCGTGACATCGCTTAGTCACATTACTTGTGAGATTATGAAAATCTCGGGGATTTGCATGACGTCATTTAAAGATGGCGTTAACCGTTCATGTGAGATTGTCTGCTGTATCATTATATACTGTACCTTTATAAACACTTGCCAAATGACAAACTAAACAATTACTATGTAACATGTTTTTATCACATTTATAACTAATATTTTATTATTTATAAAAACAATGTGTCGAATTTATGAAGTCATGACACGGATTAGATGGATTACATGTAAAATGCGGCTCAGCTAACGAAATGTTGCCGAAAGAAATTCATTTAAAAAAGTCAGGGTACCACTGTATTTTAGAATGACAGTTTAGATTTGGTTGCATTTTATTTGTCAGATGCTTTTTTCCAAAGTGACTTACAGAACCTGCTCAGCTTCGGCACCATTATTGATTATAATGTCTAGAACAAAACGTTCTTTGCAAAACGACCTGAATGACTGTAGAAAGACTGCGTGACATCTTTTTTTTCCCCTTTTCATCTTTTTTTCCGTGACATTGTATCATGTTTAATTTCATTTGCAATGGTGTTATGGGTGGGTGGTAAACCGGCCCAAAACTTTTAAATCAAAGTTGTTTGTAAACGTTTGTTTCACGCGGCGTTCAGATTCAGATTCATGCGCACGAGGGAGAGCAAGAAAGAAAGAAAGCATGACAACTCTCTCTCTCTCTCTCTCTCTCTCTCTCTGTTTTTGAATAAACGCCTGGGCTACTACTTTTAAAAGACATACAGTATTAAAAATGGCAGATGCTTATCCACGTTACTCCCTGCGTCTAATTTCTTTAAATAAAGTTACAATACAGATTTTTTGTACACATAATGTAATAATGTATGTCCAACTCTTAACGCTAGTGTTACCTGAGTGTGTGACGGTGGCAGTCCTCTCCGTCCGTACACTCCCACCAAGGCATTTTTCTGGATGGAGATGTTGAACTTGAGGAAGTGGGGCTGTTCTAGGACGATTCTGGTCCTCCAGAAAACTCCGGGTGGCAAGGCCTGTGCCGTCTGCTGTCCCACCTCGATCTGTCCCGTGTCTAGAGTGGCGTTATACTGCAGAACCACACCCGGCCTTCCTGCGACACACCAACACACACACACACTTATGGAAGGGTTGTGCTTCTACATGCCAATTTGTACATGGTTTTTAAAAAGTACCCTGTTTTTTCACAATTCGCCCTGATTGAAATGTATGAAAAACGCTAAATGTTATGCAATTTTATTTGTCTTTTATTTGAGAAATTCTTCCATTTATCTTTTGCATCTAATCATATGAATTTTACTTTTTATATTACACTTTATATGTATTACACTTTTTATTCTGCCTTATACGTTGTACTGTTTGTTTGTTTTCACTTTATTGATAATTCCTTACATGTTATTTGTTTCTTGTTCTTCAATCTTTACATTTGACTTTTTTAAAGACTATTTTTCCTCCTTGTACTTTGAAACAGTGTTTTGATATTTTATTGATTTACAACATGTTTGATGTTATTTTAGATCCTACATTTGTTACATTTTACTTTTTATATTTCTTTGTATTCTTCCATATAATTGCAAAGTTTGTGTTTTTGTTTTATTGATCATTCCCAACACGTTGAAATGTTATTTTATATCCTTGATTTGTTATTTTACATTACTTTTTATATTTCTTTGCATTCTTCCTTATACGTTGAACGTTAAGGAAGAATAATATCCAACATGTTAAATGTTATTTTATATCCTTCATTTGTTACTTGAATTTTTTGAATTGTTGCTTTGTACTCTTACTTTACATTTCCTTGTATTATTCCATAAACTCTGCACAGTTTGTGTTTATTTTATTGATCATTTCCAATGTGTTAAATGTTATTTTAAATCGTTCATTTGTTACTTTACTTTTTATATGTATTCCTTTGTATTCTTCCTTATACTTTGCACAGTTTGTGTTCATTTTATTGATCATGTCCAACACGTTAAATGTTATTTTATATCCTTCATTTGTTACATTTAACTTTTTATATTTCTTCGTATTCTCCCTTCTACTTTGCACAGTTTGTGCTAATTTTATTGATCATAGCCAACACAATAAATGTTATTTTATATCCTTCACCTACATTTTACTTTTCATAGACCTTTGCATTCTTCCTTACACTGTGCGTTGTACTATTTTTATTGCAAATTGTAAGTCTCGTTTGATCAATATTTCTCACATGTCTTTTTTTTCTTTCTCGGAGCTGTTGCACAAAACATTCCACAGCGCGCCATTGTCTTCACGGCTGTGTTTGTGACAAATGAATTTTGAATATGACTTTAGAAAGAAGAAAAAAATCAGCAAGTCTGATTAGAGTCTTGCAGCGGGCATTTGCCATGCTCTTTATCACAGCGCGGAGGACGAGAGTCTTTCATTCCCACAGCGACTGACAGTTAAAAAGACAAACACAGCCATGTGACGTGGCTCTTGATGGTCTGTTAAAGGGCACATAATCTTTTATTGACTCCCATCCTAGACGTGTTAATTAAGACTACAACACTTCCTTAGAAGAGCTCAAGTGAAATACACTATTTACTATTGTTCCTCTGTAGCACGCGAGGATGATGTGACATGGCCATATAGCCAATTCACTTTCAAGAGCAAGGGAATATTTTATCAGAAAAAAAAAAAAAACTTAAAACGTAGTGACTTGAATCCATCCAGCTGGAATTGACTGGATGCTGGAGGAAAAAAAGAAAAGCTACAGAAATGAACCAATTGGACTGGGCTTAGACTGTATATGACAGGTGGCTGGACGAGGAGGCTTGAGAAATGAGAGGATTTGGTAAGGTCGGCCAAGAAGAAAACTTTCTCCGGCTGGAAGGAGGCTGTGTAATAATTTATCCGTGGTTTTCCAGCAGGTCGAGGTGGCATTGAAGTGAATGGTCCAACGATGAATGACCCCCCACCCCCGAACAAACTTAAAGATTGCAGTTGTTAACATGTACAGTTTTAAGTACACAATGTCAACATTGACAGTATTACACACTTACAGTAAATAAAACATTGAATAAATGTTCTAAATGTCAAATCACACTAGATAGCTTATTACTACACCCCATAAAAACACAAACTGAAACTAAAATCTGAAGTAACGTAATCTGCAATAATATTTTAAATAATTGGGAAAATATTTAAAAGGCCATTTAAATATGTTTTAACAAAAAAAAAAATACAAATTTCATATATATATAGATCTTTACTAATGACATGGATACAGAGAATGCTATTGCACACCTTTATATTTTGCTCCTTTTCCCTGCAACCGATAGCTTTACGGATTCAAATCAACTGATTTTTTTTCTACGTGACATGAAAAACTGCCCCGTTTGCCCATGCGTAACACCACCACTGACTACACGTAATGGACAGGCAAAGCCTTACCATCGGTGGAGATGGCCGTCACAGTGTTGGTGGGGAACGTCACTGGTTTGGCTCGTCCATTCTCAAAGGCGTGATTATCAGCATCCTTCAGTTTCCAGTTCAGGCCCAGTACATGCATGGCTGCGAGAGAAGGCAATTAGGTTCATGAAATGGAACGGCCAGCTAATATCATGTCACCAGTCCTTCTCATTAGCAAAAGTGTAGCACTGGGATGAAACAGTGGAATATGCGACTAGCGCGCTCGCTTTTGCATATGCACGTGTAATGTGCATGAGTAGAAGAAAACAAAAAAAAAACGTTGTTAAAGCGATGCCAGATGCTTCGATTTCCAGTTTGACCACCCTTGGACGGGCTCTTGATGCGGACAATTCACATTTCTATTCTAAGTTGCCTGTCGTTAAAAAACAGTATTTCACATTTTATACAGAATTTCACTTTTTTGTGAAATAATTTGATAAGATAAAATGTAATACGAATCAACACACAAATTTGAAGTCTTTAAAATTGAGTTTTTTTTTAAATGGACAATACTTTTAGCTTTGGTGTTGAGTTAATTAAAATAAATGGTCTGCATTACTCTAGTTTGCTTGCCCACCTGTTGTGGTGGCATTTTCTACAAATTTGCAACAATTTAGAGAATTTTTTTAACCAGTTTTCAGTCTTCAGTTTTTTTTTGTTCATTTCGTTTTTTCCGTTTGGATTTCTAGCACGAGTTTCACATGGGATCGGACACTTCCTGGTCAAGCATCTGCCAATCACATTCTCACCAGCCAATCAGAGTAAGGCCCACCCCCAAGTGAAGCTAGTACCAGATGTCCGAACAAAAAAAAAATAAAAAAGAAACAAATGTAAAAATTTGAAGCAAAAAAAAAAGTTTCAAACGAAAACATAAGGATCGCAAGTAAAAAAATAAAAAAAAACAACCGTCAACATCATTTCTTAGAAGTGTACGTTTGATATTTTTGGCACTATTCCAATTCCATATACTGTATTTCTGGATTTTGCTCGGTTTGAATCACATTCAAGTGCAGTCTTTCACCTACAATAATTAATTACTGCAAATCAATTAATAAAGTGTAAAATTAAAAAATACTGTATTGTAATACTGCAATAAAGAATAATGAAATATTGGAATTGACAGATACACTGATTTGATAATTGTAGTTCCCTGTTATAAATGTATTTAATTTGAGGTTAAAATACATTATTTAAGTGTAATAACATTGAAATTTTACAGGGCAAAAAAACCCCTGACATTTTATTCCGCATTAGATCAGTGAATGGAGAATCGCGAAACACCAGAGGGACTGAAAAACTTTGATCGGCGTGAAAAGTTAGAATTGAGACTGTGGCCTAAAAATACTCCTCCTGCCAAGAAAAACGTTCCTGTCTTCCTCTCATCCCGTCTGCCTCTATCCCCTCCTAATCATCTCCATAGACCGCCGTTAAGTCTCAGCTTTTGCCGTGTGTTTCCCCTCCTTCCTTCCCCGTGTGGAGACAGCTCGGGAAAAGTCTCCTTCAAAGTTCACAGCGAGGGACCGTGCTGTTGAGGAAGGGCTCCGCACACCTCTCTTCCTCGGGGTTTGATCTTCAGAGGGATGAGTGTTGCTAACAGGCCTTCAGGAGAGAGGGAGGAGCTGCGGCAAATAACTCGCAGTGGGGAAACAATGTGTAAAAAAAAAAATCACAGATAACACCAAATGTTAAGGGGCTGTTGAGTTTGCGGGGGCCGGGAAAAAAAGAAAAGAAGGAAAGAAGCCGCCTCGGGCAACGAGTAACAACCCTCTTGCTTCAATGCGGTTATTAATATCCAAAATGGGGTCTTTGCGGGTGTGTGTATGTGGAGGGCATATGGCTTCCTCTGTGGCAGCGGGCAGCTATTTAGGGCCGAGCACCAGGTGTTTGGCTGCAGATGAAGGCAGAGGAGGAAAATAGACAGATAGATAGTAAGATAGATAGATAGATAGATAGATAGATAGATAGATAGATAGATAGATAGATAGATAGATAGATAGATAGATAGATAGATAGATAGATAGACAGACAGATAGATGGATAGATATAGAAATACAGACAGACAGACAGACAGACGGATGGATGGATAGATGGGCATATGGCTTCCTCTGTGGCAGCTTTTTAGGGCCGAGCAGCAGGTGTTTGGCTGCGGATGAAGGCAGAGGAGGAAAAACTTCACCTGATGTGCCGTTTTCAGCATCGTACGGGGGCAGGCGGGTTTAAATAGCGCACACCTGACTGCAGTCACGACACACACACACACACGAGCAGAATTACCTATACAGTAACACAGCAGAACTGTCAGTAGGGTGGCGACGCCCACGGCGCTGAGAGCCGTGCACTTCCACGAGCAGCGTTTAGGCGACTTATTAAATTTAAATGCTCCTCTTGACAACGTGTTGCGGGTTAAGGGCCGAGCTGGCGGAGAATAGACGGCCCCGGTTGCCATGGTGTAACCTGGATTAGGCGTCGTGAAGAGAGACGTGGTCCCTGTTCCCGTCTTCAGCAGGAAGTGCCTGCAGGAGAGGAAAAATAAAGTCGAATTATTCTTCGCTGGAAACTTGCAAAGTGGCTTGCGAATACATCTGTAGAGGGGAGGTGGAAAAAACAACACTGAGTGCGTGTGTGTTTGGCAGATCGGCGGAATGTGTTCCGGCAAAGTTTTATACGTGGGAAGACTAGTGAAGTTGAGATTTAAATTAAAGGAGTTTGTCGCAATTGTATTTGTGAGCGAGCGAGCGATAGATAGATAGATAGATAGACAGACAGACAGACAGACAGACAGACAGACAGACAGACAGACAGACAGATTGACAGATTGACAGACAGACAGACAGACAGACAGACAGACAGACAGACAGATAGATAGATAGATTGATATATTGATTGATTGATTGATTGACAGATAGAAATACTGACAGACAGACAGAAAAAAAACATTTATTTTTACACATTTTAATATTTGTGTGTGTCATTATTGAATATATATTAACCCTCCAATTATGTTATCAAAATGAGATTTAAATGAAAGAAGTTTGTAGCAATTGTTTTTGTGAGAGAGATAGATAAATAGATAGATAGGTTTGTATGTCTATATTGTACTTTCCGCGAGTCAATTTGAGCCGGGGGACTTTTATTATGCATAAAACTTAATAATCCCCAAAATAGTGTGTGTGTGTGTGTGTGTGGTGTATGTGTGTGTGAGAGAGAGTGTGTGAGTGTGAGACAGCGGTGTTGCAAAGAAACTAATAGTATTCAATCTTTCTGACTCTTTTTAGCTTCTACTTTGTCTGACCCCAACATTATCTTTGTAACAAAAACATGTAGTGGACGTTACAACAATTGAACCATATTTTGTTTATATGTAGATTACAATAACTAAGACAGGTAGGAGAAGTTTCGAAGTAGAAAAAATACTTTTAAATATTTAATTTTTATTTTTAACACGGGTCAATTTGACCTGAACAAAACCTTTGTAACATAAACATGTAGCGTGGTGTTACAAATTTGTGAACTGAATCATTATATTTTTTTCAATGATGATTACACCAAAAAGTTTCAAAGTGAAAAAAAAAAAAACTTGTAAGTATGCTTTCAATATTTTTTAACTTTGAAAACGAGTCATTTTGAAATATTGTCTGTTACTATTAACCAACTTTTCCATAAATTCAATGGGACACACACACACTCACAGGTAAAGTGCTATTTTGAGAACGCAAGATAATAAATGTTTTCAGTCTCGTACGGAAACGATCCTTTACACGGCGGTGAGGGTTTTGCAGAGTCCAGACGCTGGGTCTTTTGTGACTGGTGTCTGTATAGACCTGGTTTAAGACGGCGGCTTTTCATTCAGATAGAATTCATTGTAAAACTTCTACTTTATAATCGGCACTGTTATGAGCTGCCGCCACCACTCCACACACACACACACACACACACACACACACAGGATATGTTCTGGGCCACTGAGCACTGAATGAGCCACTTTTAAAAGCCTTCAGAAACGATTAACAAATACACTGACAGTGTGCCATTTTGAGGCCAAACAATACATAATTGATTAGTGAGTGTGACGCCAGGCGGTGAAAATCACTAAACTAATCCTCGAACCCCCTTTTCTGCGGCGTGTGAGAATGTTGTCGGCATTAGCAGGACTAAGCAGTAACTTTACCGGGTTCCATTCCCTGCACCAATCCCACCTTTCTTTCAGCTCACAATGACGGCTGGAATGTTGGGGTGCAAGGGCGGAAAAGAAGGGGAGGATTTGGAGGATGAAAAGACAAAAAAAGAGAGAGAGAGAGAGAGAGAGAGCATTATCTGATAAATAATGACTATCAGGCAAGCAGACTAACAAAAAAAAGACGCTTTTCAGAGGACTGTCCCCTGACTTACGGAGTTAAAACGATTAAGTGTAAACTTGAAAGTGGGGAAGCGGCGGAGTGAGACAAATGGAGAGTTGGAGAGAGGATGCTTTAGAATCATGATACCCAACAAGTCCGTGGATAAAATGATACAGGCCCTCCGAAAAATGACATCAGATTAGAGCCAAACAATATAAAACATAAAGAAATGTATTGGAAAAAAAAGTATCGGAAATTATCCACAAGTTTGTTTTGTTTTTATTATTTTCATTTGTAATCTTCAAATTTTCGTGAGAAGTAAAGCTTCATTTGACTAGTAAAGCTTCATTTGACTAGTAAAGCTTCATTTGACTAGTAAAGCTTCATTTTTCTTCCAAATCGGAAGCATTTCTTCTTCAGATGTGTTTGCGAGTCAACGCATCTTCTTGTAGCAACACACCTTTGTAGTAATGGCAAAACTAGGCGTGTCATCGGTCAATCGAAAGTCAGTCGAACCTATGAAGAATCTTGTTACAGTATATGAATTTTTATTTTTGCTGTGTTAAGTGCAATGAAATCTGACGCTTTACCAATAGTTATTTTTCCTAAATGTAAAGTTCGCGAACTTATATAGATTTTTTTTTATTTTTTAATATATAAAGAAATTTCAATATCATGAAGTACCATGTTACAGTTTTTCTCAGTCGCTTTAGTACAATTCTCAGATCAGAATTGAAGTTTGCATTTCTCAAAACAATTTGTACAAACAGCACAACGCTATGGATTTCTTGCAAAAGCCTGTAACCTGCTCAAAATCTTTAGTTCATATCTCAAAACCAAGTCTTTATGTCATTGAACATGTCAGTGCTGTCAGAATGTCAAGTCCTTGTGTCATTGTCTACGAACAAGACAGTCAAATTACTTAGTCATGTTGTCAATATAACTGTGTACTTTACTTTTATGGCTAAACTTTTGATGGATATGTATCATTGCGAAATGTAAGTTACACCTTTTTGTTTGTGGAGTCTGACTGTAGCAAAGGATCTTGGGAAATGAAGTCCTGACCACTAGAATCGACTTTTTGCTATTATTCACGTAAAACGATATCAAACAAAATAATGTCACAAGTTAGATTTGTTAAATAAAGAAAACATGGTATCTTTAATGGAATGTTAACGTACATAATTGAGCTAGAAATGTTAATAAAGAATGTGTGCCAGAAACATCAGGGGGATGCTTATATTGGCGGGGTGCTTATTTTCCCGTAAATACGGTATGTTAAATACTATGTTAAATGGAGTTAGGCGAGAGAGGAGGAAATGAGCAGAACACGGGAATGAGAGGAAGAAATTGCACGGATCTTCTCAGCCTCCACTTGAATTGGAGCATCCTTATACGGAGGGCGCATCTGCCTCCTCAGTAGGGGTCTTTTAGAAGCAGGTGCCGAATGGTGGTATTTTAAGACGCTCCCTGGAGCTTTCTGCGCCACTGCCGTTTTAGGACAGTCCCTTTCTGTTGACAAGTAAAGATCAGGCTCTTTGTGACAGACAGCGGAGTGGAAAGTTCTCAAGATGAGACTGTGGAAAGTAGGATAGTGAGGAGGAAGATCCAGCGAAGCCGAGCCGGGATCATTAATAACACGGGGGAAGAGTTCGTCGGAGAACTAGGTGAGCAAGAAAGCATCGGGACTTGAAGGCAATGGAAAATGTCTTCTTTAACTCGTCTGAAGAGAATCTCTCTCGGCTCTTTGTTGTCTTCCTTTTCATTTTGTTGCTTTCCTCGTGGCACAACAGCTGTGGCCCGCGAAAGATCAAAACCACGATGCGGTGCGTCGCCAACGCTCGTGTCGGTAATGAATGTGTGCGGTGGGAGTCCAGACATCCATTTTTCATTCAATCGTTTCGAGGAAAAAACAATCCGGCTTTTCAAAAAGAATTGCCAACAGAAAGTGCAGATTATAAAAGGGTTTCTAGCCACGTACAGTGTTTTAGAAGAAGAAAACCTTTATTAATCCGTGCAGAAATGACACTTTCCTAGAGTCTCTAAATGTAACTTTCTATAACAATTGGCATTTTTAGAGGCTTTTCTATAGACTGTAGAATTCTATAGAATTTATCTGAAGTAGATTGAGGAAAAGCGTGACAGACTATTAACAGAGGTTGACGGACAACGGCAATAGTTTTCTTCTGAGCAGATATGATACCTCGAAAATAATAATAAATATCGTAATTTGACATTGAATACGAAAGACCCACATTAATCCGAAGGCTGAGCAGAAACTTTAAAGATACATTCCATTGTCTTATTTAAATTGAAAATTTGCTTAATTGTATATTATCTATAAAAATATATATATATTTTGTTTATATATATATATATATTTAAATAGATATAGTCTGATTGATTGAAATATTTTTATGTAAATGTTTTATCATTTTTTGTCAAAAATAATACAAATCAGGTTAAAAAAATACAGTAAAAAAAAGAAAAAAAAAAAGTTTATATCATATTAAACTATTGCCCAAATATTACTAAATAAACCTAAACAATACTAACTACAGTACTAACGTAAATTATAGGCTGTTTTTTTTTAATTGCATGTTAGTTTTTTATTATAAAATTAAATAAAAACATCAATAAATAGTTATAAATTAAATAATCATTAATGTAAGTGTTTTCACAAATCTCAAGTTGCTTTCAGAAATGAATGAAAAAAATGTTTTTCAAAGAACGTGGGAAACGTGCTGCAAACCCAGAGTTATCAATGATTATTTTCAGGCAAGTTAAATCTCCTTCTGCGTGTTGTTTTCCCCACTATATGAATATGATTTGTGCTGTTCTAATTAATGGAATAAAATTGGGCAGATCTAAAACGTGTGTCGTCTTAAATTATTTCATTATTATTTCATGGTAATATTTTTTTCAATTTTTTTTAATTGAACATTGCAAACAAAAAAAAAAAAACATTTTTTGGGTGATTTTATCTAATTAATCTCCTTCCACTTTTTGGGGTTTTTTTTTCGTACATGGTGACTTCTATTGTGGTTAATTACGATTTATTCTGATCTTCTTGCGTTCGTTTGTGTCCTTTGCGAGACACGGTCCACTGGGACTCTGGTGTTTTGCCGTTCCAAGCAAAAATGCTGATTTTAGAGTTTATGAATCTGCATGAGGCCGGGAAAAATACACAATGCGGTACATTTCTACGTAATCTACGAGTCAGCCGTGAACAAAGTTTGTTCCAGAAAGTGTTTATTTGAAACCACATACTCCATGTATTTGAACCAAGTTTGTATATATGACTTCAACATGTTTAAGTGCTTCTGCAACTGTAGAAAAAAGCTGAAAAATAAATGTGCTTTCACATCCAAATCTGATTGAAAATGTAAATGTCGTCTGGAGGGAAAGCTTAGAATGTGCATTTAGTTTGGCCTAATTTGATCTTCATGACCTGCATGAATAAATGCAGTGTGTCGGAGGATGCTGGGTAAGCAGCTCTCATCTTAAATAGCACACATCAACATATAAATGGCGACAGAAAGGCCCATTACGTCGAGGAGTGCGGTAATAAATAACATTATTATGAATTAATAGCACCAGATACTTAGCATAAGGCATGTATTAAAACAAATAAGGATTTAATTTTATTATTAAATGCAATAAAAATGGTGCAATAAAAATCATAGAATTGTATACCATAAATCAATAAATCAAAAAATATAGCAATGTAAAAGTAGTATACTATATAAAAATATAGCAGTGTAATATAGTATATAGTATAAAAAATGACCATCAAAACTTCAAAAATAATAAAACAATTAATATTAATAATGGTATAATACAATATGAAACTAAAAACAATAAAATCAATAAAATCTAATCAATAATAATAAACATTACACAATGATGTAATGTAAAATTAAAAATGTAATTAAATTCCTTAACTTCTAAAATTGCATTATGTTTGCATATTTAAATACTCATTTGTCTTTTATTCTAAAGGCATAAAAAAACAATAAGGATGATTAAAAAAAACTGTCACATTTTGTTTTGATTAGCTGCTTGTCAAAAATCAGATTCTTTTAGGTGTCCAATTTATGCAATAAATTTATGGTGCAATTTTCTTGTTCTCTCTTGTTACACTTTGTTTCTCTATTATTTTGTATATTGAATATATACAACAAAAAAAATAAAAAAAATGTTTATTTTATAATGTATTTTATGTAAAATGTGTATGCACACACAACACACACGCACGCGCGCGCACACACACACACACAGAAATGAACACAATGTCAAAATTCTGAAACGATCAAAACACATTTTACTACATATTGCACCAAGTATAATATGCACCAATAAAATATTTTTGAAATTTGGAACACACGTGTAGTGTGTGTGTGTGTGTGTGTGTGTGTGTGTGTGTGTGTGTGTGTGTGTGCTGACCTGTTCTCCAGACCCACGTTTCCGCCCAGAACCCAGTTTTCCTGCAGCTGCACACACTCTGATGCGCTCTGAAGCTCTGTCGTCTGATTGGCCACTGAGTGGTGGAGGGAGGTGATGGATGGATGCTGCTTGTGTTGATGTGGAGCAGGTGGCAAAGGGGGCGGGACCACTTGGCTGGGAAGCTGGTCTATTGGAAGAGAACAGACTTAGATTAGAGGCTTCGCCATTTGCCATCGTGTAAAGACATCGACAGACTGTTTGCTTTTTGGAATGAATTGAGTATGAAAACCAAGAACCAAGTACCAACCAAAGTGTAGAAGAACTAAAAGGAAGTACAATCTGTACAGTAATTATTGTTTTTTCAAGGCCTAAAACTGGCAAAAGCTATACTGAGATCACAATGGTGTACCAGAGGTTTAAAATCTCAAAAATATTTGACTTGTCTCAGATTTCAATTAAACATTGTGTATAATGATGAAGTAATGACTAATTTTAAAAAGTTGGGATTTTACACAAATTATATAATATAAAAGAATATAAAAAAAATAAATAAAACATATCCAATATATTTATTGTAAAAATAAAAAGACGTGTAAAAATGTAATATTAAAAATATTATATGTAGTACAGCTATAAAAAATGAACTTATTTAAATAGACAGTTAAATACCATAGTTAGACAGATAGACAGAGAGAGAGAAACAGCGAGAGAGATAGAGACAGAGTGATAGAGAGAGAGAGAGAGAGAGAGAGAGAGAGAGAAAGAGAGATATTGCCCCACATTTGTTTCAGCAGCCAAATAAAAAAGATTTATTCAAATAAACATAAAAAAATAAAATAAAATATTTTTAATAAAATAAATAGTTAATTACATTATTATTTTCCAGATACTAACCATGTAATTAAAATATGAAAACAGTATGTGTTTTGATTTAAATACAAACATATCCAGAACCAGAGAAGGATTGCACAAACGAAAAAATTGCCAAGCAAATGAAAAACCAACAGCAGAAGCATCTACACATTCGCATCTACACATTCGCTTTGAGACAGTTAAAACTGTGAAAAGCGCCTTACAAATGCTCAGAACTTGAACTTGAACACAAACCTGTTAAATGTTTACGACATGATAAATACCCACACAACATTAAAACACAAACGCCCGTCCTGACAGTTTACAGGTGTGTATGAACGGCTCACGACGATGAAAATACAGCACGTCTCTCGCCACCAGAATCTGTCCCAGTGCTGGAGTGGAAGTGCGATGGTCCACTGCTCTTTAACCCATGTGCCAGCAGATGTTTGCTTTTTGGAATGGATCGAGTATTAATATCAAGAACTAAGTACCAAACAAAGTATTGAAGAACCTCTAGAAGGAAGTACAATCTGTCCAGTAATTATCGTTTTATTAAGTCCTAAAACTGACAAAATCTATACTGAGATCACTATGGTGTACCAGAGGTTTAAAATCTCAAATATATTTGACTTTTTTAGACTTCGATTAAACATTGTGTATAATTGTATAGTAATAAGTCATTAAACAAACAAAAAATGTCTGAATTTTAACAAATTATGGAAAAGAAAAGAATATTAAAAATATCAAAAATTGACAGTGTAAACATAAAAAGAAATGTACAAATACATATTAAAAATATTATATATAACACAGCTATATTACATTAATTTACTTAATGTATAAGTAAAAGAAATTGTTTAGCTATAAGCAGGGTAACAAAGTGTGAAATAATCTACAAACAAACAGGCATGAACACAGACAGTTAGACAGATAAATGCCATAGTTAGACAGATAGAGAGAGGGAGAGAGATAGAAAGAGAAAAAGAAAAGGAGAGAAAGAGAGAGATTGTCCCACATTTGTTTCAGCAGCCATATAAAAAATATTTAATAAAATAAAAATAAAAAAAAATAAATAAAATAAAAAACTAAATGTATTTTTTCCAGATACAGTGTTTCAGATCACCTAACCATGTAATGGAAATACGTATACAGTATTTGTTCTAATAAAAATACAAACATATCCAGAACCAGAGAAGGATTGCACAAACGAAAAAAATGGTGACGTGTTTTCGAGTGTGTATGAACGGCTCACGACGATGATAAAACAAGGCCGCACGTCCCCCGCCATCAGGATCTGTCCCAGTGCTGGAGTGGGAAGTGCGATGGTCCACTGCTCTTTAACCCATGTGCCAGCAGATGTTTCACAACGGCCTCTTAAACGCAACGCTTCACGTTTGATTACAGCCAGAAAGAGCCTCTCGTTTAACTAATGACCGGAACCTCCATTACGACGTGAGACGGGTTTCCTGGTTTCACTCCGAGACGGGTAATTGAACCCCCCGAAAACGCCAGCGTGTGATTATCTCCCCTGCTCCGTGCTGACAGGTCGGTTTCTGCCTGACTACGGGTGGCCAGACATATGCGCAGTAAAGATTCAATATTGGTTTTTATATCGTGTAAAACCAGCGGGGCAAATGTGCACGTGCGAGTTGATGTGATAATTTGCGGTGAGTCTGAATAATGTTTTACGCCCTGTAGGTTTGAACGACGTGGCATAATTGGAATGTCAGGACGGCTATGGATACGCCAAAGACATATTTGGGAATTTGTGATGCCGTTTGAGATGACAAATTGTTTGAAATTATATTGGCAGAAGCTGACGATAATCACACTTATTATAGCCGACTCCCGCCGGAGTTTATAGTTTGCCATGACATGTTTTAAAAAAAAAAATAAATACAAATTGTAATGATATTCAAAATTGTCGTATTTTGGTGGTACTTTCTTTTATTCACTTTTTTCACTCACTTTACTTTACTTTAATAAGACTTTAATGAAACAATTGATTGACAAGAGTGTCTTACAAAGCCACAAATGACATATTCAATTATTTCTTTAAACTCGTTTTTTTCCCCTCTTTTCATTCCTATAGGTTTTTTTTTTTTTAGGTTTTGCATGGAAACACTTCATCGTCTTCCTCACTTACAGTTCTGATTTGCATTCCGTACACTGGAAACAGGTAAACACACTCGAGCAGGTCTGTCAGAAGACTGAAAGCATTTGAATTATTCCTTTTTAAAATTCAGTCAATGGAAATTTTTCCATTACCACAATCTCTGAAGTATTATGTGATATTTTTTTTTCATTCTGCGTGGTTAAAACTGATCAGCTCTTTATACAGACATCTTGAAAATGCATTAGGGTGCAATATGTAAAAGCATTTGAGCAAAACATTAACCAAATACTATGCAAACGCACAGCGTGCTATTAACAGTGTGTGTGTGTGTGTGTGTGTGTGTGTGTGTGCCTGTGTATCAATATGCCCTATGTATATCAATAAATAGGTTGTATACAGTGATCAATTGATCAATAAATTATGCATTGTATACTTTGATCAATTAACAACAAATAAATAAAAATAAAGAATAATAAATTAATTAATTAAAATAAAAAAAATCTAAACACAAATACAGAAAGTACAGATATATAAATATGTACACACACACACACACACACACACAAGCATTATGATATTGAGAAATAAAAAATAAAATGAATGTGGTTTGAAAAGACAAAGTTTTTTTTTCCTTAAATGTGCAAGTTCACCCTTGAATTTTTGTTCCTGATTTATTTTTTTGTTATTTCTGAAGATATAATTATAATACAAATAATAATACTTAATTGTAACCATAATTGAAAAATGTTATACATAATTTTTATACCAGCCAATTTATGCTTTAATTTACTTAAATGGCGAGATTTAATGTGGTAAGAAACAGAACTGAATTGTGCTATAATTAAGATGTAATATATCGTGAGACTCTTGGTGACATTCGAAATTAAAAGTAAGCTGTTGGATTGAATCCACCACAGTGTTTTTGAAGAAAAGTGATTTTATAATATAATTAACAAAAGTGGCCAAATAAAGTAAAAAAAAACGAACAAACTGTAGTTCTTTTCCCACTTTCTTTTATAACAGGGGTGTTGTTTTGTCCGGGGGTCTCAAGAGATTGTGTCGCGGCCGAACCAAAAACTCAATTTTTTTATAAACCCTTATTCTACTGTTAACGACATTTTTGTAGAACTGTGACAAGGATAATAAGTTCAGCATGATAAAATCAGTAAAAAAAATCATTGTAGTTAAAGTCCATGCAGAAAGTGCATAAAAAAACGCTTATTTTATCTGCCAATCAAGGTCGGTGGGCGGGTCTACTACAGAGTGGGTTGTGCCTGAATAGTGCAGTGATGTCACTCGAAGAAGACAAATCAGCCAATCGTGGTCAGTGGGCGGGCCTACTACACAGTGAGTTGTGACTAAATGGGAAAATATGTTACTCAAGAAGACAAACCTGCCAATCAGGGTGAGTAGGCGGGTCTAACACACAATGGGTTGTGACTTAATGGGTTGAATTAGTAGTGACATCACTCAAAGGAAGATTTTTTTGGCCCGTACAAAAGCGTTCTAAATTCATTCTGACTAACAATTAATCTACAGAGAATCAGTAATCATCCACTTGTTAGGAGAGCATTAGTAGTTTCTCCTCAATTTCACTAATTGCAGTCATTTTTCGTCCATGTTTGAGTCATTGGGTCACAGTTGACCCGCCCACGGATGCTGATTGGCAGGTTCTGTGATATTGCATATTCACATATTAGTCTCTGGTCTTGCATATTACTTTGCGAATATGAACAGAGTTAGCATTTGGCTCAAGTTTTGTGTAGTTCTGCACTCTGACCACAAAGAAAGCACAATGAATTGTCATTTTTGCTTACGTCAAAAACACATCGTGGATGTAATTAGCAAACTAATTTGCAACTCTTTTGTTCGACATATTGCTACACATGTCAATGGCGAACACCTCAAATCTAATACAGTGGTGCCCCAACTTACGAAAGTCTCAGCTAATGAAAGTTTCTAGACATGAAAATATTTCTTGGCAAGTATTAGTCAATTAAAGTGTGTGTGTGTGTGTAGAAATGTGTTAAACGCGAAAAGTGTTTTCGGTCTTTTGCACTTTTTCGTCTTCTTCACACACACAAATTCTATTTTATTCTATTCTATTTTGCAAAGTAATATGCAAGACCACTTCGAGATGTGCATATGCAAGATCACAGAACCTGCCAATCAGCATCAGTGGGCGGGTCAACTGTGACCGAATGACTTTGAGGCATCTGTTCTTTTTGCATCAGTAAGTGTGTGTGTAAACTTTTGTAAGTGTAAGTATGAACTTTTATTCCCCATGAGCCCAAAGAAAGTAATGAAGAAACGTGGTGAGAAGAAGAAGAAGAAGAAGAGGAAGAGAGCTCTCTTGTTGATAAAAACCAAGAAAGAAATAATAGAGAAGTTTCGTTGCCTGCGTGATCAGACATTCACAAATAAAAAAAAAATAATAAAAATTTAAAAAACACGCGATCAGAAACAGTACAGTAACTTTCTGAATTTTGTTATTGTTCGTCATTCTACACCAATCGTCGCCTCACTCACTCACTCACTCACTCACTCACTCACTCACCCCTAGCCGCTTGATCGGAAGGGTATATAAACTCACTTTTACACTTTTGCTTTAGTACTTTTATTACTCATTTTTCTGTATTTTTATGTTTTTCAATACTTCTTTTCATATCATAAAGAAAATTGTCTGAATTTACTATGGCTTGGAACAAATTAGGGCATTTAAATGTTAATTGCGTCTCTACTAGTGTTGTCAAAAATATAGATATTTTTGAGTGCGGAGTTTTGTGACCAGTTTTAGTCGAAAAAGCACTAAAAGAAGTTTTATCTGGAACTTTTTCAGCTTTGAGGCAAATGAGGATAAGTAGCCGATGGATGCGGGCCGATCAACATCCAAGAGCTTCTACTAAACAGCGCAAACCAAAAGCACAAATGTGTAGAAATGCAGACTTGAATAAAGATTTTCGAGAGTTTAGGAACTGTGTTTATTATTTACACGAGTGTTTTGAAGCCCTGTTTTGCCCTGTTAACGCATAGAAATACAATCCTTCTCAGAGCGAGAAATGTCAGTCCAACGCATCTGACGAGAGATATAGTAATACTAGAAATGTATGTACAAATTAATCCTTGTAATCTGAGTGATCGTGTGATGAAAGTTTGCACTTGTCAATGATGATGTTTAATTAAATCCCACATCAATTTAAATAAATACTTCTGTTCAACTCTGGTGGAATAAATGATTTAAGCAGATCCAACAGCAGACTAATGCTTGAGAAGTAAGCTTATTAATTTTGATGACTTGATCTAACAATAAAAAAGCAAATGCAAAAATGTTTCTAAATGTGTAATATTTCTTTTTAAGCACCAGAAGGAAGTTGAGAACCAACAATCTGCAGTATAAACTCACTCACGTCCTTCTACCACACTACCAGAATTTGTTTAAATAAAAACAAAATAATAATACTAATAATAATAAAATAAATACATAACTAAAAAGAAAAACAATTAAAATAAATGAAAATGTGTACATCTCTTTTATATACATTTTTGGTTTGGAACAGAGAGTCCAACCAAACTCTTTTTGTTTTAATTTAACCTTTTAAAAAGCTTTTTTTGCTTTCTTTGCTTGATTTATTTATTGTCTTGTTTTCTGTCAGCCACATTTTCATGGTCTCCAGTCTTGTTGTGTATTTTTTTCGCAATGAAAAAAGCTAAAAAAAATATATATATATAGAAAAGGTGTCGAGTATCGATACTTTTCTCAGTATAATATCAATGCTGCTATTTCTAGTACTGTGACAACACTAGAATAGAATAGAATAGAATAGAATAGAATAGAATAGAATAGAATAGAATAGAATGGCGTCATTGTATCACAGGATTACAATGAAATTAGTATTGCTACTCTGTAGGTGCAAAGAAAGATGAGATAATGGTAAAAAAAAATACACACTAAAAAACCAACATAAATAACTACAATTTATTTTAATACGGTCCAAAATATAGAAGGCAAAAAATGGTTGAAATATAACGCAAGATACAAGAACAAGGACACAAGAAAAATGCAAATGACCAAATAGTCTAGTCTCTACTTACAAAATCTCACTAGTCTCTACTTACAAAATTTTCACCTTGCGAAACGTCTCTCAACACAAATTGCTTTCGTAAGTCGGGATACCACTGTAAAGATTCGACAATGCCGTGGCCCATTTACCAGCAGGTTGCAAGAGCCTTGATGACAGAGTGGGAGAGGAAAACAGAAAGAGGTCTGACACAAAGAGGTCGCCCGGTTCAGACACGCCGATGTTGAGTCATGCACAGACACACCGAGCCTCATTACACATTCATGTTGTTTGCATTCCCAGAAAAAAAAGAAAAAAAAAAAACATCAAGAGACGCTGCCGAGTCTGGAAGCTGGAGAACCTCTGGAGACCAGGAGCTCTGGCAGCATCCGGGATGTGCTCTTTAAGGTGAGGCCCGGCTTTTTGAATGCGACTTAATGGGAAATTGCAACAAATGATTTCCTTCGATCCAGATAAGGAGACGGCGGTCCGATTCCATCTGAGCGCTGCCGGGCTCCACACACTAACAAATGATTACGAGGCGGCGTGAGCGGAATCTTCAAGATCCCAGGCAATCAGCTTCCTTTAATCAAAGCCCCCGAACAATAAAACACAATTTTCCCCGCCCTGATTGGACATGCACACGCCGAAGCCCCCAATGAGCCGTCTGGATCCATCCGCACCTTCACGCTCAAGGTCTCGCCGCCTTTCCGAAATCCGGGAAGACGAGTCGGCTAATAAAGTGAAATGAAGATTTCATGAAGTTTTCATTGGGAATCAGGGGAAAATAAGGCCAGCAGTGAATCGCTCCGCACTTTTAAAATTTATTACGTTTTACTGGGTGGTAGGGGGGGGGCGGGAAACCGGTGTTAACGTGAAAACCGGATTTGAGTTATGGATACGGATTTTATACAGTACAGACTAAAAGTTTGGACACACTTTCTCAGAGAGCAAGAGAGAAAGAAACAAGAAGAAAAAAGAAAGTGAAGAAAGTGTGTAAACGTTTATGTCTCACTCCCTGTCTATCTCTCTATCTCTCCCTTTCTCTCTCTATCTCTCCCTGTCTCTCACTCTATCTCTCCCTGTCTCTCTCTCTCTCTCTCTCTCCCCTCCCCCCCCTCCCTCTCTCTTTCTCTCCCTCCTCTCTCTCTCTCTCGTCTTTCTCTCCTCTTCTCTCCCTCCCTTTCCTCTCTCTCTAACTTCCTCTCTCTCTAACTTCCTCTCTCTCTAACTTTCCTCTCTCTCTCTCTCTCTCCTCTCTCTCTCTCTCCCTCTCTCCTCCTCTCTCCTCTCTCTCTCTCTCTCTACTCCTTCTCTCTCTCTCTCTCTCTCTCTCTCTCTATCTCTATCTCTCTCTCTATCTCTCTCTCCCTGAGTTTTCGAATAAACGTCTGGGCTACTGCTTTTAAAAGACATTATCCAGCGTATCCAGGTTACTGCACCATCCAATATCTTATATAAAGTTACAAGACAGATTTTGTGTACATATACGGTAATTAAGGTCTAGTAAAATGTAATGTCCACCCCCCAACACTGATATAATACCGATACCGTCTGCACACTAGAATAGTCTGTATGAACGTCCGCTTGTTCCAGAAGTTTCCGAGAGAAACACATGCCATCAAACGATTATCACCTCCAACTTCTGCATTTCTTCAGCCATATTCACGGGACACGTTGTTTTTTTTTACTTTCCGGTGCGGTGTAAACAATTAACACTAATGGCATTGTTAATGCTAACAAATAAAGAAAGCAGCAGAAAAGCGGCGAGCGCAGGAACATCTATCATTTACCGAGAAATAAAACATAATTCTCGCTGGCAATGAAACGCGTATAACAACCTGTCATTTTTGATAAATGAGACTAAATGGAAGAATAACAATGCTTTGGCACTGCACTTCTGTAAATAATGAAAAGAAAATTGCATATGTTGTGAAGAGACGATCCTGAGAGGATCAGAACTCAGAGGAAACGGAAGTCGCTTAAATGAGCTGCGCATTCGTGTGTGTGTGTCAGTGTGTCAGTGTGTGTGTGTGTGTGTGTGTGTGTGTTTGTATCTGTATCACTGCAATGCTGCGTAAGTGTGTGTGCGTGTGTTTGTTTCTGTTTCACTGTGGTGGTGCGTAAGTGTGCGTAAAACATGTGAATGTTTGTGTTTATTTATGTGTGTGTATGTGCATGTTTGCTTGTGTGTGTGTTTTCATCTGTATCACTGCAGTTGTGCATAAGTGTGCGTGTTTTTCTATGTGTGTGAGTAAAACATGTATGTTAGTTTCTGTGTGTGTGTGTGTGTGTGTGTGTGTGTGTGTGTGTGTGTGCGCCTGTGTTTGTCTCTCTGTATGTTTGTTTGTGCTTGTATGTTTATCTCCTTGAGTGTGTGTTATTTTGTTTCATCACTGAGTTGGTGTGAAAGTGTGTTTGTGTGTGTGTGTTTGTTTGTTCGTGCATTACTGCGGTGGTGTGAAAGTGTGTGTGTGCGTATGTATGTGTGTTTGTTTCTGTATCACTGCAGTGGTGTGTGTGTGTGTGTGTGTGTGTGTGTGTGTGTGTGTGTGTTTGTTTCTGTATCACTGCAGTGGGGTGTGTGTGTGTGTGTGTGTGTGTGTGTGTTCACACGTTTTTAGCTTTTGGAAGAAAGTTCCACTCGTTTCTTTGGTTCAGAAACCTTCCACTAACTTTGCTCATCGCTCTGCACTGAACATCCTCCTATATTTAGAGCTCCGCGCTTAGCTCTTCTTCCGCTGACTTTGTCAGTCAGTATTTCATCCCGTCACTTGAAGGAAAATGCCACCGTTGGAATAGACCTGGATGGTAAAATAACTCTGCACTTACAAGGAGATGAGGCGACGCTAAACTCTGCGAGAGAAGCAGAAATTGAAGGTGACGGCGGAAGAAAGAGGATTATTCCCTCAGAGCTCTTAAGAAAACTTCAATAGGAGCCTATAGGCACTTAGGCTGCGTGTATTATACACTTAGCAAGCCGGTTGTGTTCTGGAGAACGGTTCTGCTTACAAGAAACGCCGCACACCGAGTCATTGAGGACGGGTGAAACTCAACACACACTTATACACGGAGGACGTGGCCGCATATCGGAAAAGTATCTGATGGAAAACCACATCTGGAAGTGGATCAGATCAGAGGAAAAGAAGAACCAGACAGTGTGTGAAACAAAACACACCAATGTGGGGAAAAAAATACACTGAAATGATTGATAGATAGATAGATTAGATAGATAGATAGATAGATAGATAGATAGATAGATAGATAGATAGATAGATAGATAGATAGATAGATAGACAGACAGACAGACAGACAGACAGACAGAATATTTTTTTATATACATACATATGGTAGAAGTAAATGATTGCCTAATTCACAGGAATGATTGCAGAAGAAGAGGTTCTACAAGTCCTGCCAGTGTGAGCAGGAGGCGAGAAGGAGCTGGCGAGGAAAGACTATAAATCTAGCGTAATAGTAAAGCTTGTCTACCTGCCATGTCAGGCCATTCAGGAGGCATTGAGAGTCCGGCATTAAAGGCGTTTAATCACAGCGCTGCCAGTGTTCCCCGGGACTCAAGCCTAACAGAGAAATGTTTCATTACCCGGGGAAATTAAATCACGCCGCTCTCACCGCTGCGATTCACAACGTGTGAATATTTCAACGGGCGCGGCAGGAAACGCTCCCCAAATTTCATTCTCACTATTTGTCAAAATCACGATAGGCGTTTGTCTTTTCACAAAAAGTTTAGATGAAAATGATGGGGTTTTTTTTTTCTCGCTTTGCTCCGATTCAATTGCCCTCCAGCCATATTCTGTTTGAAACTGACGTCTGCAATCTGTTAAAAAAAAGCGCAGCGGAGGTGCAATGAAGTCTCCTGCAGAAACACACACACACACACACACACACACACACACCGACATGACGGCAGGCCACACAGCGAGGAGCAGTCAATGCTCAAACTGTAATGAAATAAACGTCACACACAATATATATGTGTGTGTGTGTGTGTGTGTGTGTGTGTGTGTGTGTGTGTGTGTGTGTGTGTGTTTCTATTAAGTCTTCTTCTGAAAATACTTCGAAATACGTAATTATTACATTCATTATTAAATCTGTAGATGTTTTATATTTAGTATTAATAATTGTAATATCATTATATATTTCATGATTTAATTTGATTGCTTTTAATACCTTTTTAAATTTAAAAAAGTGATGAAATGAATGCAAAAAAATTGATTTCGAAGACAATAAAGGGTATTTTCATTAGAATCCTGATGCCTTAAGTTTCAATAACCAATATATATATTTTTGTTTAAATAAAACAAAAAACTAAAATAGTAAAAGTAAAATTGCATAAAATCAAGCAGAGTGTATGAATGATGGGATGGATGGAGTGAGCGAAAAGAGAGAAAAATAGATAGATAGAGAAAGAGAGAGAGAGAAGAGAGAGAGAGAGAGAGAGAGCAGATGGTTGGATAGATAGACGGATAGACGGATAGATAGAATGAAGAGAGAGAAGAGAGAGAGAGAGAGAGAGAGAGAGAGAGAGAGAGATAGATAGATAGATAGATAGATAGATAGATAGATAGATAGATAGATAGATAGATAGATAGATAGATAGATAGATAGATAGATAGATAGATAGGCGGACAGAATGACTGAATTATAACGATGTACGTACATTTATACACGTCATTTACATCAGTAGATGACGAGATTCTAGTATTTCGGAACGATTTGCGATCTGTTATCTAGCCACGTCAACCTGGAAAAAAAGTCAACTTTTACAAACTGTTAAAAAGAAAGATGTCAGCAGAAACAAGCTTGTCAGACGGCGTCTGCTGCTCGGCGGGAAAAGGTCAGGCATTTGCATTGCTACCTTAGATTTTTTTTTTTTCCCCCATCAGTGAAACGCTTCAAAAACAGCTGTGGCGAAATGTGCTTGGATCGACCAATTTAAATGCTAAACCTCTCCAGCGGAGATCGAGGCTTCTTCTTAAATACACAATGAAAACAAATCACTTGGCCCACTTTGAAGAGCAGAGTGGGAAATTAAACATCTCTAATGTGGAGACGCCTCGAGTCCGGCCGGAAGAAACGCAGCTTCGGCTTTCGGGCCTCCAGAAACGGTTTCATCATCTCGCATCATCTCGCTTTCACTGAGTCGACTCGGTCCTGCTTTTTACACCCAGATGACCTTGTTTATTAACCTGATTGCTTCATAAGATCCGTTTGTATACACCAATAAGACCCGATGCATCATTTATCGTTTTGCGGTTGTTTGTCTTCTACGAGCTTGAGTTGAACTTGAGAAACTAGGGATGCACTGAAACCGATATCGAGTATCAACCTCAATACCACATTTTACAAAGTACTTGTACTCATTATACCCAAAACTAGGACTGGGTGATATGAGGGAAAATTAATTCACAATATTTTCTACGATATTGTCCAGACAGTATCGGTATTATATCAAGTTCATTTTAGTAGACCTTAATTACATTATTTGTACACAAAATAACAATGATCTAACAATAGTAACAAAATACGAAAAAATGTTTCTAAATGTGTTTTATTCCTTCTAAAGCACAAGAAGAAAGCAGAGAAAAAAATACTTGAGTTGCACGGTCACTGTTTACATTATTTTTATAATGATTTGTTCTGTAATATGTTGCAAAATGCTTTTCATTTTAAATCAATGTTCTCAATTCCAAACTAGCACCTTTTTTGTTAAATTATGTGACTAATGTTGTTAACTGTAAATTTAAATTGTGTGCTCAGTATCGTTTTCCAAAAAAGTGGTATCTGTGGTTTCCTACTTTAAATCGAAAAGGAGAATAAACACACTCAAACACATCTTAAACGTGTCCACAGGGATCACTCCGACATGCCTCAGACCGCTTTCCTTCCCTTTTAGATGTAGATCACAACCTACATTTTCAGATCTACAGACTTTCAGATCTACTCCAAACCTCTGGTCTGTAAGACTGTGTTTCACATTTCTTTTCACATTGTTTTGCGCACACTTGGCGAATAAAAACCCTTTCTGATTCTGATTCTAAAAGCAGCATTTTTGCAGATGGTGCAAAATGTGTCAAATCCACATGGTTTTAAGTAAAACACTGGTAGAAATGTACCCAAATATACAATTTTAATAATAGGACTCCAATCATTTTAATTATATCTCATTCCAATATTTCAATTTAGAAAATGATTATTTTATCAGCTAAAGACGTAGTCCAATCCAAAGAGTGTAAACTGTTGAGCGCAGAAACTTAACAGAAAGTTCAAAACTAGATAATGTGAACGTCAAATTGAGCACTTTAGCCGTGACCTTGGCAATTTATTAAATACAAGAAACACAAGACTTGATAATTCCGACTATGACTCAAATCACTACAAGAAAATTGCAACAGGACCATGCAATTTATTAGCACACAGCAATATAAAAACTAATTTTACCATAATGGCTGGAGTAAAAGTACAAGCAAAACATTCCGACCATGTCAGATATTCGTGGATGTAACAGTGTGAATCTTAATCTTAAAAGTACATTGTAAACCGTATGGCTTTATTGTTCCTTCATGTGTCTGAATAATCAAATTATATATTGATACATTTTAAAATGCAGGTAATTTGCATTTGAACAACTTCTGCAGGCTGAAATGTAAAGTTTTAAACCCTAAAATCTCTTTAGAGTTTGTCCAATCGTGTTTTAATTTTAAATTTGTTTTAAAAAAACAACATGATTTTTCCAGATAAAAGGGACAATTATGGTCCTTTTAATCTGTAGAAATTATGTTGTTTAGGCAAATCAGGGGCTTTTGTGCAACAAAAATGGAAACAATTTGGAAATACAAAGCTTATTTTCTGTGTAATTTATCTAATTTAGAGATATTATGTTCTTTACTTCTAACATCATTTCTGGAAATTACAGCAAGAAATCACACAAAAATATTCTGTGCAAAGTTTGCATGTGCTAACGTTGATTTCCTGTGTGGTAACGTGGTAAATTAACATTGGAAAATTGACCATAGGTGTGAGTGAGAGTGTAATTGTGTGTCTGTGTGTCCCGCCCCAAACCAGCTACAAATCCAAAGTGTGTAAACCAGCTCATGCCCGAATTGCTCCCTGTGAACCAGAAATGGAGCAAGCGGTAGAAAATTGAAGAACGGACATCCAAACACTATCAAATCTAGACTATGTGAGCATTTTCGAACGGTCTTCAAGTGTAGGTACCAAAACAGCCCGGGTGTAAAATCGGCTCGGGGTCCATCACACTATTTGATTGGCTGAAAGTACAATAGTGATTGGTCCAGACAAATCAGGTTGGCAGATGACGTGTAAGATGGTCATTGGTCCGGGCGAAATGCAAAGCTTTAAAAAAATTCCAATCAAGAAGGTTCTGTTGGTAAGAAACACGAACAACTTGTAGTACATCGAAATTTCCCACTACATTGCACAAGGTACTTATCAAACTCTCGCCCTCACATAGTTCTTTCAACATGTTTGATAAGGGAATTGTAACCTTTGCAATCAAATGTTTGGACGCTGTTATTGGTTATTAACAATTAACATTATTAACATTATTAGTTATCAACCTGACTGTAAAACCGACATTTGGGCAAACAAAACCAGACTGCACAGCATAAATAAATGTTTTCTATACAGTCATACATTGACTCACATAGTAATAATAATGACAGACACAACAATTATGTCAAACACATCTTAAAATAAGAAAAATGGCACTATCAGTTATGAGCGAACAACTTTAGGTTTCAAAAGGAAATCGTAAAATGTAAACAACACTATGAGCCCGAGAACATCTCGATGATACGTGATTGGTCCAATTGGTGTAACCGTGGTGTGACGTCATCATTAGTTGTAAGAACCCGAGCCAATTTTACACCCGGGCCGTTTTGGTACCTACACAGGAACATCATTCCAGGTCGACTTCCTGCCTGGTTGGCGAATGAAAATTTAAGCTCTGCTTGTCTGAAAATTGCACACAGGTGAGTTGGGTCTGACAGACTCTGCCGCTGTTTACAACCACACGGCTTTCCGAATAAATCATTCAGGCCTTCTGTTCGGCAAAAAGCAAGGTGGAAATAACTCCACAGCAGCCAATCTACAGACGCCGGAGCTGAGCCGGCCTTTAACCTGCTCCGTAATCCCTCGCTGCGCAGAAAGCATGCAGATTTGTGCAAGTCCTAAATCGTATCAACTATCTACTTATTTGTAGAAGTGGCTTTCGGTGTTCTTATCCGTCTGAAAGGGAAGAAGCCGGATCAAAGCAGGCTAGCAGGCTTTTTTCAAAGCTATTGAGCAAAGCGAGCCGTCATGGTAATGGCCAATGGCAGCTCGGAGTACTGAATGATGGATGACAGAAAAAAAAAGAGGGAGCATGATGGAGGAGGGCACAGAGATTTTGAAAGCAAGCCCTAATTATTCAAACTGTTTTACCCTATTCCAGGAATTCCTTGGTGGGAACTCACAGACACACCAAAGTGAGCAGACAAACTCGGAATAGAAATATTGGAATGAGTGTCCCTTCATTAGAAGATCAAAGCGACTTTTTCTTTTTTCCCCCACTCAACTATAGCCGAGATTAATTCAAAGGAAATGGGTCAGGGTGAGTTAACATGCAGTCGCTGCAGAGGCCGACACATCCGAGATTAGCCTGATCATGTTGAGTGGCTAATCATTCAGCGAGGAAAGCCGGAAAACACTCCAATTATCCATCAGTTGAGATTCATCTCTAAAGAGCAGTCCGCTCCAAAACCCACTAGGTCTTGACACTTTGTCTTTCAGTCGATGGAGGGAAACTGCAGTGTTGCATGCTTGAACGGTGTAACGTCTACTGTTGTAGATCGAAAGGCGATTCATCCAGTCGTTACGTTTCAAACGCTCCCGAGAAAAGAATCGTCGCAATCAATGGAAACCGACACGCAATGCGTCTTTCGTAATTGCCGGAGCCTTTGAAGTTCCTCCCACGCTGTTCAAAAACGTGCAACAGCGTGACCCCGGAAGCTGGCAAACTCAGACTTGAGCCACTGAACGCAAGACAATCTTGAAAATTTGCAGCGCTGTTTCTGCTTATTTTTAATTTTTCATCAAAGTCGTTTGTAAACGTTTGTTTCACGCGATGTTCAAACTCAGACTGCGCGAGAGAGAGCAAGAAAGAAAGCGTGACAACGTAAACTCTCTCTGTCTATCTTTCTCTCTCTCTTTCTCTCTCTCATTTTTCAAATAAAGCCAGGGCTAATACTTTTAAAAGTCACACTGTATTAAAAATGGCAGATGCTTATACAGGTTACCTCCTGCGTCTCATTTTTTTTTTTTAATTAAGTTACAATACAGATTTAGTGTACAAATAATATAAATAAGGTCTAATAAAATGTAATGGGCCCCCCAACCCCATACCCCCATCATATCGTGATATGAATTTTCACTCATATCGCCCACCCCTAGTAGAGCGGGATGCCAGAACGTTCAAGGCCTGGTTGGACTCATTCCATAAGGAGTCTGCATGTTTTACCCACGTTGGGTGGTACAGCGATGTAGTGGGTAGCGCTGGTGGTCAAAAAGCCTTGTTTGTTCCGTGTGGAGTCATGTTTTGTTTTGACCATTCTTGCCTAGGCTTCTTCCAGGTCTTTGGTTTTGTCTCACAGTGGGAGAAAAGATGTTCCAATGCTCCATGTGTAAAAAAAAATGGCCAAAGGTGTGAATGTGTGTCTGTGTGTCCCGCTCTATGAATAATCCAGTGTGTGTGAGACACCCTGAGGCCCAGAGTTGCCCAATTCGGCTCCAGCTCCCAAGCAATGGAACCGCGATTCATAAAACAGATGAGCCTTGAACGTCGCCAAACACCTACAATGGCAATACTGGATTCGTGTTAAAGTATGGATCTGATGTACATTCATGAAACTACAACTGCATAGCCTTGATCGAGTCCTGGTCGACATTATAACTCTCGCTTTATATGGAAGCAATCAAAGGAACATGAATAAAAGAAGCCAACAAAGACAACAATAGACATCCATTCATTCATTCATTCATTCACGTTGCTGTGTGTTCCGGTGTTCTTACGGAATAATGAACCTCAGAGTGTAAAACGCCTCCTTTCTGCCACATTAGCAGCTTCAAATACATTAGACATTTCCAGACGATTTCCCGAACCAACCATCTGTTCTGCCCCTTATTGGACAAACAAATCGGACAAATCGCATTACTGATAGCATCGTTTGTGCGAAGTTCCTATTTGGAAAGGCTTGCCACTTTGTTCACACAGCAATTTTACAGAGGAAAAAAAAAGTGTAAACACTCAAGTTCCATCTTGGAAAAAGACGCTGCGCATGCAATCAAACAAAAGCGCAATTTGGCTTAATCTGGCGTTCTCAAGTGCATTTCGTTTTTACCAGGAATTAAACCGCGTTACAACTAAATCACTGTCGGGAAAACGCAGGCATTCAGCAAGCGCGTCTTCCCCCCTTTCACCATCACCCCCCTCCCCCCATTGTACCTATAAATAAAAAAAAGCGCATGTAATTAATGAGTCGAGAGATTAAAGGTGCACAAAAAAAATGCCTACTTAAAGAAAAGCACGCAGATATATTAACATGCGATAAATTAGCGGGCCGCCTTCGTGCAAACAGGTGCGTCGCGGACACGCGTGTAGTCATCGAAAACACAATGTTACACGCTTCACCTTGCGGCCCGGGCCATAAATCAAACAATCGCCCTGGCGTAGGCACAGAGCATTATATAACACTTAGGGCAGGAAGGTTATGCTATCTTTGTGTTAGCACTTGAGAACGGAGACCCCTGTCATGTGTAAATTTATGTGGATTTGCGTGCGTGTGACTCCGCTCGACTTTCCGGCGTGATGTATCTGTTCTGCTTACTCTGGCCAGCTTTCAGAATACAGCGATTACTCTCTGTCCCGCCAGCTAGTGCTCTACTAAGCACTTCAATCCATCATTGCCACACCTGCCCTAATGCGAGCCCCTTGTTGGATCATAGGCTTCCATACCTGGACCTACAGGACAGGGCAAAGGCGTGGCAGCGCACAGTGGGCACTCGCGGTTCCACCGGCTCGGGCCGATGTGGTCAAATGGTTAGGGAGTCGGACGCTCGGCCACATGTCTGTAGCGTCCCGGACCAGCAGGTCTTAACACTGGAGTGTCCTTGAGCCAGACGCTGCTGCCCGCATGACACTGCTTCAGGTTGCCCACTGTTACGAGCTAATTTCACTGTGTGTGTATAATTCACTGGTTTTGCTGGGACAGACATGGTACACATTCGATGGATGGATGGATGGATGGATGGATTGATGTATAGATATAAATAAATAGACAGACAGACAGATGGACAGATAGATAGATGGAACGATGGAATGATGGATAAATGGATAGATAGATAGATGGATAGATGGATGGATGGATGGATGGATGGATGGATATATAGATACAGAAAGACAGATATAGACAGACTGACAGACGGATGGAACGATGGATAGGTGGATAGATAGACAGACAGACAGACAGACAGACAGACAGACAGACAGACAGACAGACAGATAGATAGATAGATTGATTGATATTACAAAAAAGACAAAAAGACAGACAAACAGATGGACAAATGGATAGACAGATTTATCAATTAACAAATTTATAAATAGATCGATAGATATGAATAGTTTGATATAAAAAGACAGACAATAATAAAGACAGACGGACAAATAGAAATGCAAAAGCGGTTTGAAAAACGGGTAAAAGGATGCAAGGATGGCTGGATAATACGAAATAAACAAGTACTTATGATGGCGGCAAATTGCTCAGCTCCAAACAGACGATCGCTCAATATTTTACACGTTGGAAGAACGTCAAGAGAGAAATCTGTGCGACACCTTTGTAGCACTTTGAGTGCAAGCGACGCCGCCCACACCTGGCGAACTGAGAGCTTGAGAAGGATCCGGAATTTAGTGTTAAAAAAAGAAAAAACAACAACAATGGCTCCTGGCTCCACCTGCTTATGCATATTAATCATGCATAAAGCCATTGTAGTGGGAGACAGCGGAGCACAAACACAGCCATAACCCCAATGTGTCAGACTGTGCTGGTAAGTAACAGCAGGGCTTTCCTCCTCACTCTATACTCTTACATACTCACCACTAATGTGATGGTGTCACATTCAATTCTACTCCGCGCTAATGCGAACACAGTGACACCTAATTGAAATCCACTTGACTTATACCGCAGATTTACTGAGCACTATTGGGTTTTTAATTAGTCACAGTGATCATACAAAAGCATGAAATGGAGTGTGCCGGGACATTTATTTGACAGGAAGTCCAGGGCAACACGAAGAACATTTCTTCATACGAGGGAAATCACGTTTTATGGGCTTCAAGTGAATTTAAATGAAGTGCCGTGCGTTCACAGAGTTATTGTCACAACTGCTGGATTTACTGAAGAAGGAAAATAAAAGAGATTTATTAGGCTTTTACTTGTTAAAAAAAAGTGCGTTACCAATGTAATCTAACACTGGAAAAATGTTTATTTCCTCTATTAATATATGGGACATTCTGTTTATTATAACAGCGTTTATGAGCTTTTCAGCATCAGATTTCTTTTAAAATTGTTACAACATACATGAATGTAAGCAATGTCTTACAGTATATACTGTTGAATTATATGTTAATATGTAAATGTATACGTATAATTAAAAATGTGCACATAAACTGATATTTACACACACATTTACACACACACACACACACACACACACACACACACACACACACACACACACTTTCAATGACATTTTAACTTTTAACTAAATTAAAATTAACTTTTTAATCATTATTGTAAACACACACACACACGTACATATATATATATATATATATATATATATATATATATATATATATATATATGTACACTCTGAAAATAATGTGCTTTAATGTAATGAAAAATAAAGTTTATTTCACTCTGGACCGTATTGAAAATTATCTTTTTGAGAAAATCACAAGCCTGGAATGAAACAACAAAGCACTTCAAAGATCAAATCAAAGAGTTACTAAAAATCAAAGCGTTTTAAAAGAGAGAGAGAGCAAAAAAAAAAAAAA